>CAUYUJ010020557.1:110000-154564 GCA_963575745.1 Prorocentrum cordatum | reverse complement strand
TGGGGCCCTCTAGGGGCCATCTTGGAGGCCACTTGGGTCATCATGGGGCTCTCTTGGGGGCCTCTTGGGCGATCTTGGGGGCTTCTTGGGCCGTCTTGAGCCGTCGGAGAGCCGAAAAGGCGCAAATGCCAAACTCCTTCAAAAACCGATGGAAAATCAATGATTTTGGCCTCTTCGGACTCTCCTGGAGGACCTCTTGGAGGCCTCTTGGGCCGTCTGGGAGGCCTCTGGGGGGCCTCTTGGGCCGTCTTGGGCCGTCTTGGACTCTCTTGGGCCGTTTTGGAGGCCGTCTTGGACCATCTCGGGCGGACTTGGAGGCCATCTTGGGCCATCTTCGCGATTTTTGAGGATGTCCCGAGCGAAACGGCCGTTTTTGGGCATTGACAGACGGATTTTCGGAATTTACGCGTGGCCGGCGGGACGGGCCGAAGCCCACTGGGGAGTTCTTTTAGAAAAAGAACCAAAACCAAAACCTGAAACGTCCAGCACGCCGTGCACCCCTGCAAGCAGGGGGCGGCGGATCGAAGACGCCTACGGCGAATCACCGCCGCCCCCTGCCTTTTGGAAGCGCCTATGTGGCCGAACGTTGAGGCCAGACCTGCCAAGCTATCGGACCACGTGTTCCCCGAATCGGTTTGGAAAGCCTTCGGGGAACACGTGGGCATATTGAAGGTCATCTTGGCCGTCTTGGAGGCCTCTTGGGCAAGCTTTGGGCGATCTTTGGGGCTTTTTGGGCCGTCTCGGGCCAGCTTCGAGCCAACTTCGGCCATCTTGGTGGGTTCCTGGCACGTCTGAAGCCGTCGGAAGCCGTTTGGGGGGCCTCTATGGGCCGACTTGGGGCCCGCTTGGAATGCTCCAGGGCCGTCTTGGAGGCCATCTTGGGCGTCTTGGAGGCCATCTTGGGCGTGTTGGAGGCCTCTTGGGCCCTCTTGGGGCCCTCTAGGGGCCATCTTGGAGGCCACTTGGGCCATCATGGGGCTCTCTTGGGGGCCTCTTGGGCGATCTTGGGGGCTTCTTGGGCCGTCTTGAGCCGTCGGAGAGCCGAAAAGGCGCAAATGCCAAAATCCTTCAAAAACCAATGGAAAATCAATGATTTTGGCCTCTTCGGACTCTCCTGGAGGACCTCTTGGAGGCCTCTTGGGCCGTCTGGGAGGCCTCTGGGGGGCCTCTTGGGCCGTCTTGGGCCGTCTTGGACTCTCTTGGGCCGTTTTGGAGGCCGTCTTGGACCATCTCGGGCGGACTTGGAGGCCATCTTGGGCCATCTTCGCGATTTTTTGAGGATGTCCCGAGCGAAACGGCCGTTTTTGGGCATTGACAGATGGATTTTGGGAAATTTGCGGGTGGCCGGCGGGACGGGCCGAAGCCCACTGGGGAGTTCTTTTAGAAAAAGAACCAAAACCAAAACCTGAAACGTCCAGCACGCCGTGCACCCCTGCAAGCAGGGGGCGGCGGATCTAGGGGCCTTCGGCCCATCCCGCCACCGCGCTGCGGAGATCCCGTAGAAGGCCTCTCTGGAGTCTCTTGGAGGCTGTTTTGGGGCGAGCGGGGGCCTCCTAGGGGACCTCTTGGGGGCCCCTTGGGCCTCGTTCGGGCCTCTCGGGGGACTCATGGGACTTCTTGGGACTCATGGGACTTCTTGGGAGTCATGGAAGTCATGGGCATCATGGGCATCATGGAACTCCTTGGTCTTGGGACTCTCGTGGCACTCGTGGGACTTCTTGGGGGCCTTCCAGGGGGTCTGCTGCCGGTCTCGGGGCCCGCTTGGGGCGCAGGGCTCTCCAAGTGTCAGTTCGAGTTCCCCGTCTTGGTTCCCCCCCCCTGGGGACCTCTTTGGGCAGTCTTGGGGGCCGCTTGGGTCGTGCTGGGGTGCCCTCTTGGGCCATCATTTCAGGCGATCGCAAACATGGATTGAGGGGGCGTGGATTAGCGACGGGTCCCGTCTCCATGGGAGATCGCGGATTGCCGCCGCCGAGCGAGGCGGCACCGGCCGCACTTTGGGGAGGGCACCTCCCCCGATCCATGGATTTGGCGACCGCGCGCCACGTCCATGGATCGCTAATCCGTGTTTGCGCGCCCCCGACATGTGGCCCTCTCTGAGGCGTCTTGAGTGGCGATGTGGGGGGACTATAGTGGGCCGTCCTGGAGCGTCGGCGGCCCGAAATGCGAAACGCAACAAGATTTCAAAAAATAAAAAGTAGTGCAGAGCAGTCATTTGTCTTCTTGGGGGTCTTCTTGGAGCCCTCTTGGGCTTGGCATCGCTCGGACGTGTGCATTTTTTCCTCGGTGGGGACCATCGAGGAGCATCCTTGATCATTTGGCGAAAAAGCCGCGCACGAAACCGAAAAAAAAACACAGGGAATGGACGTCCGAGCGATGGCGAGTGGCCTCTTGTGCGGTTTTGCGGCCATTGTGGGCGTCCAGCTCTCCTGGCCTCTCTTGGGGGCTTCGTGGGCCCTCCTTGGTCCACCTTGGAGCCATCCTGCCTCTGGAAGAGTCACGTGGGGACGCGCGGCAAGCTCCAGAGAATCCGTGTATTGGCGTCTGGGGCCCTTTAACAAGACTGGAAACACAAGGTACTTTGAGACAAGACAAATCTGGGTCCCCAGAGAATCAGTCTATTTGGCGTCTGGGGCCCCTCCTGAAGACTGGAGGCGAAAGGGATCTGACTGGGGACACTCCAGCTCGTGCATCGCGGCACTGGCGGAGAAGGGAGGGCCAGGATCGTGATCCCGCGTCGCGCTGAGGTGCTGGTGTCTGTGTCCCCCCCATCGTTCTCTCTCTCTCTCTCTCGCTCTTTTTGTTTTTGTTTCTCTCTCTCTCTCTATCTTCTCGGGCATCGGTCATAGTGTTTCTGCAGTAGTTGGGGTTGGAAGGCGAGTGAAGTCCAGAGATTTGTAATTGATCCCTCATGATCCTTATATTTCAAGAAGTGAGCTGGAATTGAATCACGAGCATAATGGAGCGAGTCTACGCTGACATTCGGATAACATTGCCCAGTAATCCACCGCCTCGGTGTTTGAGACATGGGCACCAGGACCTCTCGATCCCGTCCCCAGGGTGGGCTTTCCATCCTCAGCAATGTTTGACGGCCCAGGGCCAGAAATTGGCGTCACGATGACACAAAGGATCCAACAACGATGTGTTTACAAATATTTATCCGCCCGAAGTGTGGGACTGACGCAAGCATCGAGTCCTGGCTGCATAACACAAAGCCGAGTCTCTGGCGGGATTGAAGTAGATGCGGGCAGCGTCAAGTCACGCATCGTCGAGACGGAAGGGCAGAGGTTATCCATCCCATCGAACCGTAGCGATGTCCATGAGCCGGAAAGGATTCGGGGGCCGGATTGCGTTAGGGCATCTTTCTACTTCATGTAGCAGCAATGTCGGGAGTGTTGTGTCACATCAAGCGAGAATTATACATGGGCATCCGCATCGTATTGCACCCGTGTTGACAGGCCAATCAGTCGAGTATGAGCCTTCTTGCGTTCTTCTGGTTATCTCATGACTCACGGGTCTTTTCAGGGTCTCTTCGGTACTCAAGGGGAATGTATGAGGGGGGTTGCTGCGCTCGTCTTCAGCAATGCTTGCTGTTATCGGACACCCTTGGTTTGTCTTGGGGCCTTCTGAGGCCACTTGGAGGCGAGAAGGGTGAGAAGAAACCATGGACTACAGTCCGGGCCCTGAAGAAGGAACCCTTTTCGTTGGGGAGGGGCTCCGCATTCCTTAAGTGTTTCACAGCTTGCCTCAGGCTTTCCTTATGTGTTCGACCGGAAATCCAAGGTTAATTTATGGAACAAAAGGGCCTCGTTCCTTATTTAGGGTTCCTTAGGTCAACGCCCCGACTGTACTTGCTGCGTTTTCCATCTTGCGCATCATTGGGGTCTTGCCGTGCCGGGTACATGTGGGGACCTCTTGTCCAGACACGTTGTGGAGACTGCTGAAAGCAAACTTATTGATTGTTTCTTGGGATTCATACCGGGCTGCCAGTGGAATAGTGCACAAACGAATGAGCGTACAGCTGCGAGTTCCTTCGGCCACCTCTCAAGAAGTCTCCCATATGATTACCATAGGGCCGTCTGCACTTTGGGATCACCGTGAAGGAAAGGAGAGTAAGCACTAAGGCAGTCTGCACGCTTGGTGGACTTAAAGGGGGGAGTCGGCGGATTGTCGTTTTCTGTTTTATCTGGTACATGGGTGGCGCATGGGGGTGGGGGCAGAGCAATGTGGAGAGGAGGGTGGAATGTAGAGGGGGAGGACCTGGAGTAGGGAGATGAGAGAAGGGAGGAGACAGCAGGGTTTTCATGCTTTTCCTTTATTCTCATACATATGCAATGGCCTTCGGCCCATCCCGCCACCGTGCCCGGGTTGTGGGTATGAAGCCTACTGGATGTTCGTTGTGGGATCTCGTCGGAGGTCGTTCGGGGGCCTCCCGGAGACAGTGTTGAGACCTCCCTGGGGGCAGCTCGGGGGCCTCTAGGGGCCTCTTTTGGGAGCCTCTTGGGTGCCTCTTGCTTGGCATCGCTCGGACGTGTATTTTTTCTTCGGTGGGGACGGACCATCGAGGAGCATCCTTGATCAATTGGCGAAAAAAACACGCACGAAACCGAAAAAAACACAGGGAATGGACGTCCGAGCGATGGCGAGCTTGCGGCCCCCTGGGGGCCTCTTCTGGCGGAAGGCTTGGATTTTCGGTTCGTGTTCCCTTTTTCGGCCCTTCTTGGGGGCTGTCTTTGGGCCTCCTTGGGCCGTCTTAGGCGCCACCGGGGCGGCCTCGGAGTCCTCTTGGGCCGTCTTGGGGCCCTCTTAGGGACCTCTTGGGCCGTCTTGGAGTGGTCTTGGGGGCCTCTTGAGTCGTCGCGGAGCGTCGGAAAGCAGAAAAGGCGAGAACGCCAAACTCCCTCAAACACCTGAGGAAAATCGATGCTGTTTGCCTCTTGGGGCCCTCTTGGGAAGCCTTCTGAAGGCCTGTTGCGACGTCTTGGAGGCCTCTTGAGCCATTTTGATGCGATCTTCTGACGACTTCTTTGGCAGTCTTGGAAAGATCTTTTGGCGACTCCAGGCCCTCTTGTACTGTCTTGGGGACGTTTTGGAGTCTTCTTGACCCGTTTTGGGGCCCTCTTGGCTCCGAACATGTCACGCGACAAGACGCGGCAAGACACGGAAGCCCCGAGAGATTTGAGAGCGAGAGGTCGGGGTCCCTTCAAGAATCTCCGTGAGGCACAGAGGAGTAGGCACAGATTTAGAGGACGCACCCATTTCGTGACCAAGGGCACGGTGGCGGATAAGCATGAGCCAATGTAGGCGTGGAAGCCGAACGGCAATGTGCATGATCGTATTCAAGTAGCCATTTGTTTTCATGCGGCATTGCACCAGGGTCTCACTTTGCTTTCAGCATGGCCTTTGCGACAACAATCCACGCGCCCTGGCACTCCCAGATGTTATTCAAGAGACGGACCCCTAGAAGAGGCGGGGGGACCACGGTTGAGGCGTCGTGGGCTTCTTGGGCACTGTCTGGGGATTTTGGTGGGCGTCTCGGGAGCTTTTTTGGGGCCTGGCGGAGCTTCTTGGAGGCAGTTTTGGAGCGTCTTGGGATCTGTCTTGGGTTTGGGGACTTTTGTTGCTTTTTGGGGCCTGGCGGAGCCTCTTGGAGGCCGTTTTGAAGCGTCTTGCGGCCCGTTTTTGGAGCCTCCTGGGGGGCCTCTTGGGGCTTACTGTGGCCGGGGCCTTCGGGGCCGCCTTGGGTCCCTCTTGGCCGCCTTGGGCGCTGCTTGGGGCGTCTCGTTGACGTTCCGTTGGTTTGTGGGGGATTCTTGAGTCCTCCTTTGTCGGCTTCCCGCCGCTCCAAGACGGCCCACGAGGCCCCCAAGGTCGCCCCAAGACGGGCCCGGCAGACCTCCACGAGAGCCCCGAGCCGGCCCCAGAGGGCCCCAAACCGGCCCCGACGGGGCCCCCGGAGGCCCCAGGAGGTTCCCAAGAGCCTCCGAAGAGGCCCCAAGAGGCCCCCAAGGGGCCCCCAGGAAGCCCCAAGGCTGTCCTCGGGGTCTATTTTGGGCCTCTCGGGTCGTCTTGGAGCGTCGGAAAACAGAAAAGGCGAAAACACCAACATCCTCGAAGCATCCAGCGGAAAACAGTTCATGTTTGCCTCTCGGGACCCTCTTGGGAAGGCTCTTGGGGCGTCTCGAAGGCGTCTTGGAGCCATCGTTAGCGTCGTGGGCCCATCGTTCAGCGATTCGGGACCTTCTTGGAACGTCTTTGAGGCCACGGGCGGCAGATTTTGAAGCTCTGGAGTCTCGGGGGGTGCGTTGGCGAGCCCGAATACCCCCCCAAACGATGTTTTGGACCTTAGGGATTCGCCAGTGTGTGCCAGCAGCGTGGTGTCCTGGAACTCTGGAGGGTTAGTTATCTAGCTGCCTGCGGCAAAGCCAACCACCCTGCCAACGCAGCAGAGCATCAGCGCAGCAAGGAGGATGAGGGGCAGAAGTTTACGGCCCGCTCGAATTCAGCGCCGTGGCAACATTGGTGCAGGTCTTAAACCCCTCCTTGACCCCAGCGTCGTTCTACTCTTCATTCCTCATCCCTCATCGTCCTCATATTCCTCCCTACTCCCTCCTCTCTCCTCAAAGCGTCTTGCCACCTGGAGCTCACGTTGAGTCGAAACGTACCAGAAGCATAAACACGCCAAACATGGCAGGGTATGAGGCGTGTCCCATCCCATGGATGACCCTTGCCGGAGGGTTGATTGGCCCAAGGGGCCGTCCAGCATCTTTGGGCCTCTTGAGGCCCCCGTGTGGCTTCTGGGGGACTTCTCTCAGAGTTCATGAGAGGTCTAGGTGCTTCTGTCGGCTAGTATCTAATGGCCTTGGCCGATTCCGCCACTGTGCCTGGAATGTGGGTCAGAGGCCTTCAGGATGTTCGTTGGAATGTCGCGGGAGGCTTCTCGGGGGCCTCTCGGGGGCCGTTTTGAAGTCTCTTCGGGACCAGGTTGGGGCCTCTTAGGGGCGTCTTGGGGGCCTCTTTGGGGTCTCTTGGGGCATCTTGGGGGCGTCTTGGGGCCTCCTTGGGGCCTCCTGGTGGCCTCCTGGGGCGGACGACTTGGATTTTCGGTTCGTGCTTCCTCTTTTCGGCCCTCCTCGGGGCTGTCTTTCGGCCTTCTTGAGCCGTCTTGGGCGCCCCCGGGGCCGCCTTGGAGCCCTCTTGGGCCGTCTTGGAGCCCTATTGGCCGTCTTGGGGCGGTCTTGGGTGCCTCTTTGGCCGTCTTAGAGCGTCGAAATCGATTATGCTGGCCCCTCTGAGTCCTCTTGGGAAGTCCCCTGGGGCGCCTCGAAGGCTTCCTGGGCCGACTGGAGGCCCTCGTGGGCGTCTTGGGCTGATCGTTCAGCGATCCGGGGCCCTCTTCGGGGGCCTCTAGGGGGCACGCTTGGCCCACTAGGAGGCCCGCTTCGGCCCGACAAGGTCCCCCTCCTCCCTCCTCCTCCTCCTCCTCCTCATCCTCCTCCCTCCTCCTCCTCCTCCTCCTCCTCCTCCTCCTCCTCCTCCTCCTCCTCCTCCTGGGGAAGAGAAGATGGATATCGGCGACGTGCGAGGGGGAGGAAGTGAGAAGGAGAAGGCATCTCTCAGAAGGTTCGGAAGTCCCCGGCCTTCTGAGAAGTTTTCTGAACCTTCCCCGAAGACAGAGAAAGCTTTTCAGAAGGCGCGAGGGCTTCCGAGGAGTCCCGCCGCCTTCTGAGAAGGCCTTCTCCTTCTCGTTTCCCCCACTCGCTCGCCGCAGATCTCAAGGCAGCCTCAGGATTGAGGACTGAGGCTCCAGGGGATCGGACAAAGGAACTGAGGACACTCCAGTTCGTGCCTCGGGAGCACGTTGGCTTGACGGGAGCCGGCCGTCTGTGGGCCGTCTGCTGGAGGGCCGTCCGTGGGGCTGTCGAGGATGTACTGAGGCTCGTTCTTTGGGGCGGTCGTGGCCCTTCCGAGGCGGTGCCATCGCTGGGACCCGCTTCCCCCGCAGGGGCTGGGGTGGTGTCTCCTTGAGAAAGCATGTGGCTACATTTCAAGCAGTGGCGAAGCGTCCTGGCGTGCCTATAGGCCTACCAAACAATGTTCTAAGAACCTTGTGTGGCTTCCACGAATGTTCTTCGAACACTTCTGGCTGGGACTGTCTTGTTCTGTCACATCGGGTTTATGTTCTAAGAACATTGGTTTTGTTATTCGAACATTGTTGTGTTCTAAGACCATGTCGTGGTAGGCCTATAGGAATGCCGGGACGGTCGGTCCCTGCTCAAACATTGGTTTCTAGCACGCCTCAATGTGCCCAGGCACGGTCATTTTATTCACTTGAGTCGGCGGGGGGAGATTCCATCATGTTGTTTCGTCATGTTTCATGTATGTTTGCATCCTCCTCTCGCAGTCCGCATTCTGCAGAGGAGCAGCCGTCGTTGCCGCAGCGCTGCTGATGTCGGCACGCCTGCTGCAGGCGGAGGCGCTCTCAATATACCTCGTTTGTTCGTTCCGCTTCTAATCGTAGCTCGTCTGCTCTGTCTGCTTGAGCAGCACGCAGCGTGAACCCGTTATTGCTACGTATGTTATTGCATGTGTATCAGTGTGTCACAGGCTCCGTTGTTTGGACTAGGCCAGGTTGCATTCATGACGCATCCGAAAGGCCTCGGGTACACAACTGCGTGGATCTTGAATGGGTTGTTGATGCACTGTGTAGCAGTATACGGAGTTGATATCGGACACTGCGTCTCTTGGCCTGTGCCAGGCTCCACATCGCTTGCGCGTGCGTTGCGCAAGGTTCGTACATGAGACGATTAAAATTCTTTACGCTTCGCGTATCCCCACCAGCCCATCTCACAGCAGCAACTCTTGCGAAGCATACCGACAGTCGTGTTTTTCAGTCGTGTGTCCGCTTGGCCCCGCATATGTCCCCTGTTCCTCCTTCCTCCCGCCTCCTTGTACATCCTCCGTGTAGGGGGAGCGGGAGAAGGACGAGGCGGCGGAGGAGGGAGAGAAAGCGCTCCTCGTGATTTGAGTCGTTTGGGGTTTCTCGTCCTGGTGTGAGTTGTTCGGGCCCTTCTTCCTGGTGTGAGTCGTTCGGGCTCTTCGTGGTGTGAGTCGTTCGGGCTCTTCGTCCTGGTGTGAGTCGTTCGGGCTTCTCGTGGTGTGAGTTGTTCGGGCCCCTCATCCTGGTGTGAGTCGTTCGGGCCCCTCCTCCTGGTGTGACTCGTTCGGGCTCCTCGTGGTGTGAGTCGTTCGGGGCCCGCGTCGTGGTGTGAGTCGTTCGGGCTCCTCGTGGTGTGAGTCGTTCGGGCGCCTCGTCCTGGTGTGAGTCGTTCGGGCCCCTCCTTGTGGTGTGAGTCGTTCGGGCTCTTCGTGGTGTGAGTCGTTCGGGCCCCTCGTCCTGGTGTGAGTCGTTCGGGCTCCTCGTGGGGCCTCTTGGGGGCCTCTTGGAGCCTCTCGGGGCCTCTTGGGGGCCTCTTGGGGGCCTCTTGGGGGCCTCTTGGGGGGGGGCCTCTTGGGGCCTCTTGGGGGCCTCTTGGGGGCCTCTTGGGGGCCTCTTGGGGCCTCTTGGGGGCCTCTTGGGGGCCTCTTGGAGGCCTCTTGGGAGCCTCCTGGGGGCCTCTTGGGGCCATCTTGGGGCCTCTTGCGACCTCCTCAGAAGCGCAAAGGAGCGCTGGCCCCTGAGAAGGACAAAATGAGGCCAAAACCTTCGTAAAATCAATGATTTTGCTATGAAGGAAGATGAGCGCGGCCGCCTCAGGAGGCCAAAATGGGGCCAAAACCGTAGTAAAATCAATGATTTTGGCTTCAAAGAAGAGCAGAGGGGCCAAACTCGGCCCCCCCGTCGGGGCCAGAATCCTCGTGAGGGTCGTCGTTTTTTAGCCCTCCCAGGAGTCGAAAATGACCCCCCTGGCGACGCCCCGGGGTCCCTCTCCAGGCCCAGGGGGAGGGGGTAGGGGGAGGGGTAAACCCCTCCCCGAAGGGGAAGAAGGGGGGTTGAGGACAGAGCGGGCTCTCTAAACCACTCACGCCCAAAGGGCTGGTGGGATTACACAGTGCGACATAACGTACGTTCTTACGTCATGCGTGTCCTTCTGAGTAACTGTTCAGACTCTCTCGGTGGCTCCCTGTTGAGCTTGGGCTCGAATCGCTCGTCAGGGCGATGCCCCAGAGGTAACGTGGGACATCTTGGGGGGCCACATGCGAGCCCTACTACCCTGCCCCCCACGATTTCTGAGGGGGAGGGGCAGGGTTCGCATACATCTGTTGCATGACTGTGCGTAAGCCTTCAGGCCGAGCCGGGAACCCTTGCGAGACAACATATAATTCTGCGACGTCAGCGACGACGGCGGCGTCGGAGGCGACGGCCACAGGCGACCGGCGACCGGCGACCGGCGACGACGACGACGACGACGATGATTGTCCACCGGCGAATGACGACGACGACGACGACGACGACGACGACGACGACGACGGCGACGGCGACGGCGACGGCGACGGCGACGGCGACGATGACGGCGACGGCGACGGCGACGGCGACGGCAACGGCGACGGCGACGGCGCTGGCGACGACGACGACGATGACGACGACGACGACGACGACGGTGACGGCGACTGGCGACGACGACGACGACGACGACGACGACGACGACGACGACGACGACGACGGTGACGGCGACTGGCGACGACGACGACGATGACGACGACGACGACGACGACGGCGACGGCGACTGGCGACGACGACGACGACGCGCACAGGGGGGGTGGAGGAGGGCCCAGTTCGACTCCCCGCATGCAACTCAAGGAGGGGCCCCCTCTCCCAGGTTCGCCCCCCTCCAACACAGGGGGGGGCACCCCCCTGGTTCGCCTCCCCCTCCCTTTCGGACAGGGGGGGGCTCTGGTTCGAACCCCCCCCCTTTGCAACTCAGCGGGGGGCGGGACTCCCCCTCCAGGTTCGAACACATCCCTCCCTTGGACAGGGGGGGGGCCATGGTTCGCACCCCTCCCCTGGTTGGGGGTGTGCGCAGGGGAGGGGGTGGCGCGGTTATCCAGGGGCGGCGCTCAATGTTTTGGGGTGGGGGGGGCGGCTCCAACAAAGTAGTTGTTTCCAGGCAAGCGTCCTCGAAACTCGTTCTCTCGAAGATAGGTATCGGATTGTCTTATTTGAGTTGGTATGTCGAAGTGGTGGTAATTCGGTGGTGCCATTCCTATTCGCTCGTCAGGTTGTTGCGACATCTTGTTCGTGTCTGGAGAGCACAGCTGATGGCGGTTGCCCTTGCTCAGAAGAGGAGGGGATGGGACATAACACCATACGACAGCCATGCATGCCTCATACGTAGGTGTAAGTGCTATCACATGCCATGCGCATTTGTTCACTCTGTGGCTCGATTAGGGAATGCACCCCTGAGATCTCATACTGAAGGGATGTTCCTGGGCAGCCAACCATAGACTCTTACTCAACGGGGTAGATTCCTCGTCGTCCTCCGCGTCCTCTTTAACCTTCCTTCTTGTTCCAGCTGTGTCTCGCGAGTTTCATGGCAATGCGATGTGTCGCAGTATCTGCTGATGTGTCAGATGCGCGTGGCTTGTCGGAGGGTGTGCTTCGTTGCTCAAATGACTCTTTCACGATGGCTTGCGTGATGTTGTGAGAGGGTGAAGATTGGCCAGGGGCTACGAGGCCACGGCTCACGGAGCACGAATTGGCAAGTTATGAACCATGGGAGGCCACGCGCCGCTAAATCGATGGGGGGCCTCGACCCGACTTGTGAATTGTCAGAGGGGCATTCTGTTAAACGTGCATTGGTTCCAATGGCTTAAGCGATCAATCTAGTAGGTACGATCTGTATTGAGTCCTGGAAACTCCCTTATACATCTTCCCGCTCGCTTGATCCGCTGAGCGGGGGAGACATGTCCGGCAGTGGGGAACAGTGCGCCGTCCAATTCCACCGCATGTGTATCTTACATGTACACGGAGCGAGGGAGAGAAGCGAGAGGAGCCAGGCAGACAGAGAGAGGGGGAGGCCGAGCCAAAACGCAATTGGGGGGAGATGCAGAAAGTGTTAGGCGGTAGTCCTGATCTGCCTGTGCAGTACAAGCCGCGCCCATCGCGCAACACCGAAACCGGTGGCACGAAGCAGTTTGCCCAGGACCCCGAGGCGCAGGCACGGGGAACGCAACCAGCAGGTTCCGAGCACAGTCGAAGGACACCACCCGTGCCAGTGCAGCAGTCTGGTGCTGAAGTGCCTCGCAAGTTCTGCGCAGACGCCTGCCTGCATCAACCGGGCTCCACGTCCGGTTGCAGTGGGGCTTTCGCATGGTGCGGCGTCGGGGTGACAAGGCAATCCTGGCGCGGGGCATCGCTTCGCCAGCTCTGCACCCCAAGAAGAGGAGAGGAGCATGAGCAGGTCGAGGAGGACTTGTGATGGAGAGGGAAATGGATAGGGAGCGGAAGGAGTATAAGGAGGCAAGCACTCGCTTTCCAGCATCGCGGATCCAGCGTGTTGGATACAATCGCGCACATTACCTAACAGCGAAGACTGATAGGTTTCTAGTGGGATCAAAAGAGAGCAGCAGATCACTCCACAGGGGGGTCCGGGCAGGTGTTGGGAGTTGCCGGGCGGCAGGTGCCGGGCTCGTTTTTCACCAACAGTCACACACTTCGTGCTCTTCGACTTCCCAGAACTCCATTCCCAGGCCACATTCTCAATACCCGGATGCAACAGTCACACACTTCGTGCTCTTCGAGATCCCAGAACGCCATTCCCGGGCACATTCTGGAGGGCCGGATGCAACAGTCACACACTTCGTGCTCTTCGATTTCCCAGAACTCCATTCCCGGGCCACGTTCTGGAGCCCGGAGCAACTGTAGGCCACTTCGGCTCTTCTATTTCCCAGAACTCCATTCCCGGGCCACATTTTGAATGCCCGGAGCCAACTGTAGGCCACTTCGTGCTCTTCTATTTCCCAGAACTCCATTCCCGGGCCACATTTTGGATGCCCGGAACCAACTGTAGGCCACTTCGTGTTCTTCGGCGCGTTCCCAGAACCATTCCTGGGCATGATTTTGAATGCCCGGAGCCAACTGTAGGCCACTTCGTGTTCTTCGAGTTCCCAGAATTCCATTCCCGGGCCACATTTTGAATGCTGAGGCAGGCTGAGGCTGAGGCAGGCTGAGGCTGAGGCAGGCTGAGGCTGAGGCCGAGGCTGAAGGCAGACTGAGGCTGAGGCTGAGCAGCTGAGGCTGAGGCTGAGGCAGAGGCAGGCTGAGGCTGAGGCAGGCTGATGCTGAGGCAGGCTGAGGCTGAGGCTGAGGCTGATGCAGGCTGAGGCTGAGGCAGGCTGAGGCTGAGGCCGAGGCTGAAGGCAGACTGAGGCTTTGGCTGAAGGCTGAGGCTGAGGCTGAGGCTGAGGCTGAGGCTGAGGCAGGCTGAGGCTGAGGCAGGCTGATGCTGAGGCAGGCTGAGGCTGAGGCTGAGGCTGATGCAGGCTGAGGCTGAGGCAGGCTGAGGCTGAGGCCGAGGCTGAAGGCAGACTGAGGCTGAGGCTGAAGCAGGCTGAGGCTGAGGCTGAGGCAGGCTGAGGCTGAGGCTGAGGCAGGCTGATGCTGAGGCAGGCTGAGGCTGAGGCTGAGGCTGATGCAGGCTGAGGCTGAGGCAGGCTGAGGCTGAGGCCGAGGCTGAAGGCAGACTGAGGCTGAGGCTGAAGCAGGCTGAGGCTGAGGCTGAGGCAGGCTGAGGCTGAGGCTGAGGCAGGCTGATGCTGAGGCAGGCTGAGGCTGAGGCTGAGGCTGATGCAGGCTGAGGCTGAGGCAGGCTGAGGCTGAGGCCGAGGCTGAAGGCAGACTGAGGCTGAGGCTGAAGCAGGCTGAGGCTGAGGCTGAGGCAGGCTGAGGCTGAGGCTGAGGCAGGCTGATGCTGAGGCAGGCTGAGGCTGAGGCTGAGGCTGAGGCTGATGCAGGCTGAGGCTGAGGCAGGCTGAGGCTGAGGCCGAGGCTGAAGGCAGACTGAGGCTGAGGCTGAAGCAGGCTGAGGCTGAGGCTGAGGCAGGCTGAGGCTGAGGCTGATGCAGGCTGAGGCTGAGGCAGGCTGAGGCTAGGCTGAGGCTGATGCAGGCTGAGGCTGCGGCAGGCTGAGGCTGAGGCGGAGGCTGAAGGCAGACTGAGGCTGAGGCTGAAGCAGGCTGAGGCTGAGGCTGAGGCAGGCTGAGGCTGAGGCTGAGGCAGGCTGAGGCTGAGGCAGGCTGAGCGAGCCCAGGCTGCAGGCAGCCGAGGCTGAGGCGAAGCAGCTAGGCGAGGCTGAGGCAGGCTGAGGTGAGGTCAGGCTGAGGCAGGCTGATGCTGAGCAGGCTGAGGTGAGGTGAGGCTGATGCAGGCTGAGATGAGGAGGGCTGAGGCTGAAGCAGGCTGAGGCTGAGGCAGAGGCAGGCTGAGGCTGAGGCTGAGGCAGGCTGATGCTGAGGCAGGCTGAGGCTGAGGCTGAGGCTGATGCAGGCTGAGGCTGAGGCAGGCTGAGGCTGAGGCCGAGGCTGAAGGCAGACTGATGCTGAGGCTGAAGCAGGCTGAGGCTGAGGCTGAGGCAGGCTGAGGCTGAGGCAGGCTGAGGCTGAGGCTGAGGCAGGCTGAGGCTGAGGCTGTGACTGCGACTGCCGTTGCCACTGCGACTGTCATCGCGAATGCGACTACGACTGCGAGAACAGCAGAATTCTACAACTGGATTCTCATCCGAATCTTAAGGGGAATGCTTCCAGATATGCTCCTACACATCGATGTTAGGTTGCTTTGCCGGGATAATTTTGATGTAGGAATTTCGAGTCAGTTCCTTTTCGACCCTGCAGCCGGTCAGCGAGCGAGCGATCGCGATAATCGGTCAGTCAAATGACCAAAGCCTTTGCAGAAGAGCGCAGCGAAGTCTACATCGCAAACAGAGTTTCAGAGCCAGAGGGTAGTGCGGGTCGTTTTGTGTCTGGAACCGCCAGGAGCCTCCGTGTCGATGCCTCGGCTCCCTCGGTTCTCTGCGATTCTCGAGCACTGGGTCGTCGAGGGATGGCGAGAATTGGGGGGGGGCAGGGGCGGGGGGGCCGGAGTGGAGGGGTGCAGGCGGGAAGTCAAGCAGTGGCGAAGCGTCCTGGCGTGCCTGTAGGCCTACCAAAGAATGTTCTAAGAACCTTTTTTGGTTTCCACGAAAGGTTCTTAGAACATTTCTGGCTGGGGCTGTCTTGTTTTAACACATCGGGCCGCATTTTGAAAACAACCCGCCCTCACCCGTGAAACGCTTGCATCTGTTTAAAAAGAATGTGAGCCGCGCTAAGGCGAGAACCACATGTTGAAAACGAACCGCCCTCTGTATGTGATGCTGTTGCCAATGTTTCAGCTTCAGAGTCATTCATGCTGAGGAAGTCTTAGGCGAAACGCCCAGACCGCCCTGAAGACTGGCCCCGCGGTGCGACGAGGAGGGAGGAGGAATAAGAAGCATTATAAGAAGAACACGAAGCATACTAAGACGAATAATTCGACGAAAACAACAACTAATACTACGAAAAGCAGGATACTAAGCATAAGACGAAGAAGGACAATCAGAAGGCCACTAAGAAGAGGAGGAGGAGAAGAGGAGGAGGAAGATGAAGAGGAAGAGAAGGAGGATGAGGAGGCGGAGGAGGCAGAGGAGGCGGAGGAGGATGAGGAGGCGGAGGAGGCGGAGAAGGCGGAGCAGGCGGAGGAGACGGAGGAGGAGGAGGAGGGGGAGAAGGAGGAGGAGGAGGTGGAGGAGGCGGAGGAGGCAAGGGAAGAGGAGGAGGAGGAAGAAGAGGCGGAGGAGGAGGAGCAGGAGGAGGAGGAGGCGAAGGAGGGAGGAGGGAGGACGGAGGACGGAGGACGGATGAGGCAGAAGGAGGAGGGAGGAGGGAGGAGGAGGAGGAGAAGGAGGGAGGAGGGAGGAGGGAGGAGGAGGGGGGGGGGAGGAGGAGGAGGAGGAGGAGGAGGAGGAGGGGAGGAGGAGGATGAGGAGGAGGAGGAGGAGGAGGAGAGGAGGGAGGAGGAGGAGGAGGAGGAGGAGGAGGAGGAGGAGGAGGAGGAGTTGGAGGAGGAGGAGGAGGAGGAGGAGGAGGACGAGGACGAGGAGGAGGAGGATGAGGAGGTGGAGGAGGAGGAGCTTTAGCTGGAGGAGGAGGAGGACGACGACAGAGGAGGAGGCTGTGAGTGTGACTACTTGGAGGTCAGTCGTCCCCCTCGCGCTCGGCGAAGAGCGGCTGTCCTGCCGCCGCCACCGCTGGCGCGCCCGCGCCGTCCGCGCGCCGCTCCGAGCCCAGGGCGAGAGGTCTCCAAGGTCCCATTGAGCGGCAGCCCAAAAGGGCCGCAGCGGGCCAAGAGGCCCGCCCACCAAAACCAGCGAGGCTGAAAAGGCCCCACCAAAACCGAGGGCCAGCAGCCCACCCCAGGAGCCCAGAGGACATCGGGGGATGCCTCTCACCCTGTGGCCGCTCAGGCCTGGAGTCTTCGACAAGCCCGAGCCTGTAGAGTGTTCAACCTTGAGGTTCAACGAGGCCTCGAACTGGTCCAGCTCCAATTCGCTGAACTCGAGGACTGGTCCTCCATATTTGTAACTTGCTTCGGCTGCTGCGTATGCGTGTCGACCAGGCGACCTCCAGGTTGGGCCTCACTCTCGTCCTTCTTCTGCTGCCGATCCGTGCTGACGGCCTGCTTCGTGAAGCTGCGGACCTTCTCGAACGCGTCGTCGTCCAGCAGGCCAAGCTTCTGGAGCTGCGCTGCGCACCTGCCAAGTTGCGCCACCGGCATCTCGCTGTCAAGCGAGCTGTACTCCACGTTCCGCCCACTCACGATGTCCATCCCCGTCTCCCGGGGGAGGCTGGCCACGAAGTTCGCCGCCTTGACGTCCTCGTACTGCAGCGACGTGTGGACGTCCAGCCCCTCGACCTTGAGCTTGCTGGGGCCGCCCTTCCCCTTCTTCGCTGCCGTAATGTTGATCACATTGCCAGGGTGGCCTTTGATGATCGTGATCATGTCGCTGATCTTGAGCTCCCCCCACTTCTTGCCCGTCGCATCTGCAGGCACGGCCTCCGCGAGCGCCTCGTTCGAGTGCTCGATGCTGGCCGCGATGCTCTTGTCTGCGTCGCTGTCCCCGCCAATGCTGTAGAACTCCGTGCCACACCCTTGGCCACGTTCGTCCACAGGATTGACCAGGAACTTCACCTTCAGCTCGCTATGATCGCAGCTGTCACCTGCTACCGCGCCCACGGTGCTGACGGAAACCGCGAAGCTGGTTCTCTGACCCTTTGCTCCCGTTCCTGCGGCTGCGGCGATGCCTCCTTGACCTTATTGCCCTTCTTGTTATGTTTGGATTCACTGTCCTTATTGTTCTTAATGTGGTTCTTGCTGACGTCCGAGCTTGTCGAAGCTGTCCTCTCACTCCTCCGAGATCCCAGCGCCTCCTGTCCTCGGTCGGCCCCTCCGTCATCATCGGCTGCGACCGCTGCAGACTGTGATGCTACGCGTCCAGCTCGCGCACCTCCTGCTGCCGAGTCACTTTCTCCTCCGTCAGGATCACCTGCGCCACACCTGCGGCGCCTGCGGCTCCCCCCAGTACCCCGGCGGCGGCTCCTGGACCACCTCTGTGAGGACGGGGAAGATGGCCTGCTTGATGGGCATCGCCTCCGGCAACGGCGCCATCAGCCATGAGGTTCATCTCTTCTTCGGCGGTGTGGTTGGGGCCCTCGTCCCCATAGCTTAGCATCACCTTGACCTCCAGATCGTCGATGTCCTTAAGTCCTTAACCTCCTGCGTGAAGCGCTGCGCCAGGCCCGCGAGCGCCTGCTGCGCGCGCAGGAGGAGCCGAAGGAGCATCAGGCGACCACCATCCGCTCCCGCGCGCAGCGCCGCTTCCAATTGCGAGCGCGGCGCCCCAGGCCCACGCCTGCGGGGAAGCGGCTAAGAGGAGGAGGAGGAGGAGGAGGAGGAGGAGGAGGAGGAGGAGGAGGAGGAAGGAAGAGGAGGAGGCGGAGGAGGAGGAGGAGAAGGAGGAGGGGGAGGAGAATGGGGGGTGGGAGGGGGGTTGGAAGGGGGGGGAGGAGGGGAGTGGAGAGGAGGGAGGAGGGGGAGGAGGGAGAGGAGGGGGAGGAGGGGGAGGAGGGGGAGGAGGGGGAGGGGGGGGGAGGGGGAGGGGTAGGGGGAGGGGGACGAGGGGGAGGAGGTGGAGGAGGAGGAGGTGAGATGAGAACGGTCGCGAAGCGAGTTTGGAAAACACGAAAACCCCACACTGCCAGGGCATATGCAGTGTGCTGGGAGAGACATAGTGCACCTCAGAGGTGCACGTACACGTCCAACACCTCCAGGACCGGGCCCCCCGAGGGGAGGGCGCCCCCCTGCCACCCGCCAGGCACTCCAGGCACTGGCCGGGGACACAGGACACCCCTCGCCACCAGGCGGGGCACCTGGTGCGAGTCTCGGGGCGGGTGCCCTGGCCTGCTCCCCCCTGTCCCCTTGCCCAAGGGGGACAGAGCAGGACTCCCCATGAGCCTGGCCGAAGCCAGACCCCCCCTCCACACCCTGGCGCGACCGGGGAGTCGCCGGGCCAATACAGTGGAGGGGACCCGTACCGGCCGTAGCCGAAACGGGTTTACCGTTTACGCCCGAATACCGGGGTCGGTGCCCCCACTGCCAAAACCACCCACCCACCCACGGCAGTAGCGCAGCCCCCGTACAGGCCACGACTAAGCGGGTTTCAGTTCCCCCAGACGCCGAGAGGTGCCGCCCACACCAACCGGCTGCCCGCCCGGGGGCGGTGGAGGAGGAGGAGGAGGAGGAGGAGGAGGAGGAGGAGGAGGAGGAAGAGGAGGGGGAGGAGGAGGAGGATGGGGAGGAGGAGGAGGAGGAGGAAGAGGAGGAGGAGGAGGACCTCCCTATCCCCCGCTTCTCCCCCGCCCGACCTGTGGAAGTGGTGGTGGAAGATTGGCCCATCAGAGTGCTCTCGAGAGCCCCATCGCTGATCGATCGGCGACCGTGCCACCGAGCCCAAGTCAACGTTGCCCCCTGGACCAGTGCCCCCCCCATCGCCCTCGCATCCCCTCACCTTCCAGATTGCTAAGACATAGCTCTCCGGACCTGCAGACCTATCTGGGCTGCTCAAGACCTCGACTGGAGTCTGGGTATCTACTATAGGTCCAGGTGCTATTTTGTTAGCCCTCCTGGAAGGTCAGGCTCAGTGCAGTCAACCCGCACAGCGAGTATGGGCCACGTTCCAAGGCTGCCTCTGCATCCTCCCCCTTCAGCCCACCCTCGGCCGCTTCTTCCGCTGGCCGCACCCCGCCCGCAGAGTGCTGGCACGGCCCTCCAAGGCCCCCGGCACCCTTATCGTGTGCGTCCTTCGTGGACGGGTGGATTGCGCCTCACCCCGCCGATGTCCCCGCCAGACCACGGAGTCGGCGCAGCGGGGGGTCGGGCTCCGCGGGGCGCCGGCGGCGCCCGTCCGTGCCGCCGCTCCCGCTTCTGGGTCGTCCTGCGGCTCGCCCCGCTCCGCTCCGGTTCGCGCGCGTCTCGGCGGAGCGCGAGCCGCACCGGGATGCCAGCGGCGCACGCGTGTTGGAGGCTCCAGGCCACGGCCCATGCTGCCACTGCGCCACCGCACCGCTGCCTGCTGCCCGTCGCCCCCTGCCGCGCCTGCTGCTCTCCGGGGGACGGCTCCGACGCGTGGGCCGCCTGCTGCTCTCCGGGGAGCTTCGGGGAGGAGGAGGGCCCGGCCCGAGAGGGAGTCTCACCCTCCTCGTGCTCCTCGTCGTCTTCGCCTGCAGCTGGCACCGATCACCCTGACTTTCCAGAGTGCTGAAAAATAGCACTCCAAGCCTAAAGCCCTAGCTGGACTCCTCTGGGCTCCTTAGAGCCTCGACTGGGATTTGGGCATCTAGGTCCAGGTGCTGTTTTTGTTGGCCCTCCTGGAAGGTCAGGGCAGTAGCCACCCCTCCGCCGATCCTGGCCAGGACCCTCCGGGACTCGGGAGCAGGCTGCATTGCTCTCCTGGCATGGCCAGGGGGGGCGCGCACGGATCGCGTGGGCCCCAGGACCCGCGCGGCCAGGATGGGCAGGGTGGTCGCTCCCTGACCTAGGAGGAGGAGGAGGAGGAGGAGGAGGAGGAGGAGGAGGAGGAGGAGGAGGAGGCTCGAGGAAGAGGAGGAGGAGAGGAGGAAGACGAAAAAGGAAGGAGGCGGCTCGAGGAAGAGGAGGAGGAGGAGGCGGAAGAGGAAAAGGAGGAGGAGGCATCGCGGAGGAGAAGAGGAGGAGGAGGAGGAGGAGGAGGATGAGGAGGGGGAGGAGGAGGCGGAGGAGGAGGAGGAGGAGGAGGAGGGAGGAATGATGAGAGGAGAGGAGGAGAGGAGGAGGAGGAGGAAAGGAAGCGGAAGAGGGAGGGGAGGAGGAGGAGGAGGAGGAGGAGGAGCGCAAGGGAGGAGCAGGAGGAGAGGACGCAGGAGGAGGAGGAGGAGGACGAGGGAGGAGGAGGAGGACAGGGATGAGGACGACGAGGACGGGAGGAGGAGGAGGAGGAGGAGGAGGTGGAGGAGGGAGGAGGAGGAGGAGGAGGAGGAGGAGGGAGCGGGGTGGTCGCTACGACGCTTGGCTGCCGAAGGGCCGAGTGCCTCGGCCAGAGCAGGGCGCGTCGCGCAGGGCGCGTCCTCTGCAGGGCCCCGGGCGCCGCGGCCGTGCTGCGGGGAAGGCTCGCGGGCGGCCCGCGGCCCAATCGCGCGCCGGTGGTCCGCCACGGGGGCTGCAACTTCGGCGCCGCTTGGCCGGCAGGCGTCGCCAGACGGCCAAGGCCAGACGGGGCTATGGCGAGGATCAATGTGTTCCTCTAGGCCTCCTCGATGGAGTCGGAGTAGATGGGGTCGGAGGAACGCGCCGCATCGCCGATGCATCGCCGATGCAGCTCGATGTGGAGCCCGACTTTCTCTCCACGCCGACGTCGCCCGATGCATCGCCGATGCATCGGCGATGCGGCGCGATCCTCCGACCCCATCTACTCCGCCCCCATTTAGGAGGCCTCTAGCTAGGACGAGGATCAATCTGTTCCAGAGCGCCCCAGAACGCTCTCAGAGCGTGCTGGAACGCTATGAGAAGGCCGCGGCGCGCGAGGCATCCGGCAGGAGGCAGGCTTTGCTCCTCCGCCTTCCTCCTTCCCTCCTCTGGACAAGCGCGCTCCCGTACGCGCAAGAGGATCACTCCCAAATGGCCAGGATCCGCCGCGTGGGATTCCCGATAGTTAGACTACATCGATGCAAACGCGTATGTTCTGCAGACGTTTGCGAGTAGGCACTTTGCGAGCATTTGAACGCTCTCGGTGATCTCCTCCTCGTCCTCCTTCCCTCCTTCCTCCCTCCTGCCCCCTCCTTCCTGCAGCCCTCTTGGCTCCATGCGGTTCGGGGGCGTGGCTGCTGGGGATGGAGCGGGAGACCCCGGGCGGGGGGCGGCGGGGAGAAAGTCGGGCTCCACATCGAGCTGCATCGGCGATGCATCGGCGATGTGGCGCGTTCCTCCAACCCCATCTACTCCGACTCCATCGAGGAGGCCTAGAGGAACACATTGATCCTCGCCATAGCCCCGTCTGGCCTTGGCCGTCTGGCGACGCCTGCCGGCCAAGCGGCGCCGAAGTTGCAGCCCCCGTGGCGGACCACCGGCGCGCGATTGGGCCGCGGGCCGCCCGCGAGCCTTCCCCGCAGCACGGCCGCGGCGCCCGGGGCCCTGCAGAGGACGCGCCCTGCTCTGGCCGAGGCACGCGGCCTTCGGCAGCCGAGAGCCGTCGAGCGACCACCCCGCTCCTCCTCCTCCTCTTCCTCCTCCTCCTCCTCCTCCTCCACCTCCTCCTCCTCCTCGTCCTCGTCTTCCTCCTCCTCGTCCTCCTCCTCCTCCTCGTCCTCCTAAGTTCGTCGTCATCTACTTCCTCCTCCTACCCCTACCCCCTTGCGCCCTCCACCTCCTCTCTCCTCCTCTTTCCTTTCCTCCTCCCATTCCTCTCCTCCTTCTCATCATTCCGCCCTCCTCCTCCTCCTCCTCTCCGCCTCCTCATACTACTCCTCCTCCTCCTCTCTTTCTCCTCCGCGTGATCCTCTCCTCTATTTTTCCTCTACCTCGCTACTCTCCTCCTCCTCACTCCTCTTCCTCGAGCTTTCATCACTTTCGTCTTTCCCCTACTCCTACTCTTCCTCAGAGCCTCCTACTCCTCCTCCTCATCTGCCTCATTCCACCCCCGCTGGGTACTGGAGGCCTCAAAGTGAGCTCGAGGGCGCCCCGCCCACGCAGGAAGCTCGGAGCTGTCAGTGGACGCGGTTCGCCCGCGCGCGGACGCGACCAGGCCCCAGAAGGCGGGGCGTTCCGCAGAAATGCCGGGTGTGGGGGGAGGAGGAGGGGGGCAGGCCGAAGCAGCAGAAGATGATGATGATGATGATGATGATGATGATGATCTGATGATGATGATGATGATGATGATGATGATGATGATGATGATGATGATGATGATGATTGCTGTGATGATGATGATGATGATGATTATGCTGATGATGATGATGATGCTTGATGATGTGATGATGATGATGAGGAGGAGGAGGAGGAGGAGGAGGAGGAGGAGGAGGAGGAGGAGAGCCCTGGGATCGAGTATTTGCTGGCCGCTGCGCTTTTTCAGCGCACTTGCGTTTCCCCCTCCCCGCTGCCCCCGCGCGCCCTGCCATGGTGGTTCTGGGGCGGCTAGAATGGCTCATGGCGCAGGCTGTTGCCCATCAACCGATCTTCTTCTCGGTATGGACAGCGGCCTCAGATGGCAAAGTCAAGTGGATGCTCATTGTGGACCATGCGGCTCCGCCCATGTCTGCCCACGCGCAGGTTTCCATCATCGAGCAGGTCCTTGCCTTGATGAATATAGCTCCCATGTGCGAGACGGTCGATCGAGGGCATCGGCACACCAGCACGCAGAAGTCCGAGATCTGCATCTGGCTGGCGCCACTTGCTGGCGGGGAGCCCCCGGATCCTCTGCATCGCGGTCATGACGATGGTGGCGCTCACGGCGGCGGTGATGACGGGCACGAGGCTTTTGATCGGCGAGCTCGACGTGATGGCGCTGCTGCTGCTGTCCGCCAGAGCAGTGCTGGCAAAACGCCGCGAGCGCGAGCTCATTACAGCGCTGGCGGCTCCGTCGCTGGGGCGGCCTTACCGGAGGCTCCAGGCCGATGGACGCTGTCCACAGGGCTCAGATCCTCCGCTGAGCCGTGGTTCCCGTGGATTCAAGGCAACGGCCAAATGCTCGGAGGCAACTTTGCCTGCTGCTGATGCTGTCATCGACCCAGTGCCAGCAACGCCCGAGGTCAAGCGTTCGGCAGCGGAGGAGACGGGAGCTTGCACCACGGAGCTGGCTGCTGCCGTGGACGACGCAGAGCTGAAGGCGCCTGCTTTCTCCCAGGCTGCTTCTGCCATCTCCCACGCGGACCCGAGGTGCATTCCTGGCGAGGCCTTGAGGGCCATGGTCTCGAGGGCCCCTGGATCTCGAGGTCGAGGCCCTCGCTGCTTGCGCCGAGGCAGCGGAGCTCCTCAGAGGCGAGAGGCGCCTTGGCTCCCGAGCTGGGAGGTGAGATAGGTTCAGTCCCTGCTCGATAAGGCCCGTGGTCCAACTGCGCAAGCCTGGGAGAGAAAGGTCAAGGTTGCCAAATGGTTCGAACACCAGGAGCAGTTGGTAGTCCATGCCGTGGCCTTGTTTCAGCTTCAGTGCACCCAGATGGCTGAGCAGGAAAACGTGCCCCAGGCGACAGTGTCCTTCGAGGTGCTGCCCAGATCGACGGAAAGATTCCCGAAGACAGTGCTCAAGGACTCATGCTACGTTGTCGAGTCTTTTGGCAATGCGATTCCAGAGGAGAGCTGGGTCTATGCCGTTCGCGGGTCGGAAGCCAAGTGGACCCCGGGCCCCGGGAGAGCCGATCCCCGACCCGTGTAGGGGATCGTGCATTCCCCGCGGCGGGTCCAGGCCATTTGCGAGCAGTTCTCGTGTAAGCAGTGGAGCGCGGTTGTCTACCTTGACCTCCCACGAGGACTAAAATATAGCTTTTGGACCAGGGTGCGCACATTCGACTCGAGGTTCAGATAGCTCCATGAGTCTGAGGTGCTATTTGTGATCGTTTCGCCGCCGATCGGCGCGGGCCCTTGCCCCCCCCCTCTGGAGTAGATCTTGGCCGCAGGCGGAGTCTCCCCTCATGGGACGCCCTGTCGCAAACAGTCGCGCTGAGCAGAGGTCCGGAGCCAGACCGCCCCCCCCCCAAACCGCATCTTCGCTCAGTGTCGAAACGCCGGAGTAGAAAACGCTCACTATTGCTAAAGCGTTACGGCCGGTGCCGCCCGCCAACCCTGAAGACGACGACGACGACGAGTACGAGGAGGAGGAGGAGGAGGAGGAGGAGGAGGAGGAGGAGGAGGAGGAAGGGGATTGAGGCCGAAGGAAGCAGGAGACGGCGAAGGAAATATTCCCCATGTGGGCCGAGGAAGCCGTCGCCGAAGATGAAAACGCCCACTACTTTTCGGCACTTCCTGGAGGGTCAGGGTATGCATGGGGGGGTCCCGACGCGATGGCGGTGCAGAGGCGCCGACCCGCCCGCTCCTCCCGCCCCACGCGCCACCTCCTCCTCCTCCTCCTCCTCCTCCTCCTCCGCCTCCGCCTCCTCCTCATCCTCCGCCTCCCCCTCCCCCTCCCTCTGGTCTTCCTTTTCCTCCTCTTCCTCCTCCCCCCCCCCGAGGGGCATGAGCACACAAACTTTCGGAGGTCCGCCAGAGCGCCCGATCTTGCAGGATCCTGCAGGGCACGGGTCGCGCTGGCCCGGGCTTGGGTGCAGGATCCTGCAGGATCTTGAAGGAGCGTTCGCAGTGACCCGGGCTTGGGTGCATGATCTTACAGGATTCTGCAAAGCCTGACTGACCCAGGTCTGGGTTGACCCGGGTCAAAAGATCCCCGACCCCATTTGACCTTCCAGGGGGCGAAGAAGGTAGCGCTCCAGACCCGCAGAGGCCTTTCTGGACTGGTTCCAACCTCGACCGGAATCTGGGGGGCACCTGGGCACTGGACAGCTGTTTTAAGTAGCGTTCCTGGAAGGTCAGGGCCCTCCCCCCCTCCTCGAGCAGTGGCGAAGCGTCCTCTTGCTTGCCTATGTGCCCACCAAAGATGTTCTGAGAGCCTTTTGTGGTTTGCACGTAATGTTATATTAATTGTTATTGTTTTGGGGGCTCTGCGAACATGTCGTGGTAGACCTAGGAGGAGGAGGATGAGGAGGAGAGGAGGAGGAGGACGAGGACGAGGACGGGAGGAGGAGGAGGAGGAGGAGGAGGAGGAGCAGGCGGAGGCGGAGAGGGATGGAGGGAGGAGAAGGAGGAGAAGGAGGAAAAGGAGGAGAAGGAGGAGGAGGAGGAGGAGGAGAAGAAGGAGGGAATGCTGCCGGGACTCTAGGCCTCCTAGCTGGGGTCGGAACAGATGGGGTCGGAGGATCGCGCCGCATCGCCGATGCATCGCCGATGCGGCTCGATGTGGAGCCCGATCTGCTTCACGTCGACGTCGCCGATGCACCGCCAACATCGACGATGCGTCGCCGGTGCATCGCCGATGCATTACCGATACACCGGTGATGCATCGGCGATCTGGCGCGATCCTCCGACCCCATCTCTACTCGGACCCCATCTAGGATGCCTCGGTCCCTGCTCAGCCTCCGCGCGGGGCAGTGCCGCGCGCCGGGGGGGCGGCGGGGCCGGGCGCGCGCGCGCCGCGCGCCGGGCACCAAGAGGCGGCGGACCGCGAGCGGCTGCATTACACGGGGTTCCGACGGGGGGGGGGGGGAAGTTTTTCCGGCAGTGGCGAAGCGTCCTGGCTCGCATATGGGCCCACCAAAGAAGGATGTGCGATGTTTTTGTTTTGTGGTTTCCACGAAGTGTTCTCAGAGCAGTTCTGGCTTGGACTGTCTTGTTTTAACGCATCGGGTTTATGTTCTAAGAACACGGTTTTTGTACCTGGAGCTTTTTGGGGTTCTAAGAAAATTCTGTGGTAGGCGTATAGACATGCCGGGACGGTTGGTCCCTGCTCGAGTTTTCTGCTCCTGTTCCTGCTCCCTCCGCGTTTCCTCCTCCCTCGTTGCCAGCTCCTCCATGATCTTTTCGCCCTTCCCCCATGTTGCCTCCCTGCTCCTGCCTCCCCTCCCCTTCCCCCAGCCTTCCTCTCTTGCAGCTGGGCTCGCCCAGGAGGGGCTGGGGGGGGCGGGGCCAGAAGCATGCCCGCTCTGCTGTGCGGCGTCTGCCCACCACCTGAGTGCGTTGAGGTCATCGTGGCACCTTGCTTGAGGGACTCTCTGACTGTTGAGGGGTGTCTCCGGCGGCCCAGGAAGCGTCTGAAACAGTGTGGCAGTTGTTTCTCAATGCTGTCTGGCTTGTAAGCAGTACGAGATAGTATAAAAAAGCACGCGCGTTGTCAAGGTTTCCTGGGCAATGTGTGTTTACAGGAATCTCCGAGCTGTAGAACAGGCGACGTCGGATGTCTGATACGGGCTGCACAATGCAGGACACGTGGTCAGTTCTCCTCGATTTCTACGTAGGTGTTGTAGACGCAATGGCTGCCGTTGAACATGTGGAGCCTAAGACGCACACCATCCCGTCATGAAGGTAATTAGCAGGGGCCGTCCCGTCAGTTGCCATCGTGCGCCCTTAGCGCAGAGCGTGCCGTATGCTTCACCAGGGCAGATCCCAGTGATATGGGAGGCCCCCCAAAAGGTGCGATTAAGAATGTAGCCTGACCAAATCAGACAGACGTCCCTTGAATGGCCTGAGGGCGTGGTGATGGCCCCTGTCAGATGGAGGAAGTGTTCTCGGGTCAGGACGGTGGGCCCAGAGACTTTATGGAGAGGTAGTCGACCAGTCCTCAACGTCGTAGTAGCACGCTCGATGTTTCAGAGTAGCCTGTGTGGCGGTACGCGGCCGAGTCCATTTGCTGCGGAAGGGTTCAAATAAGCGTTCCGAGCGAAGTTGGTGCGACCAAGCTCGTAGGAGGAGCAGCTCAGCGATTGAGCAATTGCTTTGCGTGATGATGCGAGCTTCAGCTGGCAACAGGTCAACGTGGATGCCCAGCGAGCGGAGATGTTTGTGAAAGTCGCATTGATGGCGATGTCGACCGTCGCTTCCGTCGGAACACAAGCAGAGTCCCTGTGGCGTTGGACTTCCTCCGCAGCTGCGCCAGCGGGTCATCTGGTACTGCGGGCTTAGAGTCTGCCGAAGGGCCACCATGATGTTCGTCGGGCCGCCAAAACAAATGGTGTCAGGCCATGGGCGAAAAGGCTCTGGCAGTTGCATCGGCGCCTAAGGAGCGTAGAAGCGCCGCGGCCACCAACGAGGAAGCAGCGACCGTAGCGGGGGCCAGGATCTGCCAGGATCTGCACATAGCGGGGCTCTGCGCCACCGTTGGTGTGTTGAGTGTTTTTCAGTTCGGTCGCCTTGCCAGAAGTCGCCATCTCGACGGTCGTTGTGGGAAGCCAGGGAGTACGTATCATGGCAAGTCCAGGAGCCAACCAACCCACACACATGTTCGCACAAACGCCTAGCATACATATTCAGCACGCACACACGTGTAAGTCAGCCAGTCGCAAATAAGTAGGTTGTTCCACATCGGTGATCAATCTACTAGCTGCAGTCTATGTATGGCGCGCAATCTATGTGTACACATATGTACATACGCCATATTTTCCACGGTCACATGCGGCACGATGTATGTGGTGTTGTTTGTGTTCTAAATGTTGCAGTATGGGTCGTAAAGCTTAGGAGGTGCAATTTCCGTAGTGCATGCGGTGCATTTTTCTGAGTGCCATGGCGTGGAACAATCTATTTGGTGCAACCTATGGGGTGCAATTGACTACCCTGCACCGCGCGTGACCACTCCACTGCTCGCGCAAACATCCCACCCACCCACCCGCAACTTGGTTTGCAAAATCTCTTAAGACCGTGATGGTGGGTACCAAATGGCACTTGCCAACGACAGCGACGCCGACGACGACAGCGGCAACGACGACGACGCCGCCGCCGACAACGACTACGACGACACCGACGACGTCTCCAACGACTTCGACGACGCCGACAACGACGACGACGACACCGACGACGACGACGACGCCGACGCCGACGACGACGACGATCACAACGACGAACACGATGACGACGCCGACGACGACGACAATGACGACGCCGACGACGACGACGACGACGACGACGTCAACGACGCCGACGACGACGACGACGACGACGACGACGGCGGCGACGACGACGACGCCGACAACGACGACGAAGACGACGACGCCGACGCCCACGACGACGACGAAGACGACGACGACGTCGCCAACGAAGACGACGACGAGGGAGGAAGGAGGACGACGACGGCGACAACGGCGACAACGACGACAACGACGAGGGAGGAGGGAGGACGGCGACGACGCGAACAACGAAGAAGGAGGAAGGACGGCGACGCCGACGACGACAACGACGAGGGAGGAGGGAAGACGACGACGACAACGACGACGACGACGTCGACGACGGCGACGGAAATAGAAGGGGACGACGACGAGACGCCGACGACGGACGGACGCGACACGACGGACGACGAGGAGGAGGAGGAAGGTACCGGACCTCGGACGACAACGAGACGAAGACGACCACGACGCCAAAGAGGACGACGACGTACGAAACACGAGGAAGCAGAGGAGAACGTAGGTGACGACTACGACGACAACGACGCGGGAGGAGTGAGGACGGCGACGACGACGACGACGACGCAAGAGCGCGCGCGCACGCTTTTGTTGAAAATCCGTGTTGTAAAACCTTGGAATGTTGTAGGTTTTTGGGACGCGCGATTTTGAAATCCTTCCGAAGCCGATTGGTTTTGAAGGATTTTGGCGTACGCGCGCGACGACGCGCGCGTCTGCACTTCGTCTCATTTTTTGAAGAAAGTTTTCGCGACGGCACACGCGCAAGGGCGCTCGACAGATTTCGACATGCGCGCGCGAAGCCCGTTTGGTAGCATGTTGTGAGAATCTTGAAAAAGAAAACCTATGGTTTTCTTAAGATTTCGCAAGAGCTCGCGCGGAAGCTGTTTTAGCCAATCCGTGTTGCGAAACTCGATTGCGAAATCCTTCCGGCACCAAAGGTTTTTGAAGGATTTCGGCATGCGCGCGCGACGACGCGCGCGTGTGCATTTCGTCTCATTTTGTGCAAGGGATTCGCGAAAAAAGTGCTATGTTAGAACACAAAATGTCACCGCACATTGTTTTTTTTTTTTTTTTTTTACAAGGGAACCTCAGGAGGGGGAAACCGGCCTGCCTGGGATGGTACGACATCATATTTAGGATGGACGAGTGAGCAGAATATATATATATATATATATATATATATATGAAATTATATTATCCCAGGGGGAAGCGTTAAGTCCGGGGGGGGTAGAGTCTATTCTCTTTTAAGAAAGGAGAATCCACTTGCCGAACCTGAAGTTGTCAACTCCACTGCTCGCGCAATCATCCCACTCATCCACCCGCAACTTGGTTTGCAAAACCCATGCGGGACCGAGCGCAGATATCGCTCCGGGGTCGTCTTGAAGCCCTCGGGGGCGTCCCAAGAGCGCCCAAAGAAGGCCGGAGAAGCAAGACGGCCGACGACGACGACGACGACGACGACGACGACGACGGCGGCGACGACGACGACGCCGACGTCGACGACGACGAAGACGACGACGCCGACGCCTCCGTAGCCATTTTGGCTCAAGGTCGAAACGTTTCCCTGGCGCTTCGACCTTGCTCGCAGCCGACGGGGAGCTCGAGCTGCTTTGGGAGGCACAGGGCCTTCACGATTGCTTCCAAAGACTCCCGACCAGGGACGGCACGACGCGCATTACCCCAGTTGCCCCTCCTCCGTCTGCCATGACACGGAAGACTGCAGGGCGGTCCGCCCGTAGGCAGCGCGACCACAGCTCCAGTGACGACGAGCGCGGTCACAGTAGTCGAAGTCGCTCAGCAGCCAGTTCATCGACTGCATCCAAGTTCGGAGGGACAAGATCACCAGCGAGTTCCACCACTCCTCCTTCGGAGGCTCCTGTATGGCTCTCGGACCTTCTACACAGCATTCGTGACACGACGTCCGTGGTTACCCGTTTGGAACAGAGCATGCACCAAGAGATTGCTGATGTCCGTGCCGCTTTGGTCGTTCATGATTCTAACGCACGTGGCCTCGCGGACAGACTCCACAGGATCGAGCAGATAGACTTCTCTACGACGATTGCAGGTGCAGTGGTGCAAGCGGTGTCTACCAAGTTCGAGTCTGTACAGCAGCAGTTGGATGCTCTCAACAAGCCCATACCGCACGCCTCTCCCCACCAGCATCCTACCCAACGAGACGGATCTCGAGTTGCAGCGATGGAGCGTGCTCACAGAGTTGTCATTGTTGGCTTCCCGCGCAAGATGATGAAGACATCCCTCATTCGTGCCGCAGAGCTCTTCATCCGCACTGCGACACCGACGGGAGAGACCCCACCAGTCATTCGCGCCTTCGACATGACGAAAAAGGTCACCCTCGATTTCCTCAGCTCTCAGAAGGCCAGTGACTTCTTGGCCAACCTCGCTCCTCGCCAGCCGCTTCGGATCCCTGACCCCGTTCACCCCGCTCAAGAGATTGAACTTCGTGCGAAACGAGACATGGAGCCAGGCACGCGCCTGCTCTTCCTCGCCATGAGGCAAGGTACGTGGTGTGGTCGCAGCTGCGACAAGGTCCATGCAGAAGGAGGTGGGCTCGAACGGGCTAGGCGGTGACATCTTCCTCTTGCGCAAACCTGAGGACCCCGTTCTCGTGTGCCACCTTCAGCTTGTGACAGGCGGCCCCGGGAATGAGGTTGCCATTGCCTTCTTCGAGGAGCAGTTTGCGGAGTTCCACGCAGTTCTCCAGCACCTCATCGAGGACCTGAAGAAAGGCGTGGAGCACCTGAACGAAGGGGCGCCCTTTTGATGCAGACTCTGGTGAGCCCTTGGCTGTGGGAGCAGCGCTATTTGAGACATCGGATGGAGTCCTTAGCGCCGCGAGCCATCGCTCCAATGCGTCTACCGCGACATTTTTGAATTTGGTATCACAGGGCACAGTTCCGCACCCCTCTTCTGCTCCGTCTCCCTCCGACGAGTCAGGCGCAGCCTTCCGCTGCCCTGAGCATGTCTGTGGTTCTCAGGTCAGGCCAATTCCCTTCGCCCCTCCTTTCCCTCTCAAGATATGCACTTGGAATACTCACGCTCTCTTCTCGTCAGTTCGATCACAGAGCATGCTCGCCCCTCGTCGGTGTGCGCGTTTCCTCAAGTACGCCAGTCTCTTGGACATTATGTGCGGACAAGAGTGCCGCGGGCAGATTGCGGACGTTAACGAACTATCTCGGGAACTTCGTGGGTATAGTCTTGGGCGTTCCCTTATCTCTCACAATGCGAATGCTGGTGGTGTCATTACCTGTCTCTCCCCTCGTCTCCTTCGTGCTTTTCATCATGTTTCTCGTCGTACTATTGTCGAAGGCCGCATTCTTATGTCCATGCTGTCTGGCCGCTCTGGGCCGCTATGCATCATTAACGTGCACATGCCTAGCACGAGTGAGCAGATCGGCGCCTATCGCAGAGCTCTTTCTTCTCTTTGCGTGCGCATTCCTCCTGCTGCCTCCTGCCGCGCGATAGTCTTGGGCGGCTGGAATTTCGCTCTCTCTGCCGAAGGCCGCCTGCGCGCTGGCGGCGCTGGGTGGGGGAGAGGTGACGAGGCGCGCTCTGCGTGATTCAATGCTAAATGTGGGAGGTGGGCGGAGCTTTACCAATCGGAGGATACCAGGAGGCAGGTCAGGGACGGCATGATGATCCACGCCGCTCGGCTTGACAGAGTGTACAGTACGCTCCCTGCCCCGCTGCTTGCAGACCTCACAATCCGAGGAGAGGTGCTTGGCCGACTCCAACCCAACATGATATCTGACCATTTTCCAGTTGTCATTACGATGTCGTCTTTCAATCCGCAGGAGGCCCCGCTGCGCATCCCTGGCTGGATCTCCAAACATCCTTCTTTCAATTCTTTACTCAATAGTGCGATGATGGATCTTTCGTTTGAGAACCCTTGGGGTAAGTTGCGGGCCCTGAAAGACCTCATGCATGAAGTGGCGGAGGAGGTTAAAACCCAGATTCTTGCGCGTCCTGCCGAGCCCCTCGAAAGCAAGCATCTTCGTGCTCTTCAGGCCTTGCGTGGTTGGCGATCAGGGGACACCTTTGCGATCGATGCCGCTACTCGTGCCTGCCCTCAACTTCAATCGCATTTCCCCTGTGGGCTTACTCACGGCGTCAATGTCGACTCTCTTTGCCAGCACGTTCAGAATTTGCATCTCCTCCTTCTGGGCGCGGAAGAGCAAGAGCTTCTGCATGCCCAACACCACCTCTCCCCTGAGACTCTGGACAGTGCCAAAGCTCGTCTTGGTCGTCGTCGGGACCTGTGGGCCAAAATGCGTCGTCGCACTTTTCTCCAAGGGACTCTCAATGCTAATGGTGAATCCAGTGTCTCGCGAGAGGAGGCTGCCCAGGCTTTGCAGCATCACTGGCAAGCCATCTTTGCGGAGCCGCAGGAAGATCGTTCGTTGTGGCAGGAGCTTTCGCAGTTTATTTTTTCTATTGGGCCGGCACCTGCTCCGCATGCGCCTGCTACTCTTCGGGGGGAAGGCTGGATGATGAGCGAGGAGGAATGGAAGGTCTTGATGCGCAGCAGGGTGGATAGTATGCCGGGGGAGGATGGGGTCCCGTACTCTGCCTGGCGCGCGGACTGTGCTACGGATATCCTGTACGAGTGCTATAGTGAGCTTTTCCGTTCGCCCAGTGGTGAGATCCCCGCCGACATGAAGTCCAGTCTTCTGGTCTTTCTGCCCAAAAAGATCCCGGGGTCGGAAGTTGGTGAGCACGTTTTTCGTCATCCTTCGGTTGCCCGCCCCCTGAGCATGGCGAACACGGATGCCAAGGTGCTTTCCGCTGCGATGGCGGGGGTTCTCACCAGTAAGGTCTCGCAGGGTGGACTTCTTGGGCATGCGCAGAAATGCTTTCGTGGAAGGGGCATGCTTGTGAATATCCTTGAAGCTCAACAGTACCTACTTCGGAAACATCTTCGTGACCGTTATACATCTGGGATGGTTTTCACGGACTTCGAATCGGCCCCCCCTTCGATTCACATCCCGTGGGTGCTTTTTGTTCTCGAAGAGATGGGACTTCCGACGGCCATGATTTCCTTCTTTGGGGAGCTGCATTCTGGCAATCAGGCGGTGGTGACCCTTGGTGGGTCCAAGTTTGGCCCCTTTCCAGTGGGTCGGGGAGTTCGACAAGGCGACCCGAGTTCTATGCTTTTATTTGTCCTGGCCATCGAGCCTGTTCTTAGATGGATACCCTGGAAGATCCCAGGGCATATCGAGCTGACGCTTGCGTGTGCCGATGACCTGTGCTTCGGCCTCCGCTGCCTGTTTGATGGAGTTGGCCCGTTGTTTGACTGTTTGCGCTGTCTGAGAGATGCGATGGGCCTCTCCCTCAACTTCCCGAAGTGCCAGATTCTCCTTGTCTACCATAACCTGCTCGAGCCATTGCTTGACTTGTTTGAAGAGCTTGGCGACCCCTTCCCAGCGCTCGAGGTGGCCACGCGTCTAAAGCATTTGGGGGTGTGGATTGGGGAGGATATTCAGGAGGTGGCGTGGAATGAGATCATTGTTAAGCTTAGCAAGCGCACACGTGAGATTCGTGACCTAGACCTTGGCTTAGCCCAGTCTATTGTTCTATTTCAAGCCTTCTGTGTATCGTGGGTTTATTTTGTTGCCCAGCTCTTCCCTCCCTCCAAATCGTTATGTGACACATACCGTTCATGTGTTCGTTTGTTGACTGCGGGACCTAACAACGCTAAATCCTATGACATGTGTATCTCTTTGAAGCAGTTTGGCCTCCCCATTGAATTCCCTCATCTTGAGCAGATCGCGGCAGCCACTCGCGCGAGATATATTGCCCGCTGCGACGAGCTCGGCCGTCTCAGGAGCGAGTTTACCAATATTTTTAAGGATGATGACTGGTGCCCTGCTCGGCGAATTGTTGGCCGTGTCCCGAACTCGTTCCTCACCGCCCTCTACACATATCAGGACTGGGTCCTCGCTCAGAAGTTCGTGATTAAGTATGATCGGCCCGATGTTCAGAAGCAATACGTACAGAAGCTCGCCCCGTTCTACCGCCCCCGCTCTCTTCCCCTCGATATTCTTTATCGACGTCCCTGTGCCTGGATTCCTGGAGTCCCGAGACTGGAGGTGGTGCGGTTGGTACCGAAGCTTCGTTCGTTAGCGACCCGTACCAACATGTATCTTCCTCTTGCGGTTCTTCGGCTTCTGTCCCGCTCCCTCTGTACCTCATCACGTTTTTCATACGGCTCCTCGGGGATGCTTCATGGGATGTTCCTCTTGCACGGTTGATCTGGACGACCTCAAACACTATTGTCGTTGCGAACCCCTTCGTTCTCCCTTTTCTCGTTGGATGGGTATTTGGACTCCGAGCCCCTCTGAGGGCTTGCCCTGGCTCCACTCGTACCTCCTTTTTCCGAGAATGGGTCCTGACCGCTGTCTTTTGTCTGCTATGCTCTGTGATGCCTTCATCAGTACTTATCATTATTTCCGCCTTCGTCTCCCTGGAACTCCTGAGCAACACTTTGAAGCCCGTATTTGTGTGCTTGCCCGTCGGCATGCCGCTACGCGCAGAGTCTGGGCCAAGCTTGGTCGCGATTCTTCCAGGCGTACTTAGCTGCTTTCCTAACGCGAGGTGTGGCGCCTGCCTGCCGTTCGCGTTGAACTGTTGGATTGGGCGGGGGCCCTCCTCAGTTGCGAGTCGCTTGAGGCAGTGTGTTCATTGCTCCTTGTTCCTGCTGCTGTGGGTGACTGTTCCACCTGGGACGGTTACCACGGGCCTGTGGTCGCTTGTCGTCTGCATGTGGTGCCGCATGAGACACTTGGAGCCCCTTGAGAGCCCCTGGTCCTCAAAAAAAAGAAAAAGACGACGACGCCGACGCCGACGACGAAGACCACGACGAAGGATGACGACGTCGCCAACGAAGACGACGACGAGGGAGGTGGGAGGACGGCGACGACGACAACGACGACAACGACGACAACGAGGGAGGAGGGATAACGGCGACGACGCGAACGACGAAAAAGGAGGAAGGACGGCGACGCCGACGACGACAACGACGACGGAGGAGGGAAGACGACGACGAGACGACGACGACAACGACGACGACGACGGCGACGAAATAGGAGGTGCGACGACGAGACGCCGACGACGGACGACGACGACGACGAGGGAGGAGGAGGAAGGACGACCACGGCGACAATGACGACGGAAACGACCACGACGCCAAAGAGGACGACGACGACGAACACGAGGAAAGACACAGGACGACGTAGGCGACTACGACGACGACACGGGAGGACGGAGGACGGCGACGACGACAGCGACGACGCCGCAAGAGCGCGCGCGCACGCTTTTGTTGAGAATCCGCGTTGCGAAACCTTGTGTTTTGATACGTTTTTGGGACGCGCGATTTTGAAATCCTTCCGAAGCCGATTGGTTTTGAAGGATTTTGGCGTACGCGCGCGACGACGCGCGCGTCTGCACTTTGTCGCATTTTTTGAGGAGGGTTCTCGCGACGGCACACGCGAAAGGGCGTTCGACAGATTTCGACACGCGCGCGCGCGACGCCCGTTTTGTAGCATGTTGTGAGAATCTTGAAAAACCGATGGTTTCCTTAAGATTTCGCAAGAGCTCGGGCGTAAGCTTTTTTAGCAAACCAGTGTTGCGAAACCCTGTTTTTGTATGTTTTTGGGAAACTCGATTGCGAAATCCATCCGGCACCGAAGGTTTTTGAAGGATTTCGGCATGCGCGCGCGACGACGCGCGCGTGTGCATTTCGTGTTTTTTTTTGGCTGTAATGGATTTGTGAACAAGTGTTATGCTAGAACAATGTCACCGCATAGTGTTTTGTTACAAGGGAACCTGAGGGGGGGAGCCCAGTGTGGCCTGGGACATTGTGATTTCATATTTTGGATGGCCATGTGGTCAGAATCGTATGTGATTTACATACCCGAAAAGGAGGGGCGATAACGCCGGGGGGGGTAGAGTCTATTCTTTGGTTAGAAAGGAGAAGTGACTAACCCTGCACCGCGCTAGACCACTTCCACTGCTCGCGCAAACATCCCACCCACCCACCGGCAACTTGGTTTGCAAAATCTCTTAGAGCCGTGACGGTGGGTACGAAATGGCACTTGGTAACGACAGCGACGCCGACAAGGACAGCGACAACGACGACGACGACGCCGCCGACAACGTCTACGACGACACCGACGACGTCTCCAACGACTTCGACGACGCCGACAACGACGACGACGACGACGACGACGACGACGACACCGACGACGACGACGCCGACGCCGACGACGACGACAACGACGATGACAACGACGACGACAATGACGACGCCGACGACAACGACAACGACGACACCGACGACGACGACGACGACGACGACAACGACGCCGACGACGACGACGACGACGGCGGCGGCGACGACGACGACGACGCCGACGTCGACGACGACGACGACGACGCCGACGACGACGACGAAAGATGACGACGTCGCCAACGAAGACGACGACGATGGAGGAAGGAGGACGACGACGGCGACAACGACGACAACGACGACAACGACGAGGGAGGAGGGAGGACGGCGACGACGCGAACGACGAAGAACGAGGAAGGACGGCGACGCCGACGACGACAACGACGAGGGAGGAGGGAAGACCACGACGACGGCGACGAAATTTGATGGACGACGACGAGACGCCGACGACGGACGACGACGACGACGCGCGACGACGCGCGCGCCTGCACTTCGTCCCATTCCTTGCAGAGGATTCTCGCGATGGCACACGCGCAAGTGCGTTCGAAAGATTTCGACATGCGCGCGCGAGACCCGGTTGGTAGCATGTTGTGTAGATCTTGAAAAATAACATATGGTGCTCTTAAGTTTTCGCAAGAGCTCGCGCGTAAGCTTTTCTAGCAAACCAGCGTTGCGAAACCATGTGGTTTTTGTATGTTTTTGGGAAACTCGATTGCGAAACTCTTCCGCATGCGCGCGCGACGACGCGCCCGTGTGCACTTCATTTTTTTGTTGCAGAGGGTTCTCGCGACGGCACACGCGCAAGAGCGTTCGACAGATTTCGACATGCGCGCGCGAAGCCCGTTTGGTAGCATATTGTGAGAATCTTGGAGAAAAAACTCATGGTTTCCTTAAGATTTCGCAAGAGCTCGCGCGTAAGCTTCTTTAGCAAATCAGTGTTGCGAAACCTTGTGCTTTTGTATGCTGCTTGGAAACTCGATTGCGAAACTCTTCTGGCACCGAAGGTTTTTGAAGGATTTCGGCATGCGCACGCATGTGCACTTCGTTTTGTGCTTTTGTTTACAAGGGTTCTGTGAAGAAGTGATGTGTCAGAACACAAGATATCTCCGCGTATCTTTTTGTAACCAGGACCCCCCAGGGGGGTCGATATCGGCCCCCCTGGGATAGTGCAAATTCTTTTTTAGGATGGACATGTGGTCATAATCATATATGATTTGCATACCCGAAAGGGGTACGGATAACGCCGGGGGGGGGGGGAGAGTCTATTCTTTTTTTTTAGAAAGAAGAATCTGGGCGGTGCCAACTGCACTGTGCAACGTACGTGGTTCAATCTGCATTGTGCAATGTATTTGGTTCCACCTGCGTGGCGCAATATGTGGTGTCATCTATGTCGTGCGGTCACCGGGGCTGCAACATACAGTCAAAAACCCGAATAAGCACGCGCGACTTTGCTCAGGGTGCCCTTGCGTCCTTGCTCGTCCTTGCTCTTGCGTCCTTGGGGTTTTCGTCGTCCGCCGCCCCAGAAATCCCAACTTCGGCTTCGAAGGGTCTTGCGTCCTTACCGCGCGTCCTTATTGGGGTTTTTGACTGTGCTGGCGGCGGCCGGCCGAAGACCCAGGGAGAGCAGCGGAGGGCTGAAAGGAGAGGCAGGGCATCACAGTGCAAGCGCTGTCCGGGGAGCATGCGCACAGTATGTGAGCACGGAGGCGCAGTGCCGTACACCCGTGCGTTTGGACGCGAGCGTCTCCAGATGTGGGTGCCCGTGCGTATGCGCATGCGCGTGCGCACCAGAGACCGTGCACGTGAAGCATGCCCCCGCACGCGCAGTTGTGCGCATGGATCATATTGATAAGGTAGGGGGCATGTCGTTGAGTCCGATATCGTTGGCTCCACTTGCAGCCGCTTCAAATCCCGTTTGTTCTCCACGCCCGCATATGTGGCGTGGTTTGGGAGGGCGCAAACGGTGTTATCGGAGACGTTCGCCGAAGAGCTGGCGGGAGGGAGTGATGTTCATTCATTGATGTGTTTGTTGCTGCATCCTTCCAGCTGGCAGTGTTCAGAGTCTTGACTGTGTTGGTTCTCAGCTCGCGAAGAGCGGGACTTCGGGCACGCGTATATGATTTGCAGTCCATTCGCCCCGCGCCATTCAAGCGTCAGCATACCAGTATTGTTCGCGCAAGGGTAGGCCAAGGTAGTAGTGCCACGCGACCACACCACTGTATAGACAGCTTGGGTTTCGTCTCTTCACTTGTGTATTTGTACACGTGCTGTTTCTTTATATGTTGAGCCATTTGATTGCCCGTCGTCCTTGTTACGCAGAATGACACATGATTATTACTAGGTGTACTGGACACTACGGAACAGCACGTGGGCTCGTACGGTTTCCACCCACATTTCATGATGTTCAGCGCGTTTGGTCCCCATCGGCCCTCATCGCACCCTCGCCAGCCCAAGCCGATAATACCAGCATGTTCTCATATCGGTAGATGTTTTCTTTGCCGCATGTTTTCGCATACGATCATGCCTCATTCATGCTCACGCTCAAATGGTATGTGCGGGCGCCGAGTTCTCACACGCGGTAGAAACCATCCTGCGATGATGATTGGTTTCCGCGTGCGTTCCGTGCAGTCTGGGCGAAGGCAGACAGAATCTTCTCCAGCACCGAGCCCGCCGACACAGTCGCAGGGGATGTCGCCGCGAACCAGTGAAGCGATCACAAGATGTTCTGCCGTTGAGCGTAGACAGTCTTTTCCTCCACATCGGAGCGCGGGTCGCTTGCGGATGAAAATGGGCCGCTTCTTGCCAGGGGGGGGGGCATGCGAGTAGAGTATTCACAATATTGTCAGTGGATCGCGCAGATTCGATTGGTCATAAGCCCGCAGTCTTGGCGATGGTTGGGACTCATTGTGGCCCGCTCTCGTGGGGGAAGCAGTTGATGGGCGCGACCTGCAGGACGGGACGAGAGGGGAGTGCGCAGGGGGAGGGGACGGAGGGGCGTCCAGGGAACCCCTTGGCATCGCTCGGACGTGTGCATTTCTTCTCGGCGAGAACCATCGAGGACCATCCTGGACCATCGAGCCAAACAAAAAGAACACGCACGAAACCGAAACATGCACAGGAAATAGGCGTCCGAGCGACGGCAAGAACCCCGAGGTGTTGCAGAGAGCCTCCAGGACCTTCAGGGGCTGCCTCTCCACAGACTTCCCGGGAGCTTCTGAGGCGCCGCAGCGGCTTCAGGAACGGTCGGGGAGGCTCCCCCCCTGGCCTTCCCGTGGCCTCTGGGCCAGCCTCCCGGGGCGCGGTTCCAGGATGCCCCAGGGAGATCCCGATTTTTTCCTGGCGTTTTTTCCCGGCACCCTCGATGGGGCTTCAAAGGTGTCTCATGGATTCCAAGATCGTCCCAGGAGCTTCAGTGCCAAGGAGTATCTCCAGCGGCGTAAGGCATCTCGAGGGTATGCAGGGAAATTCCCAAGGGGTGTCTCGCGGGGGCAACCTCTTACTACGCGGGTCTGCGTGTTATCGCAAACCCGCGACAACGGAAAGGGCAACTCCCACTCTCTTCCCCTTTGGGTGCTTCACAGCCACCGCTGGCCGCGGCTCGAAATGCCAATCAGGACTGTATGTGTGAGAAGCCTTGGGCTTGATCCAGGGCGCCTCGCGGCGTGACAGCCTGTGCCTCTGGTGCGGAGAGCGCCGCCAGTGTGACGATCCTGTGCGAGGTGTCCGTGGTGTCCCCCTGGCCTCGAGGATTTGCAGAGGGAGTCGCCAGCATAGCAGAGATTTGCCAGACTGCGGGCTGAGGGTGTGGTTCTCGCGTTTGTCGGTAGTGATTTATTTGGTGGCTAGCTCCTGAACGCAGCGTATACAAAACGTCGAATGACCGTCGGCCCATCCCGCCACCGAGGCTGGGTTGTGGGTCGGAGTTCTCAGGGATGGTTCTTGGGGTCTCTTCGGAGCGCTCTCGGGGGCCTCCTGGGGGCAGTTTTGGAGCCTCTTAGGAGCCTCTTGGGGGTCTCTAGGGGAGCTCTTGGGGCCTCTAAGTGGCCTCTGGGGCCTCTTGGGGGTTGTAGGGGGGCCTCTTAGGGCCTCCTGGGGACCCCCAAGATGGCCCCAAGAGGCAAACATCAATTATTGTCTTCAGGGATTTCGGAAGGGCCGCGGTTCCGGTTGTCCGAAAGCCGCAGACGGACGGCCCCAGAGCGTGCCGAGATCCAGAAGACGGCCAAACAGGGCCCCAAGAGCGTGCCACGGCGGCCCCACGGGGCCTCAAGACCGCCGAAGGTGCCCCCCCAAGGCGGCCCGAGAGAGAGAGCGTCCCGGACAGGGGCCCCAGAGGAGGAGCTCGAGGGGGGCCTTCGGGCGCCGTGCTCGCCCCGAGAGGGCCCCCAAAAGAGCCCCGAGACGGCCCAGGAGGGGCCCAACGCGGCTCGAGAGGGCCCCCAATAATGTAGGATGACGATTAAGAAATGACCGGGGGTCGTGTTCACGTGGCGGCGCCCGGGATGACGATTAGAAAAGACCGGCCGCGGGCTGGAAAACTGTTTTTTAAACCGTTCTCCTCCAGTCAGATAATTGTGCAGAAATAACAGAAAACTATTTTTTGAATCGTTCCCTCCCATTCTTTTTATTAATCGTCATCCCGCATTAGGGCTCGGGATGGCCCAAAAGGGCACCCGAGGGAGTGCAGGACGGCCCCAAGAGACCCCAGATGGCCCCAAGCCAAGATGGGCCCAGGACGGCCCCAGTGACGGCGCCCTAGGAGGGCCCCAAGACAACCCAAAGTGCCTCCCGAACAGTCCCAAGAGACTTCCAAGATGGCCCAGGAGGCCCCCAAGGCGGCTCCCAACACGCCCCCCAAAGGCACCCAGTACCGCATCTCTGGCCGGCGTCAAAGAAGCGCCAAGACGGCCAACAGACAGCTGGAGGTGGCCCAGTGCCTCTTTGATAATACCACCGAGAAGCCAAAGTCATCGAATGTGAGACCCTGACGGTGCGACCTGGATGGGTGTTCGTGCCTTCGTTGCACCGTGGTTCAGCTCCGGATGCGTGGCAAGGAGGGGAAAGGGGCGACCTTCGATGCTCCGTGGTTTGACCCTGGCGGCGTGCGCTTCGGAGCCCCACTCGGGCACCACTCTTCTTTGCTCAGCTCTTCCTCCAGTCCTTGGGTGGATCCAAAGAATGGGAGAAGCGTTGAAGAAGCCCCAGGATTCCCCCGCACGTCGCTGGGATCCCAAACCAACTTGCCGCTGGTCCCTCTACCCTCAGCCGCAGGATTTCCAGAGTCGCCCTGCACTCCTCACTGGCAACTTGCGATGCGAGCTCCTTGGGCGCGGCCAGAGTCTATGCGCGCGCGCGTGGTTCTGGTAGAATCGTCAGACAGGGCGTACATCAAATCTGCGTGAACAGAAAACACGGCGAATATCGAATCCACATCGTTTGAAGTGGGATCTTTGCCGACGGAAATCGGATCCACCGCAACACATCCAAACCAAATTCGGATCCGCACCATTTCAGTTCGAACCGCTGAGGTTTCTCTCATGCGCGCCAGCGCAAGAATCGAAACCATTATGTCCAGGCCCGAGAGGAAGCATTGTCGTCCTGTGGATGGGCGCGTTGGCAATCGGACTTGCTTGGTCTCACAGAGCCGACACACCGCATCTAAATTTGTCGTGGTCTAAGAGGAATATTCAAGTTTGCCGTAGCATCGTAGGACGACGATTGCGTTTCCAATGCCGTGTCCAAACCGATTGTTTGAGTAGCGGGCGCAACTACGAACGAAAGTGGAAGTCATTAGAACGCAATTTAGTATCCCATTGTCGCTTGTAACCGTCCGTTCTTAGGGAGGAGGCAGAGGAGGATGGCGAAATCATAGAAGAGGTAGATGAGGGCGAGGCGGGCGATTGCGATGAGGTAGACGCGGATGTGAATGGGGGTTTGTGGCCCCAGGTGGTGCGATGTTCTAAAGAGGTTGTCCCATGTCCCATTTCTGCCGGTGTTCGCACCGAAATTCTGAGTTCGCTTTTTTGAGTGAAGCGTATGTTGCTGATTGTTGGTGTCACGTGTGCTGGATTATTGTCTGTTTACCTTTGCTCAGGATGCCTTCGTGATCGCGTGGTCTCTCATCATTGGCTTGGCCCACTTGTGCCGCCTTGCTGCCAGATCGGCCCCTCTCAACATTGCGTGTTCTGGCGAGTGCGGTTGGTGGGACGACCAGAACACGATGTCGCAAATCAGGTGTGAGTTGTGCAGGGCGTTGTGGATGTAATGAATGTGCCCCCAGTGCATGCAATTGAGCGCACGTGCGAGGTATCCAGCTGCCTCTGGCAATTCCGCCACCGTGCCAGCGCAGCATTCTGGGCGGCCTGGGCCTCTTGAGCCGTCTTGGAGCGTCGGCAGCTCGAAAAGGCGAGATCCCCACAACACTGAAAAGGCTAAGAGAAATCAGCGGTGTTTGCATCTGGGGTCCTCTTGAGGCCTCCTGAGCCCCCTTGGGGCGGAAGGCTCGAATTGTTACTTCATGTCCTCCCTCGAGGGCCCGTCTTTGGGCCCTCTTGGACATTCGGGGGCGTCTCTTGGGCCGCCTAAAAGCCCTCTGGGGCCGTCTTTGGGCCCTGTTGGGGGCCTCTTAGGCCGTCTTGGGGCGGTCCTGGTGGCCGTCTTGGGTCGTTTTGGGACGCTTGAATCCTCGAAAAGGCGAGAACCCGAATAACAATGAAACATCTTGGGCAACTCAATGATTTGTGCATCTCGAGGCCCTCTTGGGAGGCCTCTAGGGCCTCTCTTGGGACGCCTCGGTGGCCCATGGTCCGTCTTGGAACCATCTTGGGTCGTCTTGCGGCCAACGTGGCCCGTCTTGGAGCGATATGTGGCCGCCTTGGAAGCATCTGGACCTCGGAAGCGCAAATCTGTTGTACTCTGCGAGGGGCTCTGGCCTCGGGAGAGAGGGGCGATGCGGTCGGCGAAGTTCGACCGGGAGAGGGGAGGGCCCCTCAAACTTTTCAGAAGCCCGACCAGACAGATGTTGGCATCCTTCTACGCCTCAACGTTCACACGGCACGATGGCGGATTGTCCAATCTCCCATAATGCGACGTTCGCTTCGTCTGCAGTTTGGCTGCCCAGTTTTCTGGTGTGACAGCGGATCTAACATCTGCGACGTTGGGTTCTTGATTGGTGGATTGGTTGGTGCCAGCGTGCAGGTACGTGCTTTACGTGGTCTGGTCGGCGTACCAGGCAATCAATATTTTTTATTGGCTTCCCTACTCTGGCACAGAGGTTGTTGCACACGCCTTCATTCCAGCACATTCATATGACGCCACAACACATTAGTGTCCCAATATGTCTGTCGTTCACTGCGCTCCAATCAGCCCATGTTCGATGCTACCCTTTGTTGCGTGCGGAGCAGCATTGGCCGACTGGAGACACGCGCAGGCAAGCATATACGTCACACAGCAGCGGAGCTTGCGCAAGTGATCAGCATTGATGTTGTCACAGTGTATAGCATTCAGCGTGTTTGTCGCAGTAGTGTATGCGTCGGTCTTGTTCGATGTACACGAGCGTGCTGGCGTTACACTGGCCAGCACCACTATTCACATCCTGTCATCTCGTCATGTCTTTCTTCCAACCGTCATCGCGTTTGTCTTATTTCTGTGCATCACCATCCTGGATCATCCTCATCATTCCTCCTCCAGTTATTCGTTCTTCTACTTTCCCATCCACATGCGCTTATCAGCTGTATGGGATGGCAGGCATGATAGACAGGACTGCTTGGCTTGCAAATTGGGCAGAGTAGCATCTGAAACCCGCTTGATCTTGCAAAGGAGTCCAAGGACCCGGAGGAACTCTTGAGGTCAGCCCATCGTTCAATCTTCGATCGGGCGGGGCATGCAATGTGTTCCAATGGCACGCGCATGGCATGTGTTTGTTCATTTCCATGCAGTCGCTTGTAGACCGTCTGTTCCAAACGAAGTCTCATTGGCACATGGGCAGCAGTAGTGGCGTCACAACATGCGTGATGCATGCGACCAGATCATGGTTTACACCATGATTTGGATGCCGTCGCACTTGGTCAAG
>CAUYUJ010020557.1:0-102500 GCA_963575745.1 Prorocentrum cordatum | reverse complement strand
ACAACCCATCATGTTCTATGCGCGGGGAAGGCCCTGGTACTGCGGGTCACTGGTGTTGGGCGGATTGTGCTTGCTCATGGGCCTATTGGCGCGACTATCTGGTCCCAAGTTCGCTCCTGGAGGGGCGAAGAACCATCCCGACTGACCGCTCTGGTGCCGCGCGCTTGTGGCCGACCCCCGTGCCTGGCCCCCTCGCCCCACGCTAGATTTGCTCGTGCGCTGGCTGGTCAGACCTGCCTCGGGCCCCCCCTCCTCATCCTCCTCCTCCTTCTCCTCCTCCTCCTCCTCCTACTCCTCTTCCTCCTGCACCCCCAGCCCTCCTAGCCATCCCTGCCCGCCTTCCTACCGCGACTCGCCCTCCCAGCCCTCCTGCACCCCCAACCTTCCCGGCGTGCCAGGGCCGACCCCGCTGCCCGCGGATCGTGCGAGGGCCGCACAGGGCATCCCGCCGACGGCACCAGCGGGGGCCCCAGACTGCAGCGGATCGCCGAGCGCGTCCCGCTGCTGGCAGAGTGCCCGCTCGCAGAAGGTCCGAAAGACAAACGTATGTTATGGATCGCACACCCCCTTCGGCGGACCTTGACCATTTGCGATCACTTGCTGCACGAGGAATGGAGCACGCTTGTCCAGTGGAGGAGGGCGGGTGCGGAGTCGACCAGAGGAGCGAGAGGTCAGGAGAATGATGCGTTCCAAGATTTCCAAGGTTCTTCGGGGAATTCCTGGATGTCCTTTCCAAACGGGCTGCGCGGGCCGCTGGATACTCTGGAAATCTTGGAACGCATCCTGACCCAGTCCCTACTTGTATCATGACATCCTTCTCTTCCCAGTCGAGGAGCAGACACTGGCACGCCGGTAGGCTGTGGGAGGTCCGCGCTGATTTGTTGGATCGGCGCTGAACCCTCCTTCCTGGCGCGCGGAGCGCGCCAGGGGGCGGCTCCGGAGGCGCCGCCAGGGGGCTCCAGCGCCGATCCAAGGACTTTGCGCGGGCCTCCAAACTTTCACGCTTCTGTCATTGCTTCTTCCTCGAGAAAGGGGCGTGGCAGGAGAGAGGGGACCCTAACGGGCGCCTCGGGCGGGCGGGCCCAGGTGGCCGGGTCGAGCGGGCGGGTCGCCGGAGCGTCGGTCCTGCACGAATCGCGAGGAAGAGTCCTTGGCGATACCGCGATTCTCACGCAAATCGTGGGGGAGGGGGCGTGCTTCCCGAGTGTCGGGGAGGGGTGAGCGGGCCTCGCGCCGCCGCAGGTAGGCGCGGGTCATGGCCCAGGGGTTTAGGTGTCGCGTGCTGCCGGGTTCTCCCCCGCGGCGGCGGCGGCACGGACAGGCGAGTCGTCTGGTCACCCTATTACTCAAAGTCTTCTGGCCAACCACGTCCACATCCACCACTCCCTGCCCTCGAGCTCGGGGGATTCTGCTCTAAACTGTGGGCCAGGATGTCTATCGCGCCAAGCTTGGTGTTTCCCTCGTTCGGGACTCTTCATTGTCCAGTACTTCGAACACAGGGGAAAGAGGCTTGGGCACAAGTCCCGCGCCCAGTACTAGATCCTAGCAGTCCGATGTGCAAAACGCGTCTAGTCGATTGGTCGAAATATTATCAGACTACTGATCAGGGCAGCGTCCAGAAGGATCCAGGTAAGAGTGCCACATGTTAACAGTTGTGTTTGTAGAAGGGCACACCGTCCTTGTCTGTTGTTCCTGTGAGTAATTCGCGTCACCCCGTACCTGAAGGGTTCTCCGTTTTTCCCGGTTTCAAGGTTTTGGTACTCTAGCGCAGTCAGTCTTGCAGCTAAGACCAGGTCATGTGCCTCACTGGCAGTACTGCGATTCGGGCTCCGCGCTCGCATTCTGCTGTCGATGGCCCGGTCGCGACATCCATTGTTTGCACGCTAGCCGGATTGCGGTGATTGTGGAGAGTACCCATCGGTCGTTGAAAGTAGGTATTTTTGGATTCCCAGGTTCCAGTATATTTTAAGCGTCTTCTTGCTTCAAGAGTCGAGGGTGTGCCCCTCTTCCGTCCTCTCCAGTGGGCGGGCGGAAACCCAATCTACTTCCAACGCCTTCCTACTTCATGATTCTACCTACTTCTTCCGACCAATGGGTATCCTCTGTTACGGTAGGTTCGCGTCGTCGAACGGCGGTGACCCCGCCTCAGGCGTTCAACGTTGAAGGTCGCCGGCGACCCAGAATCTGTCGGTGTTGAACGATCCGACGTTTCGGAAACGGCTGGTCGTTTCATGTTGAACGGTCCCTGCGGTGTCAGAAACCAACTTTCGGGTCGACACGACACGAACCCACAGTATTTCCCCGTAGCAACGGTAGAGTCACCATTTTTGGGGGCATGTTTCGAGTCGGCGCTCTCGAGGTGCTCTGAGCTGGCCTTCCTTGCTGGCTTCCTCGCTCCGCTCTCCTCGACATGCTGGCCATCCGCCCAAGTCGCTCTCAGTTCAAACTAGAAGCAAGCGTCGAGGAGCACACACACATACACATAGCTATATATATATATAAATATACATGTATATATTTGTATATATACATATATATATACGCATGTCAATGTGTATCTACATATATACATATATATACACATAAACTTTGATCGGTACGTATTCTCGGATCGGCGTTTCCTCCCTCGAGTGCGTATTTCTCGGATCGGCGTTGAATCCCCCGTCCTTGGCGCCGAATGCGCCAGGGGCGGCGCTGGAGGCGCCACCAGGGGGCCAGCTCCATTCCACAGAAATACACGCGGAGCTCCAGAAGTTGTACCCTTACGTCGTTCCTTGTTCCCCGAAGGTGTGCGTGGCCCTCACGGTGCAGGTCCCCTCTTGACAGCCGGCGATGGCGCCAAACATCGCAAAGACGGCCGGCGCTGCGTGGCCAGCAGCGTTGATCGAGCATGATCTGTTCGCCCCACCCAGGCAGTGCTGCGCGATTCACGCGCGGAGCGTCAATCTGGACCCCATTATGGAGCCTCGGTGCTGCCATCCGCCCGCCCTTCGGAGGCGAGCAGCGAGAGGGGAGCGATGCCAGATCGAGGGGGAGCTGCAGAGCAGGGCGGCGGATGTGACTCTTCAAGGGTCGAGGTTTTCAAATGAGGACGATTGGCGATCCGCCGGCTGGAATTTGTGTTCGAGCCTTGCGGGGGTCGTCTCGGAGATGTACTTCGTGGCTTGCTGGGGTCGTTGTGTTTGTGCAACGATGCTGACCCTAATTGACAAATTTGGGCACTCCGTTTGGTGCGACGTCTGGGGAGCAATCTGTGCGGTGCGATCGTACGCAGGTATCCATAGAGGCTCATAGAAGTCCATAAGAAACCGTTAGGATTCAAGCGGCCACCGCGGAAAGTCGTCGACCAGGGCCTGTGGGTGAGGTAAGGTTCGGACTTTTTACCAACCGATATGCCTACAAGCGGTCAACCGCGGGAAGTGTGGCGAGCAGGGCCAGTGGGGAGTGCAACCACAGGAATCCATGTGCTCGGTCGGGAAACCAAGCGGCCACTGGCGCAAGTGCGCCGATCAGATCCAGCAGGGTAAGACGCCATAGGGAAACATAGGGCTACATATCAATCCAAGTGAAGCGATAGAAGTAAGAAATCGTGGGAGTCCGAGCGGCCACCGGAACAAGTGCCCCGACCAAATCCAGCGGAAAGGAAGCCAACCAGAATTCATGCAAAATGTCAGGAATCCCCAGCGGTCACAAAACAAAAACGTGCCAGCAATATTCAAATTCTTTGTCAGTGCAACACTATTTCGGGACATTTGATTTTGCCAGCGTAGGCCGCAACCAGTGTTCTTGCACCCTCGATGTGTTGCGACTCATGGGGTGCGGCTGAAGGATTGCCATAAACGTGCTACAGGCTGTGGGATGCAAAACATGAAGCGCAAGCTATGTGGCGCAATTCATGTGTTGCCAGGGTTCGTCTCGGTGCTTCGGGTAGGGAAAGCAAATGTGTCCATGCAGTTTGGCCACTGGCCCAAAGATCATCGTTTCACCTCGGTCGAAAGTATGTGTATGGGGAAGTCCCGAGCGAAATCGCCGCTTCGACTTTGGAACGACGAGTGTTCGAGCTCGGTCGACAAGTTAGAGTTTAACAAGTCTTGGGCGGAATCGCGATCTCGAATTCGAACCTATGAGCTTCGACATCGTGTCGCAATCGCGTCCGCGAAGAAGTCCCGAGCGAAAACCGCACTTCCGACGTTTCGAGCCAGCGAGTGCGAGAACAGGCTAGCGGCCTAAACGGCCTGGCCGAGACGCAACGACGGTTCCTCTCGAGACCTCATCAGCGAAGCCATGTTGACCGATCCCGAAACGTTCGGGCTCGAAAACGAAATGGCGATTCCGCCCAGGACTTCCTCCAAGATGTATGTCGAAACCTTTCCAGGCTGATTTCGACATGGCGATGCCGCCCGGGGCATTTTCAACACCGCATGTTGAGCCATCTTCGGATCGAGGTCGAAGTTGCGATTCCGCCGAGAAGTTCTTCCAGATCACAGGTCGAAACCTTGCCGGCTCGCGGTCGGTATGACGATTCCGCCCACAGTTCCCTTCAGGAGACAGGTCGCTGCCTTGGTGAAAGTACGGAACGGGTCAAAGTTTCGCAGCGCCGACGCATGTTACGCAATCCACGTGGCGCTTTACATCTCTAAATGTCGCGCCCTTGTCCTCCTCTTTCTCCTCCTCCTCCTCCTCCTCCTCCTCCTCCTCCTCCTCCTCCTCCTCCTCCCCCTCCTCCGTAGCCATTTTGGCTCAAGGCCATTTCCCTCGGCGTCTTTCTATCCTGGGCGGGCGTGAGGGCTTGGGGGGGCAGGGCTCTGGGGTCACGGAGTGATGGCTGCGGGATCGGGCTCGGCGGCGGTGCTGCGCGGCGCTGCTGGCGCCCGGACGTCTGCGGACCGCGTCCTCGCGCGGTTTCAGTCGCAGCTTGCGGCCGCCATACGCCAGCGGCAGGACGCGGAGGAGGCCTTCCTGGTCATCGTCGGCGACGGCGCGGTGGCCGCCCGCGTCCGCTGCGTCCTTCCAGCCCTCGCCGCGCTGGTGGAGGGCCGCGCGCCCACGTGGCTCCAGAGGCTGCGGCGCCACGCCGCCCTCCACGCAGCCGCGCCCGGGGCGCCGCCGGAGGGCGCCGACGCGCCTGCGCAGGGCGGGCCCCCTGCGGGCGCGGCGTGGGCGCCGGGCCTCTCGGCAGGACGCGCGGCAGCCTGGTGCGTGCTGCTCGGGGCGCGGCCGGCGTGGAGGGCTGCGGCCGTGCCTCTGCAGTTTCGCCGGCGGCGAGCGCGGGGCGTCCGAGGTTACCTGCGATCGAGCAGTGGCGAAGCGTCCTGGCTCGCCCATAGCCCTACCAAGCAGTGTTCTAGGAACCTCTTGTGGTTTCCATTACATGTTCGTCCAACATGTCTGGCGGGGTCTGTCTTGTTTTATCGCATGGGCTTATGTTCTAAGAACACTGTTTTTGTCCGTAGAGCATTTCTGGGTTCTAAGAACATGTCGTGGTAGGACTATAGGAATGCCTGGACGGTCGGTCCCTGCTCAATACGAGGAGGTTTCGACGTCGAGGTTTTCTCCGACGCGATCGGGGAGGCGTCCGATGCGGTGGCGGCCGTGCCGCCGACGGTGCGCGACGAGATCGTGGAGGGTCCTAGGCGGGGAGTCGGAGCTTGTCGAGGCTGGCGTTGGGCCGGCATGCTCGGCCCAGTCAGGGGCGGAGTGCGACGGCGAGCGCCCCGGCGGGCCCGAGGCATCCGAGGCGGGGCACGTCGCGGAGCCCCTGGGCGCGCGAGCGAGGTCGACGACGTGCTGCGGCTGCTGGACGAGCATGTCGCTGCCGAGCTGGAGGGCGGGGAGGTCGCGTTGGACTCCGCTGACGAGGTCGGCCGCGCCGCGGACACGCCGATGGCCGCAGTCAAGGCGTGCTTCGAGGGCGCCCGTGCGGCCTTCGGAGTATGGGGCGGGCCCTCGCGCTGTCCTCCTCGGTCCGCCATCAAACTCTGCGCTCGGGGGGCCCCTCGGCGTGGATTTTGGGTGGCCGCCGCCTCGGTCGGGCTCGTCCCGTGCACTCCCGTTCCCCCCTTTTTCGGGGGCGTGGGGGCTGCCGCCAGCTGTCGCAGGGTTTGCCCAGTTTTAGGGGAACAAACAGTGGCATAAACAGAAAAACTCCGAGGTCCGCGCGGACTTCTCGGATCGGCGCTGGGGGGGGTCTAGCGCCGGTCCGAGAAATCCGCGCGGACCTCCGAGTTTTTATGTTTATACCATTTTTGGTTCCCCTAAGTTTGTCCCTGCGGGGGCGGTTTCCGCCCCCCTGGCGCGTCCGCGGGTTAGGCCACAGTCGGACGGATGCCTGTCTGGGCTGTCTCGGGGCCCTTCGCCTCGTCGCTTCGGCGCCCGCGCGGCGTGCTCGGGGCGGCGCGGGCCCTTGACGCCCGGGGCAATGGCGGTCGTCTGCGTGCCGACGGTCGCCAGGGCCGCTCTGACGATGCTGCAGTCATCCGTCCTCCTCCCCCGTCTCCTCCTCCTTTCCTCCTCCTCCTCCTCCTTTCCTCCTCCTCCTCCTCCTCCTCCTCCTCCTCCTCCTCCTCCTCCTCTCCCTCCTCTCCTCTCTTCCTCCTCTCCTCCCCTCCTCCTTTCCTCCTCCTCCTCCTCTCCCTCCTCCTCCTCCCTCCTCTCCTCCTCCTTTCCTCCTCCTCCTCCTCCTCCTCCTCCTCCTCCTCCTCCTCCTCGAGATGTGCGTCAGCTTCTGCAGTCTGGGCGGCGCGAGCGCCAGCCCCGCTGGCGAGGCGCCCACGGGCGGCAGCGCGGGCCGAACTCTCCTGGCGGCAGCCGCCGGCGCACGGGGCGCCCCGGAAGGGCGTCCGCGGGCGGCTCCCGGCCGAGAGCCCGCAGACTGCCAGCCAACTATTTTTCTCGGGGGTGGACAGAACCCCCAACAGTGACACGTCGATTAGTGAATTGTCCGTTTTCGGTTCTCGAGAGGGCGCCGTGGCCGATATTTTCCAGGCTTGCGCCCGCCAGGTTTGGGCCTCAGGGGGTGATAAATAGGGGGCGTTGCGTAATAGGGGGGTCATAAATGGGGGGGTGGCGAGGGTGGTCCGAAAAGGTACCCAAACGGTGCCTAAACGAGCCCCCTGGGGCTCCGGAGGGGCCCGAAAGGGGCACGAAAGGGGGCCGTTTCTGACCCCCCCCTATTTGTGACCCCCCCATGAAGCCACGCCCAATGCCAGCCAACTATTTTTCGGGGGCGGCAAAGAGGGGGGGGATGACTAGGGGGGGGGGGTGGATGTCGTGGCGGGGGCCATGGTATTTCCCCAGATCTCACGGCGCCTCTTCTTACTTTTTATTTCATTACGTCCCTGGCCCCCCGCGCTGGGCCGCGCACGTGCCGCTGGTCGTGATTTGCACCCCCCCCCCTCTTGGACACCCCCCTCTTGGCCGCTCCCGAATTTTAAAACAGCCAGATCGCACCCGAACTTTTTCCCAACCTTCCTGTGGTGTTGGGTCCTCGTTTTGAAGAGACGGTGCCCCGCGCCCGCCTCCTTCCTCCTCCTCCCCCCTCCTCCCCCTCCCACACCCATTCTGGCACACCCCTCACACGTTTCGTGGCCCCATAGGGAGCTCCACCGAAGGCCCCAGTGGCTGCGCTCGCATGCGGTTCCACCCCCCATTCTGGCACACCCCTCACACCCCTCACACGTTTTCTGGTGGCCCCATAGGGAGCTCCACCGAAGGCCCCAGTGGCTGCGCTCGCATGCGGTTCCACCCCCATTCTGGCACACCCCTCACACGTTTCGTGGCCCCATAGGGAGCTCCACCGAAGGCCCCAGTGGCTGCGCCCGCATGCGGTTCCACCCCCCATTCTGGCACACCCCTCACACGTTTCGTGGCCCCATAGGGAGCTCCACCGAAGGCCCCAGTGGCTGCGCCCGCATGCGGTTCCACCCCCCATTCTGGCACACCCCTCACACGTTTCGTGGCCCCATAGGGAGCTCCACCGAAGGCCCCAGTGGCTGCGCCCGCATGCGGTTCCACCCCCCATTCTGGCACACCCCTCACACGTTTCGTGGCCCCATAGGGAGCTCCACCGAAGGCCCCAGTGGCTGCGCCCGCATGCGGTTCCACCCCCCATTCTGGCACACCCCTCACACGTTTCGTGGCCCCATAGGGAGCTCCACCGAAGGCCCCAGTGGCTGCGCCCGCATGCGGTTCCACCCCCCATTCTGGCACACCCCTCACACGTTTCGTGGCCCCATAGGGAGCTCCACCGAAGGCCCCAGTGGCTGCGCTCGCATGCGGTTCAGCTCCAGAAGGCCCCAGTGGCTGCGCCGCATGCGGTTCCACCCCCCCTGGCACACCCCTCACACGTTTCGTGGCCCCATAGGGAGCTCCACCGAAGGCCCCAGTGGCTGCGCCCGCATGCGGTTCCACCCCCATTCTGGCACACCCCTCACACCCATAGGGAGCTCCACCGAAGGCCCCAGTGGCTGCGCCGCATGCGGTTCCACCCCCATTCTGGCATGGCCCCATAGGGAGCTCCACCGAAGGCCCCAGTGGCTGCGCCCGCATGCGGTTCCACCCCCCATTCTGGCACACCCCTCACACGTTTCGTGGCCCCATAGGGAGCTCCACCGAAGGCCCCAGTGGTTGCGCTCGCATGCGGTTCCACCCCCTATTTTGGCACACCCCTCACACGTTTCGTGGCCCCATTGGGAGCTCCACCGAAGGCCCCAGTGGCTGCGCTCGCATGCGGTTCCACCCCCCATTTCGGCACACCCCTCACACGCTTCGTGGGTGGCTCCATGATGAGCTCCACCGAACGCCGCAGTGGCTGCGCTCGCACGTGGTTCCCCCCCCATTTCGGCACACCCCTCACACGTTTCGTGGCCCCATAGGGAGCTCCACCGAAGGCCCCAGTGGCTGCGCTCGCATGCGGTTCCACCCCCTTTTTCGGCACGCCCTTCACACGTCTCGTGGCCCCATAGGGAGCTCCACCGAACGCCGCAGTGGCTGCGCTCGCATGCGGTTCCACCCCCCATTTCGGCACACCCCTCACACGTTTCGTGGCTCCATAGGGAGCTCCACCGAAGGCCCCAGTGGCTGCGCTGGCATGCGGTTCCACACCCCATTCTGGCACACCCCTCGCACGTTTCGTGGCCCCATAGGGGGCTCCACCAAAGGTCCCAGTGGCACTGCCCGCTTGCGTCCGCCACCACCCAGCACAGCCCTTGTTCCCTGCGCTTCACCCACCCAGAACAGCGCTTCGTAGCCCTATAGGGAGCTCCACCAAAGGTCCCAGCGGCACCGCCCGCATGCGTCCGCCACCACCCTGCACAGCCCTTGCTCCCTGCCTGCGTTTCACCCACCCAGTACAGCGTTTCGTGGCCCCATAGGGAGCTCCACCGAAGGTCCCAGTGGCACCGCTCGCATGCGTCCGCCACCACGCAGCACAGCCCTTGCTGACCGCGTCTCACCCACCCAGTACAGCGTTTCGTGGCCCCATAGGGAGCTCCACCGAAGGTCCCAGTGGCACCGCCCGCATGCGTCCGCCACCACCCAGCACAATTGCGGCATTCACAACTGCATATGGTTGGGTCCTTCGCCAGGCTAATTTTTACGGTAAGCGTTGCTCGCAGAATCACCCTGGCGAAGGACCCAACAGCATGCGAGTGTGAGCACCGCAAGGCAGGTGGGACGGGGGGGGAGGGGGGAAATTCCCCATGGGGCCACGAAGCGAGCGGGAGCTGTGCCGAAACGGGCGTTACGCCCACATGTGGAGGGGCTTACGGTGGAGCTCCCAGGGGCTCACGAAGCGTGTGGCGGTTGTGCCAAAACGGGCGTAACACCCAAATGTTGATGGTGTTTTTGAGGCCTTCGTTGGAGCTACCAATGGGGCCACGAAGCGTGTGGGGGTGTGCCATGTGGAGATCAGGGGCAGGGATGGGGAGGAGGTCGGAGGAGGAAAATCGACAAGGCGGGGCGCTGCTGATTCAAAATGGGGACCCAACACAACAGGACGGTTGGGAAACATGGATCACAACGGGGGGGTCCATATATGTAATGACCGCCAACGCACGTCGCGCCCACGATCGACGAGCCGAAATCCTTCACATCAGTAATTTTGGGTCTCGGAGCCCACAGGGCGGTTTTTCATGTTTTCCATTCGACGTTCCATGAAGCCCGATGTCATTCCGAGGCCGCGCGTCGAACGTTTTCGATGGCGCGTCGCGTTATGCGATGTCACGTGCGTTGGGGTCGTCAAAGGCTTGCGTGCTTGTTGCGGATCGGTTGATGTGGGCTGGGGTTTCTCAGGATTGTACATTTGCTTTGCGCTGGGGCGGTTTCGACCCCCATCCCTGGCTGATCCACCCCGCGGGTAACGTCGCAGGAAGAGTTCGATCATTTCGTTCGTAGTGCCAGCGATGCTGTCGCGGACATTGACCGCGCCACGGGGGGGGTCGTCCAGAAATTTCCTACCATATTGCAGTGTTGGTTCTTCGTTTTGAAGAGACACCGCCCCGCGTCATTCCTTCCGGCCCCCTCCCTCGTCCTCCCTCTTCGCGTATCTGCCCCTGCTCTCCGCGTGTCTCCGTCGTCATCGTCCATCGTCATCGTCGCCATCACCATCATCATCAGCATCATCAGCATTCTCGCCGTCTCCATCATCAATACCACCACCATCCTCATCAACATCATCAAAACACCCCCCTTGTTCCCCCGCGTCTCTGCTTCGCCACATCCCCCGCAAGTCTCGTGGCCTTGTGAGGTGCTCCACCGAAGGCCCCATCGGCAGGGTCCTTAGTGCGCCGCCCAGCCCATGTCGGCACGCCCCTCAGACGCTTCGTGTCCCCATGAGGAGCTCATCGGAGGTCCTGGCGGCAAGGTCCACATGCCGTCGCCCAGGCCACATTGATGACATCCTCAAACATTTCGTGCCCCTATAGGCAACTCCACCAAAAAAAGGTCCAAGCGGCAGGTTTCCCAGGCCGCCGCCCAGCATATTTCGGCATACGTTTCACACGTTTCGTGGCCCCACGGGGAGCTTCACCGACGGCCCCACAGGCAGGGCCCACAGGCCGCCGCCCAGCCCATTCCGTCATACGCTCACAAGGTTCGTGGCCCCATTGGGGAGCACCCCCGATGGACCAAGCGACAGGGTCCACATGCCGTCGCCTAGCCCATGTCGTCCACGAGTGGCGCCCAGCACGGCTCCAAGAGCGCCCCAAGAGGCGCCGAGTAAGTTGCACCCTCATGCAAATAGTTTTTGTCACTTGTGGGGTTCCTCTTGGGGTTTTTTGGAGCATTCTTGGGGCCCTCTGGGAGCGTTCTTGGGGCGTTCCCGGGGCCCCAGTGGGCTTTCGGAGGGCCCCAATAACGTTCCCCGAGGGCCCCAAGAGGGACCCCCCAAAGTGGTACAAAGAATTCGCGCGAACGTGCAATCTGTTGTAATTAGGCCTTTCGGGGCCCTCTGGGAGCTCTCTTGGGGCCCCCATTGGTGGCGCCTTGGGGCCTTGGGATGGCTCCAAGAGGCTTCGGGATTGCCCCAGACCGCCACAAGACAGCTCCGAGACGGCCGTCGAGCACCACGGGTGAAAGCAAGTGAGGCTAGGGAACAGGGCCTCTGGTAAGCCGCCACTGCGCCCCCTGGACTACCCAGACAGCGAGGGGACCTGAAACGCCCTGGGGCTCCAGGGGCCCCAGATTAGTGAAGTGAAGGTTTTTGCCATGCAAGCACCCCGAAATTCTTCACTTCACTAAACCGGACCCAGGACGAACTCGCTACGCTCCAGTCCCGCGGGAGATCCAAGACTCCCGCCGCCGCCCGGGGACGTTGCTGCATTGCGGTGCTCTGGTCACTGTTAATGGCTTCCGCGGGCTGCAGCGGCTCACTTCCATGACTACCCCGACTCACGAATCCAGTGGTTGGTCTGGCTCTATGGGTTGGTTTCGTTGTGTCGGTTGATTTTATGTTTGGTTGGCGGTCGGTGGATTTCGCGTTGTTCATTGGTGTCGTGAAGTGATTTGTCGTTTGGTTGGTCAGTGCCGTTTTGTTGATTCGTGCCGTTTTGTTGGTTGGTGTTTCGTTGGTTGGTGTCGTTTTGTTGCTTGGTGTCGTTTTGTTGCTTGGTGTCCTTTTGTTGGCCGGTGTCGATTTGTTGGTTTGTTGGTTGGTGTCGGTTTGTTGGTTGGTGTCGTTTTGTTGCTTGGCGTCGTCCTGGCGGCGTGGCCGATAATCGGCGGCCTGCAATGGCGCCAGGATTTGTTTCGGGCCAGCCTTGATCGCCCTCATCATTCTCATATTCGTCAGCGTCAGCACTCGTCGCCCCCATCCGCGCACACATGCGGCCCTGGTACGGCTCTCACGCGGCCCTGCGAAGGCCTTCACTGTGCTCCCCAAAGCTTTCTGAGGGGCCCCCCAGAGGCCCCAAGAGGGCACTGGAAATTGTCGCTTCCAACTCCGCCAGGCGGAGGTCAACAAGGGTCTCACTGGTGCACTTCCAGGAATCGTCGTTCGATCCTCTTGGGGCCCTCCTGGGGCCTTCTGGAGCCGTCTTGGAAGCTCCGAGCGGCTCCATGAAGGCGCCGGGCGATATCGCTTCCAATTCCGCCAGGTGGAGTTAGACCAGGGGCTCACTGAGGCCCCTTTTTGCGCCCTCCTCTGCCTTTGAAAAAGCCCCGATGGGGTTCTTCAGTGCCGTCTTAGGGCCCCTAAGAGGCCTCCAGTAGGGTATTGAAGTTATCGCTTCCAACTCCGCCACGCGGAGTTGAACCCAGGGCGGCTCTCTATGGCCCTTTCGGGGCCTTCTTAGAGCTTTTCTGAGGCCCTAAGTGGGCCCTGGGAGGTGTCATTTTCACGGGCGTTGAAAGTGACACCGCGGAGGGCCCTCTTGGGCCCTTCTTGGGGCCTCTCTTGGGTCCCTCTGGGAGCCCTCTTGGTGCCGCCCTGGGGCCTTCTCGGGGCCTTCTTGGAGCCTTTCTGGTGCTCTTTAAGTGGGCCCTGGGAGGTGTCACTTTCACGGGCGCTGAAAGTGACACATCGAAGGGCCCGCTTTCCCTCGTAGCGCTGCCCGTGGCCGGGGCATTGTGCAGCGCATCCCTCGTCGAACGTATTTTGTCGGACGCGTGGTCGAATTCCGCCAGTTCGGTCGAGATGGTGGTCAAGCGGTTCGGTTGCAATGTAGCCATGCGGATCTGAGCTTACCATTTCTTGCCATTTTGGCGGGGATCGCAGGAGCGTTTGTGTTGTGATCAACTGTGCTCGATATATCCAGCGGCAGCGTTTCATCCCAATATATTATTTTGAAAAAAGTCAGCAGGGGCCAAATTGCTGATGTGAAGCAACATAGGTCTCGTACACGAGGCGCCCAGCAGGCGAACATGTGGAACCGCGGGCGAACTACGCAGAAGTCAATTCGAGCACGTATTGCTCGGGAGAGTAATTTCCGTGTTCCCCGACATGCGCGTGCGCGTTATGACACCCATGTGTGTGAGGGATTGCGGTTTTCCAGTAGGGAGTTTGGGGGTTGAGATTGTCCGCACCATGCGCAGCACGAGATGCACGGTATCGCATAATTTGTTTTCGCGGCCGTCAACGAACCGCATTCGCATTTCATGATGGGCAGGGCGGGGCATACACGGCACAGTTGTTTGGAGGGCATTCAAACCGCCACACAGTTTGAACGGCATTCTTGGCACAGCGCCTTTGGCACGCACGGTACCGCATTCTGGCCACGGCGTTCTCGGCACAGCCGTTTCGGCCAGCAATCATGTCACGCATGCGGCACGGCAAGATTTAGCGCGGGCAGCATGATTCGTTCGGTGACGGGCGGTGAGCGTTTGAGTCGGGCGTAAGTTTTGGCCGCCCAAGTTCAGCCCCAAAACAGCCCCACTCTCCTTTTCTGCGTGCGCGGGGGCTTTAGCCATTTCATTCGACGGGCGTCTTGGGGTCCTCATGGGAGCATTATGGTTCGTGTAGGATCCGTTGGGTGATGGCGTAGGCTCGAAATCGCTGACTGAAAAAGGCAACCGCCAGAGGCGTTACACATGATACCGACCCTCAGAACTGCGCTTGGAGCCTTATGCGAAATTCCGAAGCAGTGTATGGGGGCGCTCAGGGGCAAGGCAGACAACAGTGGGACGATTGGTAACAGACGCAGTACACTGCTTTCCTGAGTGTGTCGATACTGTTTTTTTTTTTGTGCGGGCACGTTTGACTCCGTCTACAGAGTTGCCAGTTTGTAACATGTTCCAATTGATAGTATGTCCAGCCAGGTGCCATTTGGGGCTATGCAGCAGCCGTTTATGGTACCTCCGACGGGCATGCCTGGCTTGCCACAGGCGCGATGCACGTTTGATTGCTTGTATAGCGGTTGCAGTACTATTTCGATGCGCAGACACCTCAATGCAGGATGAGGAATATGTAGAACGCATGTGTTAGAACGACAGCAGAAGCATGGTGTTGCCATAGCGTGCCATTATTATTTGTCGGGGGGGCATTCCCTTGCAATTGCATGGGAGTCTGTACGCACTTGGTCGCTGCGCCCCACCATCAGTGTGCCGGCGGGCGTCCTACCAAATGTTTTGGCGTTTTCAGGGCCGCACCTGCTCATGTCGGGGCAGAGAAGTGGACCCCTCCCGAGGGAAACCATAAGAAACCAGCGCATCTCTCCACCCAGTGGGGGAACAAAAACAAACAAAACACAACAAAACACAAACAACAAAAAAACAACACAACCAACCGCCCCAACCCAGCCCGAAGGCCCCAGTTTGCCCTCCATTCCCCGTCCATCCCCAGTGGGGAGGAGGGTCGGGGAACGCAAAGTGAAAAACAAACCTATGATGCAGCCCGCCCCCCCCCCCCCCCAGCCCGAAAGTCGAGTCTTCGGGTTGGGTTGGTGTGGCCTGGCAGGGCTGGATCTTGGGGTCCAGCCCTGCCCTGCCTGGGTCCAGCCCTGTGGTCTGGCAGGCAGTCGGCGGTCGAAGCGCAGACACTCTCTGCCCACGCAGGGCGGCTCTCAGGACAGCGCTGACCCGCTGCGCGCCCGGCAGCACCCGCAGCAGCGCGGGGCATTGCTCTGACCTTCGCGCGCCAGCACCCCGCTTGGAGTCCAGGCGCGCAGGAAGCGGTCCGTTTGGCCGCGCTCAGGAGGACCGAGGGCAATACGGTCGCCCCGCGCCCCGCTCGAAAAGCCTCGAAGCGTTGGCCTCCAAGGCCCCTGCAGCCTTGTCGTGCATCCTTCTGACACGGGCCGACCGTATCGGCGGCGAGCCCGGGGGGGAAGTGAGAGGGAGGAGCCCTCCTCAGAAGGCTCGGAAGTTCCCCGGCCTTCTGAGAAGTTGTCGAAGTTTGCCCCGAAGACGGAGAAAACCCCTCGCGCGGGGGGGGGCTTGTGAGATGTCCCGCCGCCTTCTGAGAAGGTCTTCTCCTTTTCATGTCCCCCCCTCGCTCGCGTCCGACAGGAGAGACGAGAGTAATGGTGACATGTGGCGACACTCTGCCGGACGTAACAGGGGCGCAAGTCTAGACAACGGCCGAGAAGAATCCGGGCCCAGACTTGCCCTGGTTCGTTCGTGAGGCAGGCGGGCGGGACGTCTCTGCTCGAGGCGGCCACTCTGGTGAGCAGAGGGGTTCAGTAGCCGGCGGTTCTTGGACGCTGCAAGAGCACGACGGACCTCCTGGCTCTCCACTGCGCTCGGAATTCCTCATCGGGGAGCAATCTTTGCAGCTACGTTGCCCTCCGATGCAGTCAAAAACCCTAATAAGGACGCGCGACTTCGCTCAGGGTACCCTTGCGTCCTTGCTCTTCCTTGCTCCTGCGTCCTTGGGGTTTTCGTCGTCCGCCGCCCCAAAAATCCCAACCTCGGCTTCCAAGGGTCTTGCGTCCTTACCGCGCGTCCTTATTAGGGTTTTTGACTGTATGTGTCCGACAGCTGGGCTACGTAATTTGCGAGGGTGGCCTCAGGGACGCAAGTATTGTGTAATCTACGAGGGTTTGAAGTTTCGGGGACGCGAACATTGCGTAACTGACAAGGGCGTATGGCCTCGGGGACGCAAATATGGTATAATCTACATGGGTTTATGGCTTCGGGGACGCGAATTTTCTGGAATATGCTAGGGATTATGGCTTCGGGGACGCAAGCAGCCGGTAATGCACGGAAAAATTCAGGAGGGAAAGAAACACACAGACACAATTAATCGTCGACTCCCGGGAACATATTCAAAAATATGGGAAGTGGGGGCGGAAGACAAAAACCCTAAACATATGGGAAACTATGGGGAATATTTTTATTTGTGTGTATTTATTTGTGTGTCCTGGGGCCCCTTCAAATGTATTGCCTCCGAGGGCGCAAGCATTGCGTAATTTACAATGGTCTATGGCTCTAGGGATGCGAAGGCGGAATGCTTTAGAAAGGGTTATGGCCTCGGGGACGCGAAGATTGAAATCTACTAGAACCTATGGCCTCGGGGACGCGAGTATGGTGTAATTTACAAAGGGCTGATGGCCTCAGGGACGCAACTACAGTCAAACACCATAATAAGGACGCGCGACTTTGCTCAGGGTACCCTTGCGTCCTTGCTCTTCCTTGCTCTTGCGTCCTTGAGGTTTTCGTCGTCCGCCGCCCCAAAAATCCCAACCTCGGCTTCCAAGGGTCTTGCGTCCTTACCGCGCGTCCTTATTAGGGTTTTTTTTTCTGTACTGAATAATTTGCAAAGGATCGTGGCCCCGGGGGCGCGACTGCGGCGTATTTTGCGAGGGATCGTGGCTCGTAGGCGCGAACCTCGTGCATTTGTATGTGACCCAGGGCCCCCCCTCCCCAGACAATCAGAGAACCATCGGGTGCAGTCTTCGGCTCCCCCCCTCGCGCAAACAGACACATTTTACAGCAGGAAGCAGGCCGCAAGATTGTAACATTGGACATTGGAAACTGGAATTGGTGCAGGGTACTGTAAGTAAGTCGGACCTGTCCCTCTACGGGAGGAGCTTTCAAAATAAATAGCCTGGAGGAGTAGTCTGGGGACGATGTTATACTTGTTTAAAATCCATGGTTGCGTGTTGATGCTGTTAGCTTTGAGTGTTCGCCCAGGATCCGCCTGTAGGGAAACATGCCCGACCTGTCACTGGTGCAGGGTATGCTGGAAGCTAGGAACTGGTGCAGGGCACTGCAGCCCCTTCAGCCTCGCAGCTTGGTGGTGACCCACAAACGGGGGACCAGCGGATTTGTGTCATTCCTGTGACTTCTCGCACTCGGACGAGGAGGAAGAGGAAGAAGGAGGAGGAGGAGACGTAGGAGGAGAAGTAGGAGGAACGAGGAGGAGGAGGAGGAGGGAGAAGGAGGAGGGGGAGGAATGAGGACGAGGAGAGGAGAAGGAGGAAGGAGGAGGAGGAAGGAGGGAGAGAAGAGGAGGAGGAGGAGGAGGAGGAGGAGGAGGAGGAGGAGGAGGAGGAGGAGGAGGAAGAGGGGGGTCGGAGGAGGAGGGAGAGGAGGAGGAGGAGTAGGAAGAGGGAGGAGGAGGAGGAGGAAGGAGGAGACGCACTCACACTCAGTCTCCCTCACACTCAAAGTCGCTCATGTCCAGACGACCTATACTCGTACTCAGACGAATCACGCAGTCAGTCTCATGCATACCCAGCCTCCCCACTTTCAGACACACACACACACCGAGCATTTATGTTTAGAGTCTTTCACATTCAGACCCATCAATTTTCAGACACACCCGTTCGTATTTAGCATTCTCAGGCCCGCCCATGATCAGCATCACCCATTCCCAGTCATAAAACGTTCATACTCTGAATCTGAATGCACATCTCAATTCACCTGCGTCGCGCTTTAGGATTATGCTTCAGGTTGAACAAATGAGGATCCCCCCTCCAGTGGGGTCCTCACAATTTCGCTGGACTCGGCCGTCTCTGTAGTTCCTATCGAGTGGAAGGCCTCTGGGCGTTAGTAAAGGAATTGCGATGAAGTCTCGAGCGGGATCATCGTCTTCAGTGAACTGTTAGGTAGTCTGGAGCGGTAGTGCATCGTGTTGGGGTCATTGGATGTTGTGGTTGTGGTTGTTTGTGTGATTTGTTGTGGTTTGCTTTGTTTGCATTTCTGTTGTAGAAATGGTTTCAACAGTCATCGTTTGTTTGGTATAGTGTGCGGCACCCACAATCCAATTGTAGTGAAAGGCGGCACCACCTCATGAGGCTATTCATTGTTTCTTGGGTTTGACCCTTGGTGAGTTCTGATTTCGCGCAAAAGCAAATCGCAAGATGTTGTATACATACTCCCCAAACCGTTCGTCCAGTGAACGGAAACAGTGACGTAAACATTTAAACAGCACATAGGTACACATGCAGTCCGTTAAGTTCAGGATGGGTTGATGGTATTGGCGATAGACCAAGTTTTATATAATCATGTAGTCTTACTGTTTGGTAAATTTAGCGAGTTTCCCAAGGTTACCCTTGTATCCTTCCGCTTCGGCCCATCCTTCTCCGTTTTCGTTGGCCGCGCCCCGCCCACATAGTGTTGGCATGTCTTTCTTTCCTAGGCCCTTGCATCCTTGCAGCGCATCCTTACTAGACGGGTTGACTGTAGTGAGCAAGACTCCTTGAGGAACACTTGAGCATCCCCAGGTTAGGGTTCCATGTTTGGCCTGTTCAGCCGTGGTCGCTCACCCTTCGAGGATGTCAGCGAGTCTCTTGTCACAGCCCTGTGCCCACCGCGATGTAAGAGGCCTGACACTTGAGCGGCCCAAGAGGGTGTCGACCAGAGGTGTTCTGCGGGTCCGTTCTTGCTCAGATTGTGGCGACCTCTCATGCGAAACGCCTGGTTTGGGATGCAGACGAGTCTCTCCTCATAGCCGCATTAACGTCGCGATGCAGCTTGCCTTCCACGTGGTGCGCCCAGAGGGAAGCGGGCAAGGGATGTTCCACGGGCACGTTCGCGTTCAGTCGAAATGCGCGTTCGGGGAAGTAGACGCGTCTCTCATCCCTGTGATCGCTGCGATGAAGCAGGCATGCCGTGCCACCCAGACGGGAGGCTGCCAGGGGGGCTTCCACGGGCCCGTGCGCGCCCAGGGTGCGGGGACTTGCACAGGCGTGACGTCCTGCTCTGGGAAGTAGGCTGATCTTGTTTTCACAGCCCTTTGGCCACCGCGATACAGCAAACATGGCACTTGTGCCGCCCAAGTGGATACCGGCCAGAGGTGTTCCTCCAGCCAGCTTGCGCCCATATTGTTGGAACGCCTCGGTCGGAAAGCCCGTCTGGAGCAAGTACACGCGTTGCTTTTCACAGCCTTATGGCCTCCGTGATGCAGCAGGCATGGCATTTGGCCCGCTCAAGAGGGTGTCGACCAGAGGTGTTTCACGGGTGCGCCCAGATTGTGCGGACATCCGAAGAGTTCAAGTTGTAGGATCCCGTCAGGAAGTTGAAGCGTTATCACATTTAAGCCCGCTCGTGCCCCGACTCGCTCATACTCAGTCCCTCTCGCACTCAGACCCATTTACATCCAGGCGCTGCTGTGCAAGCTCAACCATACCTGGGCGCTCGTATCCAGATGTGTTCGGACGCAGACTTACATTTACTCGAACATTCAGAGAACCACGCGTCTGAGTGTTGGTGCGCATCCGATGATCTCCGCGTCGAGTAGATGTGTTCCTCCGTGGCGAGTTATTGCAACAGCAGTGCGGACCTGCACGAGCCAGAGCGTGTCATGTCTCATGCAGCGCCGTTGGGTCTCGCGTGGGCAGTCAGGGAATTAATGCCCAACAAATGCCCAGCCCCACACACGCTCGAAACAGGATCCTCGGGCCGGGCCTGAGGGCGCTGGGCACCGCGTCCCAGGCCCCCACGACGCCGCGGATCACCCCCCCCAATCGGGCCCCACCTGCTGCTTTACCTCGCCAGGAGGAGATGGGAAGATGAATGCAATGGTATCTGCCCCGCGTTCCCACTAGCAACAGGTCCTTCACGTGCAGCATCGATGGTGTGCGCTCGAGGCACCTATTCCGAGAAGACTCTGCCAAGTTTCCGTGAGACAGCGGACGGGTACCATTGGAGCCAAGCAGAGTTGCGGCGGAGCGGGGAAGTGGCTTCCTCAGCGCAGGCCGAAGTTCTGCCTCCCATACCTGCAGAAGTGAGGGCTTTCGCATCGACGGCTCAAGGAATGCCACCTGGGTCTAGCTTCGGTCTGTGATGTGGAAAAATGCGCCAGCTCGATCCAGCATTGCAACACCTGTAGCAGAAAGCAGTAATGCCCGGCGCGTCCGTGCCGCATCCACAGTTATTTGTTTGTGCAAGGTGGCGCACGCATCTTTTGGCAAAGGATCACGAGGCATGATATTGTTTATCAGGTTGTTGCAGAGCGCCGCTGAGCATCGAACACGCCAAAGGCGAATCACCGCCGCCCCCTGCCTGCTGGAAACGCCTGTGGCATGAAACGTCGAGAAAAATTGCGGCCACGCTAGTGGACTGCATGTTCACCCAGCCGTCGAATATTGGGGATGGGCTCTCTGTGGCCGCCTTGGGACTGTGTTGACGTTTTTTCTTGGAGAGCTCTTGGACTGTCTTAGGGCGCTTTTGGATCGTCCGGCGCCTTCAGAGGCAGTCTTGGAGTTCTTGGGGCAATCTTGGCGCCCTGTAGGACCGTTTTGGGACTCCCTGGGGTCCCTTTGGGGAGCCCAGAAGCCCTTTCAAAGGGAGAACGGGAATATTTTTAGAAAAAGCAGAAGGACGATCAGTTGTTGTTCGCCTTGAGAGCATCCTGGGAATCCTCTCAGAGCCTTCTTGCAGGGAGGCATTGAGGGCATCGCCAGCCCCGATGGAGAACATATTGAGGCCACGTGAACATTAGTGGGCCAACTCGATGGCGACAATCGACTCCTTTGAGGTTTTCGGTGTTTCTCGCGGTTTCGAGCTGCCTCTTCCCCTCTAGCTCTCTCTCTCTCTCTCTTTCTTTCTCTTCTCCTATCTCTCTGTGTCTCTCTCTCTCTCTCTTTCTCTCTCTCTCTCCCTCTATGACCCTCTCGTTCGTTATTTCTCTCTCATTCTCGCTTGTGTGTTTGTTTGTCGTCTCTCTTTTTCTCTCTCTCTCTCTCTCTCTCTTTATCGGACTCTCTTCGCCTTCTTTCCCGAATAGCGTTTCGCTAGAGGGTTCTAGAACAGGTCAAACAATCCTCTCACCCGAATCTCCACAGAGTGGGCCAGGGGAAGGCTTCTCACGCTGCCGGGGGCGCTGCCGGGGATGCTGTCGCTGTGGTGTTCTGGCTTGATTGTAGGAGGTCGCTATGTTGTTCTGGCTTAAAGTTAGTCCTCGCAGATCCAGAATTGAGACTCACTCTGGTGGTCTGGCTCGATTTGGTCCCGAAGTGACACTCACTACGGCGTTCTGGCTCGATTCCAAGCCTCGCAGAGCCAGAAATGATATTTATTGTTGTTCTGGCTCGAGTTGGTCCAGAACAGATGCTGATCCAGAAATGAAATATCTTGATATCGAGTGTTGGCTCGATAAAGAGAGACACTATGGTGTCCTGGCTCGATTGGAATTGAAACATTCCGTTCGCCGTAATCGCCACAAAGGGGGGGCGCCGTTCCGGCTTCAGCCCTCGCAGGTCCAGGAATGGTGTTCATTGATGTTGTCTGGCCTAGTTTCAGCCCTCCCTGATCCAGAGATGGTGGCAGGGGCGTCGGATGTTCCCCATTCGAGCTGTCCTGCTCGGGTTCCACAACTATCTCAGTCCTCGCAAGCCCAGAAGAAACACGAGACTCATCATGGTGTTCTGGGTCGACGTCAGCCGTCACAGGTCCAGAAAGTGTTGCAGGGACATCGGGTCTAGGGCACTGGGGTTGGGAGACAGCAGGGAGGGGCATGTATGCATGTATGTCATACATATGTATATGTATATGTATCAGACTAACTTTTGGGTTTCGCCACGCACCTGGGCCTTCAAGTTTCGCATATGTTGGCATTGGCGTTATCCTCTTTGGCCTTTGGAGTGTGGCCGTTTACTTTCAAGGCCCCTCACCCGTTCCATACTTGCCCTCGCCCTCTATTTACACGTTCGTGCGCCACCCGATTTATTATTGGGGGTGCTTTTGGGTTCGAAATTCGAGGCGGACCCGATGACGTTGCGACGATAACGCCACTTGGAGGCTCCGAATATTTGTTGAAAAAACATCGAGTGCCTTCTTCGGTGGATCCTGCGCCGGCAGGTGTCATAATTCACGGCCCGCGCGTCGATGTTTGACACCGCTCGGATCGTTCAGCCGTTGTGCGGCCCACATTCGGCCCTCTCGTGGCCCAGGCTGCCCAGGCGCGCAAGGCGAAGCAATGGCAGGCCATGCGAAGGAATGCCCAACAGAGACAACGCACTGCGAAGCAGCGCCACGGAATACCAAGCAGTGCGTCGTCAAGCAGTGCAGGATTGGCTCTGGAAGTGCGCGGGAGCCTGGGCTCGCCACGGGCTTCTAGGGAATTGCGTTGCAAACCCAGTGGGACCATTTCGTTGGAAAGACGCCCCCTGGAAGACGCACGACCGTGCACAGGAATGACGGTGGGGGTCCTTCACTCAGCCGCCACGCGAGTTCGCTCGTGGCCCGAGCTGCCCGATTTCGGCAATGCAAGGCATCAGAAAACAACGCTTTATCGTGCCACATCGCTCCACTAATTCATCCTCGCTGTCGCCTGGCGTTGTGAGCCATTCCCCGTCTGCCGTCGGTTTTCTTCCAACAATTCCTTTGGTGTTGGGTCCTCGTGTTGAAAACCAGCGCCCCGCGTCCCACCTCCTCCCCCTCCTCCCTCCTCGCGTCCCTGCCTCAGCCCTCCACATGCTGCCGTCGTTGTCGACATCATCACCATCACCCCGCACTGCGTTTCGTGGCCCGACAGGGAACTCCACCGAAGGTCCCAGTGGCGTAGTTCGCATGCGTCTCCCCCACCCAGCACAGCGCTTAGTGGCCCCATCGTGAGCTCCACCGAATGTTCACGTGGCGCAGTTCGCATGCGTCGCTCCCACCCAGTGCAGCGCTTCGTTGCCCCTGAGGGAGCCCCACCGAAGGTCCCGGTGACGCATTTCGCATGCGCTTCCCCCACCCAGTGCAACGTTTCGTGGGCTCACAAGGAGCCCCACCGAAGGTACCGTGGCGCAGTGCGCATGCGTCGCCCCCACCCAGTGCAGCGTTCTGTGGGCCCATAAAGGAGCCCCACCGAAGGTCCCAGTGGCGCAGTTCGAATGCGTGTCCCCCGCCCCGTACAGCGCTCGGTGGCCCCATAGTAAGCTCCACCGAAAGTCCCAGTGTTGCGTCTCCCCCACCCAGTACAGCGCTTCGTGGCCCCATGGCGAGATCCACTTTAAGCCCAAGTGGCGCAGTTCGCATGCGCGTTCCACACCCAGTGCAGCTTTTCGTGGGCCCGTAGGGAGCTCCACCGAAGGTCCCAGCGACGCAGTTCGCATGCGTCCCCCATCCCCCACCCAGTACAGCGCTTAGTGGCCCCATGGGGGGCTCCACCGAGGGCCCAGTGGCAAAGTTCGCATGCGTCTCTCTCCCCCGCCCAGTACAGCTTCCGTGGCCCATAGGGAGCCCCACGGAAGACGATACCCACAATTGTTGTATTCACAATTGCATATGGTTGGGTTCTTTGCCAGGCAAATTTGTGGAGGGGCCTCGTTGGAGAACCGATTGGGGGCTTCAGGAATGCCTCTCAAGGGCAATGGGGACCTCTGGGAAGCCTCATGGGCGCCTCCTGGGCCATCTTGGGGGTCCTTTTCAAGACCGGTTTGGGCAGTCTTGGGTCCTTCTTAGGCCATGCTGGTGCCTTTTTTGGGCCATCCTGGGCCTCCTGGGGACCTCCCATGGCCCTCGCGGATCTCTCTTGGGAGCTTGTGGGGGCCTCGTGAGTTTCGTTTGGGCCGTCTTGGGGCAGTCTTGGGGCCCTCTTGGATTGTCTTGAAGCCATATTGGGGGACTCTTGGATCGTCTTGGGGCGATATCGGCGGCCACTGGGGCCGTCGTGAAAGCTGCTACGACAGAAAGCGCAAACATACTGAAACTGAAAGTTTCCCAAACGAATGGGAAGATTTGTCCCACACAGTATGTGGTGTTGGGTTCTCGTTCGGAAGAGACAGCGCCCCGCGTTCCTCACCTCCCGCCCTCGTCCCCCTCCTCATCCCGCCCTCCTCCACATCCTCCCTCCTCCCCCTCGTTGCCCCTGCCCGCATCAGTATGCGTTTCCCACACGCAGTAAGGCGCTTCGTGGCCCCACAGGGAGCTCCACCGAAGGTTCCTGCGGCTGCACTCGCATGCGGTTCGCCCACCCAGTACAGCGCTTCGTGGCCCCACAGGGAGCTCCACCGAAGGCCCCAGTGGCTGCACAGGCACGCGGTTCCCCCGCCCAGTACAGCGCTTCGCTTCGTGGCCTCATCGGGCGCTCCACCAAAGGCCCCAGCGGCTGCACTCGCATGCGGTTCCCCCACCCAGTACAGCGTTTCGTGCCCAGAAGGAGTCCCACCGACGGCCCCAGTGGCTGCACAGGCACGCGGTTCCCCCACCCAGTACGACGCTTCGTGACCTCATCGGGCGCTCCACCTGAGGCCCCGTTGGCTGCACTCGCATGCGGTTCCCCCGCCCAATAGATCTATACATATACCTATATATAGAGAGAGGGAGCTCCACCGAAGGTCCCAGTGGCTGTATCCGCATGCGTGTCCCCCACCCAGCACGGCGAATGGCCCCTCGGAAGGCCCCAGTGGTTGCATTCGCATGCGTCTTCCCCACCCAGTACAGCGTTTCGTGGCCCAACCGGGAGCTCCACGGGAGGCCCCTTCGATTGCACTCGCATGCGGTTACTCAGTACAGCGTTTCGCTCAATAGGGTGCTCCACCGAATGCTCCAGTGGCTGCACTCGCATGCGGTTTCCCCACCCAGTACAGCGCTTCGTGGCCCCACAGGGAGCTCCACCGACGGCCCCAGCGGCTGCACTCGCATGCGGTTCGCCCCTCATCGGCTTCACCGAAGGCCCAAGTCGATGCACTCGCACGCTGTTCCCCCACCCAACACAGCTTTTGTGGCTGCACTCGCGTGCGTCTTCCCCGCCAAGTACAGCGTTTCGTGGCCCCACCCAGTACAGCGTTTCGTGGCCCAACCCGGAGCTCCACGGAAGGCAAAGTCCGCATTCGTCTCCCCCACCCAGTACAATGTTTCGTGGTCCGTCGGGAGCTCCACCGAAGGCCCCAGTGACAAAGTTCGCATGCGTCTTCCCCGCCCAGGACAACGTTTCGCGGCCCCATGCCCACACCGAAGACGATACCCACAACTGCAATACATCTGCATACAGCTGTGTCCCTCGCCATGCCAATTTCCTCCTGGGGGCCCTCCTGAAAGCCTCTCGAGGCATCCTGGGGGCCTCTTGGGCCGTCTTGGGGGGCCCCGTGGGGCGTCATGGGGCAGTCTTGCGCTGTCTTAGGGGCTCCGCCTGCGCCTCTTCGACCACTTCTCCGATCGCTCCGGGTCTGCTGGGCGAGGCCGGGGAAGGCGCCCTGGGAGGCTCGGCAGGGCTGGGAGACCTCTTCGAAAGGCGTCCAGGTGCCCCCCAAGCCCCAGATCCCAGGGGTCCAGTTTTTTTTTGGGGGGGGACAGGTTTTCCCGCCGGCTTGGCTTGCAAAACTATAGGAAAAGGAATCTGTGTGGCTACCTACGCTGGCGTCTTTGTGCGCAACCATGCTGTGGTGACTTGGGTCTCGTTTTGGAGAGACAGCGCCCCGCGTTCCCTCCTTTCGTGCTCTCCTCCTCCCGTCTCTCCCTCATCTGATCCCTGCCTTGCCCTCCCTCCGCGTGCCCATGTCGGCACACCCCTCACACGATTCGTTGCCCCATAGGGAGCCCCAGGTAAGGGCAAAATGCTAGCGCTCGCATGGCGCATCCGTTTCCTATTCAGCACATCCTCTCACTCGCTCTTGTGGCTGCATAGGGAGCCCAAGTTCAGGTCCAGATGCCAGCGCTCGCACAGCGTACCGCACCCGATTCAGCACCCCCCTCACAAGTTTCGTTGCCCCAGATGGAGCTCCACCGAAGGCCCCGGTGACTACGCTCGCATACCTTACCCGCCCCCGATTCAGCAGACCCCTCACACGTTTCGTGGCCCCAGAGGGAGCTCCACCGAAGGCCTCAGTGGCTGCGCTCGCATGGCGTACCTGCCCCCGATTCGGCACACTCTTCACGCGTTCCGTGGCCCTAGAGGGAGCTCCACCGAAGGCCCCAGTGGCTGCGCTCGCATGGCGTACCCGCGCCCGATTCGGCACAGCCCTCACGTTTTGTGGCCCCATGGGGAAGCCCACCGAAGGCCCCAGTGGCTGCGCTCGCATGCCGTACCCGCACCTGATTCGGCACGCCCCTCACACGTTTTGTGTCAGCGTAGGGAGCCCAATGTCAGCTCCAGATGCCAGCGTTCGAATACCGTACCCGCACCCGATTCTGCACACCCCTCACACGTTTCGTAGCTCCATACGAAGCCTCAACTAAGGCCCAAATGCCAGGGTTCGCATGGCGTACCGGCACCCGATGCGGTACACATTTCACATGTTCCATAGTCGCATAGGGAGCCTCAGATAAGGCCCAAATGCCAGCGTTCGCATGGCACACCCTCACCCAATTCAGCGCACCCCTCACACGTTTCGTGGCCCCAGAGAGGGCTTCACCGAAGGCCCCAGTGGCTGCGCTCGTATGGCGTGCCCGCACCCGTTGCGGCACATTTCTCACATGTTGCATGGCCGCATAGGGGAGCTCCACCGAAGCCACATGGGCTATGTTCGCATGACGGCACCGCACCCGATTCGGCACACCCTTCACACGCTTCGTGGCCACATAGGGAATTGCCCTTCTTTCGTCCCACCTGTCTTGCGGCATTCGCATCCGCATATGTTTGGGTCTTTTGCCCGGATCTTGTTTTTTACCTGTGCACCCGTCGCCTTGACCCGAGCATTGATTCGAGTCGAAAGTTCAGCAATACGCATTGGGCTCGTAATTCACAATTCCTCTTGATGCAGGCACGCTCCCTTTTCCATACTCAAGATCAGTAGAATCAAACTTGAGCGAGCGCAAAGCGAACGAGATTGTTGGCGTAATCGGTGGCGGGAAATGCAACGTATCACGTCGTCCCAAATTGTGTCGCAAGTGTTTGGGACACAGTAGGTAGTTCCTTTCAGCGACAGGGTACTGCGCAGTGGATGCGGCCGTGGTAGCAATGGCCGCTTGGAAACTAAACTTCCATAACGTTTTGCCCGCCCGTTGCAAGCATCAGTCAGCAGTTTCTATGTAGCACGTGATCAGCAGCACGTAGAAGGTCGTTGCTCGGGCGTGGGAACGCAAGTGGAAATAGTAGAGTAGCGGTCGGGTCAATCGCAGCATTTGTCGTCGACCATTGGTCGTTGACCATTGTGTGGGGCCCACCTGGCTTTCACCATTTTCAACCCCCTCATGGGCCGCAGGTTGGTCGTCGCGGCACTCTCGTTGCATGTATTTGCGTGTGGAGGGTTTTTTGATACGTGTTTCACGGTGCTTGCATTCTAGCAGTTGTTTGGGAGATTTCTCTGTCGTCTGACGCCCCAGACGAAATCATCAATCGAGCCACCAATCTGCACATCACCCACAGCACTTGCCGGGTTCCGTCCGTGCGCCCTGCGCTCTTGCTTTGGTCAGCCTTCAATTCATCCGCTCATTGAGCGCTGCTGAAGCGGTTGCTGTTGTTCCTCTTCTGTTTCGGCATTCGTTTTTGGCTCAAGCAGCAATTTGGGCCGCCAAGGCCCCCCGGGAGGGCTTGCTCCAGAGGCGCCGCCGGGCTTCTGGAGCGATCTATCCCCCGAAGTTATTCGTGCTTCGAATGGAGCTGCCTGCAGCAAGACTTGCATCCGTGTCAGCCCAGCATTCTTTGTGGTGATTGAGGGGGCACGGGAGGCCGTCGCGTGTGACCCCTCGTGTCTCCAGGCTTGGGAGAGCCGTGATGATCATGACCAGGATTACGAGGATGATATGGATGATGTGAATGTTGATGTTGATGTTGTTGATGATGGTGGTGGTGATTCTGAGGATGTTGATGGTGATGATGGTAGCTGTAATGTGGAGGAGGAGCAGGAGGGTCATGGTGGTGGTGGTGCTGATGAAGGTGGTTGTGATGAGGATTCTGATGATGGTGGTGATGGTGCTGATCATGATGACGACGACGATGCTGATGGTGATGATGGTGATGATGGGGGTGGTGATGATGATGGTGATGTCAGGGGTGGTAATGATGATGATGATCATGATGATAATGGTGATGATGATGCCAATGATGCTGATGATGAGGATGCGACTGCTGATAATGATGATGCTAATGATGCTGATGGTGATTCTTGTGGTGCTGATGATGATGGTGGTGATGATGATGGTGGTGGTGATGATGGTGGTTGTAATGATGGTGGTTGTAATGATTATGCTGATGCTAATGCTGATGAGGATGCTGGTTGTGATGATGACGCCCACGTTGATGATGATGCTGATGCTGATGACGATGTTGATGTTGCCGGTGATGATGCTGATGACGATGACGGTGACGGTGACGATGGTGATGTTGATGGTGACGATGACGGCGATGATGTTGATGTTGATGATTACGATGATGTTGATGATGGTGATCATCATGATTATGATGATGACGTTGATGATAATGATGATGATTTTGATGTTGATGATGATGAGGAGGAGGAGGATGAGCATGATGATATGATGATGATGATGACGATGGTGATGATGAGGATGAGGATGAGGACGAGGATGAGGAGGATGAGGAGGATGAGGATGATGGGGATGATGAGGATGATGAGGAGGATGAGGATGAGGATGAGGATGATGATGATGATGATGATGATGATGATGATGATGATGATGATGATGATGATGATGATGATGATGATGATGATGATGATGATGATGATGATGATGATGGTGATCACGATGGCCACTTCTTCTCCTCGCTGCGCTCCAGCGGTCTCTGCAGCTTCTCGGCCCCAGCATGCGGGGGCAGGGCCCCGCGTCCGCTCGCGGCCGCCGCGCCGCGCGCACGGGGATGCCTTGCGGCGGACACCGTACATGTCGTTCTGGACATCTACGTGGTCACCGCCTTCCCCTTTTGCAGACCGCGTGGTATCAGCTTCGTACGGGGCGGCTTGTTCGCCCCGTCCGTCTTGAGCCTGCGTTGGGATCGACTGTCCGCCGCAGGCGGACGGTCGTCTTGAGCAGGGGGCCTTGCCCGCTATTGCAGCCGATCGCTACCGCAGTCGCGGCGGCAGTCATGTGGGAGCATGAGCTCTGCGCCACTTGTCTCCAGCTCACCTCATCTCCCTCCGAGCCTTCCCCTCTTGGCCCTCAGGGCGGTGGCGCGGGAGGCGTCCCTTCGCAGGAGGGGTGGGGGACGAGGACGAGGAGCTCGCGCGCCCAAGCGCCACGCAGTGGGCCGTGGCGCAGCGCTGCTCCTGTCCGACCCTCGGGCCCAGCCGCTCGAACATGAGACGCCGCTCGCGCGGCAGCCGTCGACTGCCGGTCACCCTCACGCGGCCACTCCCGCTGGCGCGCGCCTGGCAGCAGGCGAGGAGGCCAACGGCGCGAAGGAACATCTGCGCCCTGGATGGAGCAGCCGTGGCTGCGGCGCGGCCGGGAGGGGTAAACTCGGCTGCGGCAGCGGCCGCAGCTGTGGCAGAGGCTGCTGCCGCGGCTGGGAGGGGGAAACTATCGCGAATTTTTCGCGGTGGTTTTCCTTTTCCAGCCGCGGTTGCGGCTGCGGTCGGGGCTGCGGCTGCGGCCAGAGCTGATGGGCCCTTCTTACCTCCGCTTCCTCTCCACTCCTGCCACTCCCGTCGCGGCCTCGCCTTGGCTCACCTGCCTCGCTGGGCCACGCACCAATCGCGGAAGCACCGCCGTGCGCGCATCCTCCGCTTCTGGCTTTCGAGGCTCGGGTGGTGCGCCTTCAGCGGTCGCCCGCTTCGAAAGGCCTCGGCACCCGTCATTATCCCGAGCCCCGCGTTGCGGCCCGCTGTGGGGGCCCCGGGCGGGCGTCTCCTGTTGCCGCCAGGCCTCGCGGAGCAGGGGGGTCGCCCCCCTTCCTGTTGACCTTTCGCCGGCTGTCGAAGTCGGACAGGGCGGGGACTGTGTTCGTTCGGTGGTCGCCTCTACTTGCGACGCGCGGCACCTCCTGCGCCCGTTCAGGTGGCGGGCGGCGCGGCCCCAGGCGGGGATGAGCTGGTTGGTATGAGGCGTTCCAGCGACGCTCTTGCGGCCCCGCAGGGAGCGCTTCGCACCGCTTGCTCGGCTGCCGTCGTGGCTCGCAAGTCTGGCCCCCCGCCGCGGAGCAGTCCAAAGGCCGCCTCGCCGTCGCACGCTGACTGCCGGCCTCCTCCAGGGCTGGGGGCGCCTTCGCTGCCCCCCGGCGGGCGGGCCCGCCGCGGGGCCCAGATGCTCTGCACCCGCGGACCGCCTCCGCTTTGGGGCGCCGTGGCGCCGCTTTGGAGGGCGCCCGCGTCGGCCGCCGCCACCGCTGGGTGGGCCTCCCGCCGGGCGGGCCCCTGCGCCCGCCCCCTCGGCAGGGGCTGCGGGCCACGCCGCGAGGGAGGGCGCGCGTGCCCCGGCAGACTCGGGGGCCAAGTCGCCGTCGCCTGCGAGGGCGAGCGAGCTCGACGCGCAGGCGACGGCCCTGCCCCCCGATCCCTCGGTCGGGAGATGCTGTTCTCACGAGGCCGTCTTGGCTGCGCAGGGACTCGCGTGCGCCGCCGAGGGGGAATGGAAGAGGGGCGGGGGCGGCCCGCAGTCGCCTCCGCCCTCGACCTCGCGCGCGCGGCTCGTGGGCATGCGAGCGCGCCCCCGTCTCTTCCGCTGCGCTGGGCGCGATCACGCGCAGCCCGCGAACCACGTTTTGCCTGCCGCGCCTCCACGGTCCGGGCTCTGGATAACCCTCGCGATCTGCTGCGGTCGCTCGGGCTACCGGGGGATCGCCCCGCGCCCCTGCCGTCCCGCCCAGCAAGGGTGCGGCGATGGCTGCGCTGCCTGCTGCAGTCGCGTCGGTGGCTCGCCCAGACCCATCGCGGCCTGCCGCGGTCGCCCTTGGCGCGCCGGGGCCCCCCCGGCGTGCCCGCCAGGCGTAGCCGCGGCGGTGGCGGAGGCTGCCCCCGGCACCCCTTGCTGCACGCGCAGGGTCGCCTGCGAGCGGCGTGGCTCGCCCGGACCATCGCGACCTGCCGCCGTCGCTCGGGGCACGCGGGATCTGTTCGTGTCGCCTCCTGGCCTGGACACTCGGCGAGGTCGGAGGCGGCGCCTGGAGCCTTGTGCTGCGTGCGCAGGGTCCCCTGCGCGCGGCGTTGCTCGCTCGAGCCGCCGCGACCTGCCTCGGTCGCGGTCGCGGTTTGGGGGGATCCCCCCGAGTCTTCGCCAGGTTTAGTCAGGCGGGAAAGAAACACACAGACACAATTAACCGTCGATTCCCAGGAAAATATGGAAAAATATGGGAAGTGGGGGGGAAGACAACAACACAGAAAATATGGGAAAATCAAGGGGCTCCTTTTATTTGTGTGTATTTATGTGTGTGTCCCAGGGCCCCTTCATTTATCCTGGGTGATGGCGGAGGCTACCCTTAAGTCGGGCCTGTCCCTCTACAGGGGGAATATTCAAAAATAGTCTAAACATATTGTGGGGACGATTGTTCTACCATGTTTGACTGTGTTTGTATCTTGTTTGGGTGTTCTGAATCTTTCGTCCAAAATCCGCCTGTAGGGGGACAGGCCCGACCTTGGGGACTCTGCTGCAAGCGCAAGATCACACTCGAGCAGCCTGGCCCGCTCGAGCCACCGCGACCGCGCCGCGGTTGCTCGTGCTTGGGGGGGGGTCCTCCTGCGTCTTCGCCAGGTTTGGCCTCGGCGAGGGTGGAGGCTACCCCATAGAGCCCCTGCTGCATGCGTTGGTTCACCTGCGCTCGGCGCTGCTCCCTCGAGCCGCCGCGACCTGCCGCGGCTGCCCATGGCTCGTTGGGACCCCCCCCCGCGCGTCTCCGCCAGGCTTAGCCTCCGTGATGGCGGAGGCTTGCGCAGGCTCGCCTCCGAGCGGCGTGGATTGCTCCTGCCATCGCGACATGCCGCAGACGCTCGGGGTGCGCGGTCCCCCCCCGCGTCCTCGCCTGGCTCAGCGTCGGTGATGGCGGAGGCTGCCCCAGGAGCCCTTGCTGCAAGCGCAGGGTCTCTCCTGCGAGCGGCGTAACTCGCTCGAGCCATCGCGACTTGCCGCGGTCGTTCGGAGCATGTGGGGGCCCTCACGCTCCCCCGCCAGGCTTGGCCACGGTGATGGCGGAGGGCACCCCAGGAGCTTCTGTTGCAGACGCAGGGTCTCCTGCGAGCGGCGTGGCTCGTTCGAGCTACAGCGACCTGCCGCGGTCGCTCGGGGCGCGTGGGAGTCCTCCCGTGCTCCCGCCAGGCTTAGCCTCGGTGACGGCGGATGCTACCCCTGGAGCTGCTGCTACAAGCGCAGGGTCGCTTGCGAGCGGCGCGGCTCGCTCGAGCCATCGGGACTTGCCGCAGTCGCCCGGGGTGCGTGGGGACCCTCCCGCGTGGCCGCCCGGCTTGGCTTCGGTGACGGTGGAGGCTGCTTCTGGAACGCTTCCTGCAGGCGCAAGTTCACCTGCGCGCGGCGTGGCTCGTTCGAACCATCGCGACCTGCCGCGGTCGCTCGGGGTGCCTGGGGACCCTCCCGCGTGACCGCCTGGCTTGGCTTCGGTGATGGTGGAGGCTACCCCAAGAGCTATTGCTGCAAGCGCAAGGTCTTCTGCGAGCGGTGTTGCTCGGTCGAGCTATAGCGATTTCTTGTGGTCGCTCGGGGTGGGTGGGGACCACCCATTAAATGTTCGCGAACGTTGAAAACGAATGCGCGCGGAGCTAAGGCCAGAGCCACATTTTGAAAACGGCTTGCCCTCCATTCGTGAACCTCTTACAGAATTTCAGCTTCAGGACCATACATGGGGAGTAAGTCTCACGCGAAACGCCCGGCCCGCCCTACCGACACGCCTTGAGGTGCGACTGGGAGGAGTTATTTTGCCCATAAGTAAAAAGGATGGAGGAGGCAGGGGGAGGAGTCAGGAGTTGGAGACGGAGGAGGAGCTGGGGAGAGAGATGAGGAGGGGGGCGAGGGTGACGAGGGCGGCAGGGAGGCGGACGAGGAGGGAACGAGATGGGCCAAGGACGAGGACGAGGGGGAATGTGGCAGGACCAGGAGGAGGACGCCGACGACGAGCAGGAGGATCACCAGGACGGGGTGGAGGAGGACTGCCTCAGGGTTGCCGTCTCGCCCGATGCGGGATCGCATCCTCCGACGCGCCGCCTCGATGCTGCTCGCCCTCCGCCGACCCAGACCTGGCCTTCGCCCGCGGCAGGGCTGGCGGATGCGAAAAGACGAGGTGGAGGAGGAGGAGGAGGAGGAGGAGGAGGAGGAGGAGGAGGGTGGAGGAGGACCACGATGGGGCAGGACCAGGAGGGAGGAGAAGGTGGAGGACGAGGATGCGGCAGGACCAGGAGGAGGAGGGCGACGACGATGACGACGAGCAGGATGATCACCAGGACGAGGTGGAGGAGAGGAGGAGGAGGAGGAGGAGGAGGAGGAGGAGGAGGAGGAGGAGCAGGAGCAGGAGCAGGAGCAGGAGCAGGAGCAGGAGCAGGAGCAGGAGCAGGAGCAGGAGCAGGAGCAGGAGCAGGAGCAGGAGCAGGAGACGGAGCAGGAGGAGGGGAGAGGAAAGGAGGGCCAGAGCACCAGCGCAGCCCGCCTCCGCTTCCCCCCGGCGCCGCCGCCAGGCCCTCGGCGCCCGTCGCACCGGCAGCCCTGGGGCCGCCGTAGGTGCGATGGCCATGCTGGGCGGGCTCCCCAGCGCGCGGCCCTGGACCTGCCCCTTCCTCCTCCGTCGGTCTGGCGGCTATGTTGCCGCCGTCGCCGCCCCGTCGCCGCCTCGTCGCTGCCCGTCGCCTGGGCCTGTCTGGCGGTCTGGCGGCTATGCTGCCGCTGTCGCCGCCCCGTCGCCGCATGGTGGCCGCCAGTCGTCTTGGCCTGTCTAGCGGTCTGGCGTCTATATTTTCGCCGTCGCCGGCCCGCCGCCACCAATCGTCCGGGCTTGTCTGGCGGCCTGGCGATTGCGTTGCCGCCGTCGCCGCCACGACGCCGACAGATGCATACATTGCACCACATAGATTGCACTAACTCTTTTTCACAACATATGTTGCACAACGCAGCCGGACCCACAGGGATTGTACCACAGAGACTGCACATGCACCACATGTTGCGCAACATGTTTTGCACCACGTATACTGCAGAACATGAATTGCACCACATAGTTTGCAACACATATTGCACCACCTATATTGCACCACATATATTGTGCCCCACGTCGATTGTATCACATGTATTGCACACCATCGATTGCATCATATAGATTGCACCGCGTAGACTGCTCAACATCGATTGTACCACACATTGCATCACTGATGTTGCGCCACATGGCTTGCACCACATATTTCTTACCCATGGTAGATTACGTTATTTCTTCTGTACAACGTACATGGAAACACGTAGATTGCATCACACATATATGGTTCCACATATATTCTACAACATATATTGCTCCACGCAGATAGCACCACGTAGACTGCTATAAACACATTGTTTGGTCCACGATTGCTCCCGTCGTCGTTGTCGCCAGTGTCGCCGTCGCCCGTCGTCTGTCGTCCGTCCGACGTCGACGTCGCCTTTGCCGTTTTTGTCGCCGTCGTTGTCGTCGTCGTCGTCGTAGTCGTCGTCGTGGTCGTCGTCGTGGTTGTGGTCGTCGTCGTGGTCGTCGTCGTAGTTGCTGCTGCCGCCCTGGTCGGCCGTTGTCGTAGTCGTCGCGTTCTGTCGCCAGTGCTTGCAGTCGGCGTTTACCAGCAGCGTGTGAGGGGTGTGGGGGGGCTCCGGATCGAAAGTTGGAGAAATGTCAACCAACTCGGACGGATTCCAACCATGTCGGTACCAGCTCCAACCAATTGGTGTTGAATAGTGTTGAATACAATTGATTTGGAAGTGCAGTTTCCTTAGATGCTGCTTGGAGGCTCCGTAAAAGCTCCTTGGAGGTACCTCAGAGGCTCCTCAGAGGCTCCTTAGTGGCCCCTTACCGGCTCCTTGGAAGTTCCTTGGAGGTTCATTAACGGCTTCTTCAAGGCTCCTTAGAGGCTCCTCAGAGGCTCCTTAGAGGCTCGTTGCCGGCTCCTTACCGATTCTTGAGAGATTGCTTAGAGGCTCATTAGGGGTTTCTTGAAGGTTCCGTAGAGGTTCCTTAGAGGCTCATTACTGGCTCATTGGAGGCTCCGTATTGGCTCCTGGGGTCCTGAGGGTGCGGTGTTTTTTGGGGCCTCGGTGAGCCTGACGGCGACGCTTCCAATGGAAGCCCTCGGTGAGCCTCAGTGAGCCCCAGAACCCATGGGGGGGAAAGCGGGAGCGACCGGTCTTTTCGCCCCGCGCCGCCGCCGCCGAGCCGATCGGCCCCCGACCCATTTCTTGCGGGCGCGGGACTCCCCAAACCCCCGAGTGCGACGCTTCCAATGGAAGCGTTGCGTGCCCCCGGGGTCTCGGGGAGCCCTCGAACCCTTGGGGAGGGAGTCCCCTTGCCCTCCTCCGCCGCCGCCCGGTCCCCGTCTCTTTTCGAGCGTGCGCGGGATTCTCCAAACTCCCGAGGGCGACGCTTCCAATGGTGATCGTTTTTGATGCATTCATTTGCCGATCGGGGCATTGTTTTGCCGATCGGGGCGGGCCCCCAAATCCCCCCTCGCCCCATACCATGGAGTAGATCTTGGCTGTTGTTTTGGTGCCTGTTTCGAGCGGGTAGAGACTCCCCCAGATGCCGCACTCTTGCAAACAGTCACACTAAGCAGAGGTCCGGAGAAAGACCCCCCCCCCTCCACCCCCCTTTGCCGCCCAATGTCGAGACGCCGAATCAGACAAATAAACGCTCACATGGAAGCGTTTCGTGCCCTCGGGGGCTCGGGGAGCTCCCGAACCCATGGGGAGGGAGGGCGTGGCCGAACGAGTCACCTCGCCTTTCGCCGCCGCCGCCGGGTCGTTCGGCCCCCCTTTCCTCTGCTGCGGGCGCGGGAATGCCCAACCCCTCGAGGGTGAAGCTGCCACTGGAAACGTGTCGTGCCCTCGGGGCCTCTCGGGGGTCTCCCGAACCATGTGGAGGGAGGGGGTGGCCGAACCAGGCACCGTGCCCCCCGCCGCCGCCACCTTCCCCACTTCCCTGTCACATGCATGCTCAAACTGACGCGTGAACGCTTGATGTCTCGCGTATCCCACCAGCCCATCCAGCTCAGGTCGGAGGTCTTCTTGAGGCCTCCTGGAGGCCATGCTGGGCCCTGTTCGGATAGAGGCTGTCAGAGGGTATCCTGAGCCATTCTCGACCTTTGGGACCAGTTTGGGGCTAGCAGGAAGGGGGGGGGGAGGAGGACAAGGAAGATGAGGAGGGGGAGTAGTAGGAGGATCAGAATCATGAGGAGGAGGGAAAGGAGGAGGAGGAGGAGGAGGAGGGGGAGGAGGAGGAGGAGGAGGAAATATAGATAAGGCGGAGACGGGGGAGAAGAACAGGAGGAGGCGGACGAGCAGGGGGAGGAAGAGGAAGAGCAGGAGAAGGAGGAGGAATGCGGCACAAAGGAGAGGGAGAGAAGGACGAAGAGAATGAGGAGGAGGAGGAGGAGGAAGAAGAAGAGGGGGAGGAGGAGGAGGAGGAGGAGGAGGAGGAACAGAGACGAGGCAAGAAAGGAGGAGGAAAGCACGGACGATGATAAAGAGGATGAGAAGTCAGGTGTTGGATATGCGTTGTCGTGACGTGTGTGTGTGTGTGTGTGTGTGTGTGTTGTGTGTGTGTGCGTGTGTGCGTGTGTGCGTGTGTGCGTGTGTGCGTGTGTGCGTGTGTGCGTGTGTGCGTGTGCTGTGAAACGTGTTTTGTTGTGTCGGCTGATATGTGTTGTTGTATTGAGGTGGCCTGCAGTGTTTGGCAGTCATGACGACGCCCAGGATTACTGTATGTTCTGATCTGTGCGCTGCGTGGGGGGGGCCGGGTGTGGACCCCCGCCCCTGCATCCAGGCGGGGGGCGGCCGCACCCCCTTCCCTGTCAAGGCTCGGTGGCGAGTCTGGGGGGAAACCACCTCCACCTCCTCCTCCACCACCTCCTCCTCCTCCTCCTCCTCCTCCTCCTCCTCCTTTCCTTGGGCCAACTAAGTTGGTAGAGGGGTTGCTTCCATATCGCTCCCAGGGGTCAAAGTGCTCAGACCTTTTCTTCAGCAGGTGGCGGAGCGTCTCAGAAGCCCTCCTGCCGTTTGAGAAGGCGTTCCTGTGTTCGGATACGGCCGATCCAATTCCTGAGAAGGCGCGAGGGTTCCTGAGAAGCTGCGCCGCTTTTGAAATGGCCTGTCCCCCATGGGTTCGCCGTGGAAATGCAGTCAGACAGCGCTCTTTGCAACACCCCAACGCGTGGGCGTTGACCAAAAGCGCCGCCGGGGTGATGGTTCGGGGGGGCTGTTGGGTTCGGGAATGGACCACCTCCATGGTGTTTCTTCGGCCTTGCTAGCCAGCAGCGAGACTAGAGGAGCAGGCCTTGATGGGCAGGCGGAGCTCCCCGCCGGACTCGGCCCCGTCACTGCCAACTCTTCATCCGCATCCTCCCACGATCCTCTTTCCAATGTGTGCAATCACACGTGGTCTCGGCTAACTCGGGCTGGCTCCTTCCCTTGCGTCGTCGCCATCGTTCTTCGCTCGTCTTCTGTGTGTACGCTCGTGTCTCGGCTAACCTGGGTTGGTTCCTTCTCTAGCGTCGTCGCCGTCGTTTTTGGCTCGTCTTGTCGTCGGTCGTCCTTCCTCTCCTCCCGCTCTGGGAGGGGCTCGCTCTGCTGCTGGATGCCTTCGGGCGAGGGGCCGAAGACCTCCCCTCCACCTCTCCGCCGCGTCAGGGGGCGGCGGTCGACAGGAGGCGCGGGGTCGCCCCTGTCGACGCGAGGCCCTCCTTCGACAGGGGGCCCCTGGGCTCGCCCCCGTTGGCCCCCCTTCGACAGGAGGCGCGGGCCGAGGCCCCCTGCGGCGGTCGACGGGAGGCCGAGGACCTGGGGCAGGCTTGAGGGAGGAGCGGCGCGAGGCGAGGGGGGGCTAAGACGACCCTTTCCCCGCCTCGATCCTCGCGACCCTGCTTCCCCTCGTAGGCGCCCTCCTCGCGCGGGGGTCGAAAAGTAAGGTCGACGCTCTTTCGGACGCTGGCACCCCGCCTCTGCGCCACCCCCGCCTCGGAGGAATGAGGAGCGATTCCAGCACCGCCAGGGGGTGGCACCTCCAGAGAGAAGGTCCACGATGCCTCCCCGAGCTGGAGGCTGGGAATGTCTAGAGCGAGAGGGGGAGACCACACCACCAGGGAGGCCCCCTTGCTTCTCGCATCTCCTCGCCATGGGGGTGTTGGTGTCGCCTTTCCTTGTTCATACCCCCCCGGCAGAGGCGCCCCCTCCCTCCCCTTGCACACAGTCGGCCCAGATTGGTAGGTCGACCCTGCCAAATCAAGGGTACCCTTGTATCCTGTGTCTCGCGACCCATGCTTCCTACATTCCTGTGGCAATGTGGCCCTCGGAAGGGTCTTGTGTCCTCTCGCGTGTCCTGTGCAATCGAGTCCGACTGTAGGCGGGGTGGGAGGGTTGGGACGACCCCGACCTCTTCCCCGTGCATGGGGAGACCAAGAGGTGCCAATGCCGCCACGCCCCGGACCTCTCGGGGCGTGCGTTCTGGCCAGGATTTCGAGGCGCAGCCAGCGGTGGCGACGAGGGCCTCCGAGGAGGCCCGACAAGGGAGGGCAGGGGGAACACGAGGGAAGGGCAGCGGTATGGGCACATCCTCCTTCTCCCCGCCGCCGGGCGGCGCAGAGCGGGCGAGCGGCCAGGCCGCACGGGGAGCGGGTCTCTCCCCCCCCCCTCGGAGGCGCCGGCCTCCAGCGGCGCGAGCCCCAGCCGACGTATGCAGATCGGCGCGCGCGCCTCGGCCCCTGGCCCCTGCCCGGCGGGCGCGGGCGCGGTCGCCCTCCTCTCGCGCACGCGGCACGAGACCGAGCGCCTCGCGGGCGTCCGCGCCCCGCCTCCGTTCCCCGCCCCCCCCCCCCGAGCTGCGGGGCGGTGCGCCGCCCCGGGGGCGCGCTCGCGGGCCCGGCCGGGGCCGCCAGGCTGATTAGGTACACCTTGCTCGCCTCCCCTCCCTCTCCCTCCCCCCTCAGCCACAGGGCGCCTTTTCTCAGGAGGGGAGAAAACACGCAGACACAATGAATCGTCGATCCCTTGGAAGATATAGGAAACTATGGGAAGTGGAGGGGGGAAGACGAAAACCCTAAAAAATACGGGAAGCTATGAGGAACATGTTTGCATCTGTGTGTATCTATTTGTGTGTCCTGGGGCCCCTTGCTGTTCGCACGGTCAAAAACAGCGCGCCCGCGGGCGCGCGGGGCGCTCCCGGGCCGCAGCCCTGCGGTTACCAGCCTGGAACATATCCCTATCCCTATGCTGGGCACCTCCTCATCACGATGCCAATCTTAGGGATCCCCTTAATTTTTGAGGGCGAATCCCTAAGATTGTCATCGCCTTTTGGCGTGTCAACCTTAGGGATAGGGATACGTTCGAGGCTGGTAAAAAAAGTGCGCCCGCGGGCGCGCGGGGCGCTCCCGGGCCGCAGCCCCGCGGAGCTCCCCGCGGCCGCGGGGCGGGCGCGCTCCCCGCAGCCAGGCGCCCGAGGCCCGCGCCGCGCCCGCGAGGCCTGCGCTCTTCGGCGGCTCTCCGGCGCCCGGCCGCCCGCCCGAGGCCCGCGCGTTTCGCGGCGGCGCCGCGCACGGCCGGGGCCGGGCGCGTGCCCCCTTCCTCCCTCCTCCTCCTCCTCCTCCTCCTCCTCCTCCCTCCTCCCTCCTCCCTCCTCCCTCCTCCTCCTCCCTCCTCCTCCTCCTCCTCCCTCCTCCTCCTCCTCCTCCTCCTCCTCCTCCTCCTCCTCTCCTCCTTCTCCTCTCCTCTCCTCCTCCCCTTCCCTCCTCCTCCTCCTCCTTCTCCTCCTACTCCTCCTCCTCCTCCTCCTCCTCCTTCTCCTCCTCCTCCTTCTCCCTCCTCCCTCCTCCCTCCTGCCTCATCCTCCGCCTCCTCCCTCCTCCCTCCTGCCTCCCCTCCCCTCCTCCCTCCTCCCTCCTCCTCCTCCTCCTCCTTCACCACCTCCTCCTGCTCGTCCTCCGCCTCCTCCTCCTCCTCCTCCGGGCCGGACGAAAGGGGGGATTGGGAAAGGGGGGGGTACGAAATCTGCTGCATGCAGCTGGTTGCGGCCCCACCCAGGGGCCCACTCCTCGACACGTGGGCGCCTCCCGGCGCCGGGAGGCGCCGGGAAAATCAGCTACGTGAGCTGATTCTCACCCCCCCCTTTGCTATTCCCCCCTTTCGCCCGACCAGACCCCAAGAAGCGCACACGCTCTGGGCCTCGCGCCGTCCTTCAAGCAGTGGCGAAGCGTCCTGGCTCGCCTATGGCCCTACCAAGCAATGCTCTGAGAACCTTTTTGCGGCTTCCACGAAATGTTCTTCGAACATTTCTGGTTGAGATTGTTTTGTTTTCACACCTCGGGTTTAAGAGCACTGTTTTTTGTTATCAGATCATTTTTGGGTTCTACGAACATTTCGTGGTAAGACTATAGGAATGCCCGGACGGTCGGTCCCTGCTCAAGTCCTCACTTGCTCTTGAGCGAGAGCAAGACGCGCACGCACACGAATCCGCGCGGGTTTCCAAGGCGCGCAGTCTGCGAAGGTGCGCAGCACGAGGCCGGTCTCGCGGACGGGGGGGGGGCCGTATTTGCGCGCGCGGTTAGGCACGTACGTCTTTTGTGGGCTTTTTTTTTTCTGGGGAGGCGAGGGGGAGGAGTTCCATCTTATTTCTTTTGGGGGGTGGGAGGCGGGGGGGGACGGTAATCGGGTCCGCGTCGTATCGACCGCCGGCGACCTTGCCGCTGGCGTTCCAAGTTGAGCGCCGCTGGCGACCCAGAATGAGTCGATGTTGAACGACTCGTCGTTTCGGAAATGGCCGATCGTCCAAGGTTGAACGATCCCCGTGGCCGGGGTCGACACGGCCCGACCCTGCAAAATGGGAGGGAGGGTGGGTGTCGGGAGGTTCTGCAAGGTGGCCCTCCGCGCGCTTGCCGCGCCGCCCCCCTCTCCCCCCCGCCGCGCCGAGGCTTCTAAATCCAGCATCGGGTCCCGGTCGTGCGATGGCCGCTTGCTGAGCGCGCGCAGATGGCATCCTCGCGGCGGGGGCTGGGGCTCCCCCGGCGGTTGGTGAGATGCGGGTGCTCGGGAGCCTCGAGACGGGGGTCAGTGCAAACGGGGGTCAGCCAGGGCGCCAGATCCTGCAGGATCCTGCGAAGACCCCCTCTGGCTGACCCGGGTCAGGGAGCCGCTCGTGGCCGCGAGGCGGCCGCGCGTATTGGCTGACCCGGGTCTGCGAAGACCTGCGGTGCAGTTTTTTTTTCCTGCATTGCAGTTTTTGGTTTCCTGCTGACCCGGGTCTGGATTGACCCGGGTCAGAAGATCCCCGAGGTGCTTGGATCGAGCAGTGACGACGCGTCCTGGTTGGCCTGCCGGCACACCAAGCAAGCAACATCCGTAGGGGCTTCGCCCACGGCCGCCCGCTGCCGCCCGCCCCCTCTTTCCCAGAATGGGATGTAGCAGAGTCGCGTCGGTGCGTCTCGGCGCTGCCTTGGCGCATCTGGGAACAGCATGTTGGGGCGGATCGGGGTCATCTGCGCATATCGAAACGTTGGTTTCATCGAAGACGCTTACGGCGAGTCACCGCCGCCCCCTGCCCCTGTGAAAGCGCCTCTGTGGCCGACAGCTGGGCCAGAGCTTGGCCAAGCTATCGGGCCAGTTGTTCCCCGAGTCGGTTTGGATAGACTTCGGGGAAGGCATGGGGGAGCAAGAAGAGGAGAGGAGGGGGAGGATGAGGAAAAAAAGAGGAGGAGGTAGAGGAGGAGGCCTCTTGGGGCACTCTTGCGGCACTCTTGGGGCCTCCTGGGAGCTTGCTGGGGCCTCTGGGGGGGGGTTCGGGGGCCTTTGGGGGCTTCTTGGGGGCCTCTTTGACCGTCGGAGGGCGTTCCTGGCTTGTCTGACGCCGTCGGAAGCCTTCTTGGGGGCCTGTCTGGGTCGTCTTGGGGCCCTCTTGAGGCATATCAGGGGTTTTAGAGGCCATCTTGGGCGTCTTAGAGGCCTCTTGGGGCGATGTTGGGCTCTCTTGGGGCCGTCTTGGGGGCCTCTTGGGCCGTCATGGGGCCATCTTGGAGGCCTCTTGGGCGATCTTGGGGGCCTCGTGCGCCGTCTTGAGCCGTCGGAATGTAGAGAAGAAGCAAAGCCACAATCTTTCAAACACCAAAGGAAAATCTATGATTTTGGCCTCTTCGTGCCCTCCTGGAAGACCTCCTGGACGCCTTTTTGGGCCGTCTTGGAGGCCTCTCGGGGGCCTCTTGGGCCGTCGTGGGCCATCTTGAGGCCATCTGAGGCCGTCTTGGGTGCATCTTGGGCCGTCTTGGAGGCATCTTGGAGCCAAATGAGCCGTCTTGGAGGCCATTTTGGCCGTCTGAGAGGCCTCTTGGGCCCTCTTGGGGCCGTCTTGGGGGCCTCTTGGGCCGTCATGGGGCCATCTTGGAGGCCTCGTGGGCGATCTTGGGGGCCTCTTGGGCCGTTTTGGGCCCGTCGGAATCCCGAAAAGAAGCAAATGCTAAAATCCTTCAAACACCAAAGGGACACCACTGAATTTGGCCTCTTCGGGCCCTCCTGGAGGACCTCTTGGAGGCCTCTTGGGTCGTCTTGGAGGCCTCTCGGGGGCATCTTGGGCCGTCGTGGGCCATCTTGAGGCCATCTTAGGCAGTCTTGGGGGCATCTTGGGCCGTCTTGGAGGCATCTTGGGGCCATCTGAGCCGTCTTGGAAGTCATCTTGGCCGTCTTGGGGGCATCTTTGGGCCCCCTTGGGGCCGTCTTGGGGGCCTCTTGGGCCGTCATGGGGCCATCTTGGAGGCCTCGTGGGCGATCTTGGGGCGATCTTGGGGGCCTCTTTGGCCGCCTGAAGCTGTCGGAATACCGAGAAGAGGCAAATGCCAACATCCTCCAAAAAATATAGAAAATTAATGATTCTGGCATCTTCGGACCCCTGGAGGAGCTCCCCGGACCCCGGCGGGACGGGCCGAAGCCCCAGGGGGAGTTCCTGTGGAAAAGAACTACAACCAAACCCGAAAGGGTTCAGCACGCTTGGCACCCCTGTGATGAAACAACAGGGGGCGGCGGATCCGAGTGGCCTTCGGCCCATCCCGCCACCGTGCCTAGGTTGTGGGTCTGAGGCCTTTTGTATATGTGTTGGGGTGTCGTGGGGAGCCTCTCGGGGGCATCTTGGAGGCTGTTTGGGGGCATCTTGTGGGCCTCTTGGGACCTCGGGGTATCTTTTGGGCTTCTTGGAGGCATCTTGGGCGCGTTTTGGGCCCCTCTTGGGGCGCGAATGTGGCGCGATGTTCGAGGGGTCGTGGCTTCGGGGGCGCGAATTTGGAGTAATTTACATAGGATCGTGGCCTCGGGGTCGCGAACGTGGTGTAATTTACTGGAGATCATAGCCTCGGGGGCGCGAATGTTGCTCAATTCATTAGGGATCGGAGCCTCAGGGCCGCGACTGTGGTGTAACTTACGGAGGATCGTTGCCCCAGAGGCGAGAATGTTGCTAATTTATGGGAGATCGTGGCTTCAGAAGCGTGAACATGGTATATGTTATGGGGGATCGTGGCTTCGGGGACGCGAACGTTGATTGCGAGGGACGATTGCGTCGGGAGCACGAATCTCACGTATTGGAGGCGGTTTGGGCGCCTTATGGACCTCTTGGGGCCTCGTGGGGTATCTTTTGGAGGCCTCTTGGGCGCCTCTTGGGGCCTCTTGTAGGAGATCGTTGCCTCAGGGGCGCGAACGTGGCGCGATTTTCGAGGGATCGTGGCTTCGGGGGCGCGAACGTCCCCCAGGGACCCCCCCCCCTCTTGGGGAGGAGGACCGGAGGAGGACCGGCGTGGGAGAGGGGAAGGGAGGGGGGGGAGGACCCCCACGGACGGATGCGTATCTGACTCCCCCCCCCCCGCCCTGGGACTCCTCCCCACCTGGGGAGGAGGACCCGAAGAGCACCGGCTCGTTGGAGAAGGACCCGCGTGGGAGAGGAGGACCCCCAGAGGCGACGCGAATCTGACCCCCCTCCCCTCCCCCCGGGACCCCCCCCCGCCGCCGGGGAAGGGACAAAAGAAGAGGGCCCCCCTTTGACGTAATGAGGACGTGGGTGGAATTCCCTGCAGCTGCGAACCCGTCCCCCGAACGAGGAAGAGTGCTCTCTCTCTCTCTCTCTTTCTCTCTCCCCCGACGGGAGAGAAGGAGGATGGGAAAGAGGACCCTTTTCGGCGCTCCCCCCCGCGCGGGCAGTAACAGTTTACAGCGAGAAGCAGAAAGCAACACTGTAACATTGGAAACTGGGAACTGGAACTCGCGCAGGGAGGAGCAAGCCGAATCCTCGCATCCTGATGGCCCCGCAAGGGGGCCTGCGGATTCTTGGAACGTTGTGTGAGTGGTCTGCACAACATGTTCTTATCTCATTTCTGGCTGAGGCTGTGTTGTTGACATATCGGGCTTATGTTCTAGAAACATAGTTTTGGCTCTTCGACTACGTTTGGGATTTAGGAACAATTCGTGGTAGGCTTGCTGGAATGCCGCAATGCCAGGACGGTCGGTCCCTGCTCAACTAGAGACGGTGGATGAGAAGGCGAATAGGGCCGGGAGGGGGGGGAGGAGGGCGAGGGCGGCGATGGCGAGGGAGGGGAAGGGGGAGGAGGGAAGGAGGGGCAGGGCGGCGAGGGCGAGCAAGGGGAGGAGGAGGGCGGAGGGGCAGGAGCATGACCGGTGATGATCGGTGATTAGGAGTAGGAAGGTAAAGATGAGGAAGAGAGGGCGGATGAGAAGAGAAGACAGAAGAGGAGCAGGAGGAGGAGGGAGAGGAAAATGAAAAGGAGGAGGAGGAGGAGGAGGAGGAGGGTAGCCACCAAAGCGCCCTGCATGCGCCCCCCGCTCTGACACAAGATATGATCCTCCCGGCCGAAATATGGCTGCGTTGATTTCTACATGTTGCGCATGCAGTGCGCGTTTCAGGGTGGCCATTGGCGCACGGCGTTACCAGCGGCAGGCTCATGGTAGTGTGTTGTATTCTGTACTATGGTACAGGCCTCGGAACAAATTAGCGAACACATGCCACATTCATCCGTCAACGCCTCCCCCAACTCATCCGCCTCCCCCCAATGTTCAAAGTTGGCGGTGGGTCTGATGAGATGCACGTCGACCGCAGTCTCCCCCGCGCGTGCCAACATTGAGTTTGGGGGGAGGAGGAGTGTTCAGTAGTTGTTTCCCTCTACCGTATTTGTTTGCACGATTGCGCGTTTCGATGAGGATATTTTGGCAGTGGTGTTCATGCCAGAAAAGACGCAACGAAAACATATGAAGAGTTCCAACACTCCCGTAGGAACCAAGGCGAGGTGGGCCCCATGACATCGCATTATGACCCAGCAGTGCCCGAGCGCAAGTACCGTTTCTACGAAGTCTCTTTGTTTCGGATCTGCTAACCTCCTGCGCTAGCTCAGTCGCGCAGGGGAGTACACTCCATTTCCCAGGTGTTCGCTCGTTGTGGTGGGAGTTGCGGCGAGGGAGGTCGGAGTCGATGTGGGAGTCGGGATCCTCACGTCTGGAGGAGGAGAGGGGGCAGTGGAGAGAGCTGGCCCTGCCAAGACGTTCGAAGGCATCGTGCTCAGAACGAAAGGGAAGTGGTGGGGCGCGCAGGGGATGCCAGCTGAGGCGCGTAGTGTCCGAGCCTAGCTTGCATTGAGGGCAATGGCCCTGTCGTCGGTGAGCAGTTCTGCTTAGTGCGCCCCTCCCCCCCTCCGCTGTCTACTGTGCACCTTTGACTTGTTCGGTCGGTTCAATCCGATCTCTGTTTCAGTCTTTCTCGTATTGGTTGAGTGGTGATTGCCACCAGAGGGATGGGCGAGGACACGTTGGAATGGGGGGACCAGACGGGGAGGAGGAGGAGGAGGAGGAGGAGGAGGAGGAGGAGGAGGAGAAGAAGAAGTGGGCACGGAGGGAAGAGGGTAATGAGGGCGGCGGAGGAAGAAGGGGCAGGAGGAGAGGGGATGAGACGGATGAAGAGGGTGAGGGCGACGAGGAGGAGGAGGAGGAGGAGGAGCAGGAGGAGGAGAAGGAGGAGGAGGAGGGGAACGACGATGACGATGACGACGCCGAGGAGGACGACGACGAGCAGGAGGAGGAGGAGTCCGAACTCCGCTCTGGACCTGGCCTTTGTGCACCTTGGCTCATGTCCGTCCCAGGCGCCATGGCCCATCCCCCCCGCTCCTCCCTTTCTTCTCCTCGCCCCCCTTCCCCATCCCTCCGCCCTCCCTCCCTCCCCCACCGCTCCCCGCCTCTTCCCTGTGCCCCCTCCTCCATCCACCCCCCGCACGGCGCCTTGCGTCCTCCCCTCCCCCATTGGCCTTCCCGAGTGCCAGAACACAGCACTCCAGATCTACAAACCCACCTGGACTGCCGAAAGCCTCGACTGGAGTTTGGGCATCTGGGCCTGGGTGCTACTTTTGGTAGCCTCCTGGGGGGTCCAGGGGCCCTCCCTCCTCCCCCTCCTCCCTCTTGCCCTCCGCCCTCCCCGCCTCCCATTCATGCTGCCCCGTTTCCGTCCTCTCCCTCCCCCCTCCCCCCCTCCCCTCGCCCTCCCTATACCTGGCCCTCCCCCCCTCCCCCCTCCCTCCCCCCTCCCCTCCCCCCCCTCCCCTCCCCTCGTCTCTCCCTCCCCCCCCCTCCCCTCCCCCTCCCTATGCCTGGCCCTCCCCCTCCCTGTAGCCTCATCCTTCCGGCCTCCGGCCCTCCCCCCTCCCTCTGCCCCCCCTGCGCGCCCCCCCCCCCCCCACACCTCCTCCGGCGCACCGCGGCGCTCTCGCGCCTCTCGGCCCGCGCGCTCCCTTTCTCTCTCCAAGGGTGCCCTCCAGGGCGCGAAGGTCTTCGCGCTTCGCCGTTCGGCTCCGATTCCTCCTCATCCTCCTCTTCTCCCCTGGGAGGCGGCGCGAGAGAGCGCGAAGTTATTCGCACTTCGCGCTTCGCGCAGCGCGAAGCGTGAAGTTGGGAGCCCCTGCCTCTCTCTCTCTCTCTCTTTCTCCGCCGGGGCGCAGGGGCTGCCTGCGCCACGCCGCAAGGAGGAGCATCACTCCGTCCCTCTGGGCCTCCCAGATGGGATCGGAGTAGTGGGGTCGGAGGATTTCGTCGCATCGCCGATGCATCGGCGATGCGTCAGTGGTGCGGCTCGGTGTGGTGCCAGATTTGCTGACGACCACGTGGCCGATGCATCGCCGACGTCGACGATGCATCGCCGATGCATCGCCAATGCATCGCCGATGCATCGCCAATGCATCGCCGATTCGGTGCAATCCCTCGACCCCATCCCAGAGCGTTCCGGAACGCTCTCAGAGCGTTCCCGAATGCTCTGAGAAGGCCGCGGCGCCCGATACATCCTCCAGAGCCGCCGGATCTCAGAGAATCTCGATTATCCCTCCCCGATGCCATTATTGTCCTATCTTCGTTTTATGGGGGGGATGATCAGGGGCAACGATCGGGCCTGGATAGGCAGCGGGGGGATACATCGACCCCCAACCGCCCACTGGTCGCCTGCAGGGGCCCGATGGCCCACCCCGGCCCAGGAGCGTTCGGATTCGCCATCGGGGGCAGATCGCCGATCCAACGGCGATGTATGGCCGATCCTATGCCGATGTTTTTCCTCTCGAACCAGTCCCCTCCTCAGCGGGATGAGGGAACAGAAGGGAGGGGTGGGATGGGGGGGCAGGGCACCCATCTGGCTACGAAAGCTCTGAAAGAGGGGAGGTGGAGGGGAGGGGGGGTGGAAGCCAGCTACGCACGCGCCATATCCAACATCCTTCCCCTCTTAACCATCTATCTCTTTCTCATAACGCTGATTTTTTTATCCGTGGGGTGTCGTAGAGGGCCTTGATCCGCGAAATGACTCCATTGTTTTTTGCGCAATCATCAGATCATAAGGGGGGTGTTGTACATTGGCTGAGGAGGCCTGAGAGGAGGTGGCGGATGAGCAGGAGGGAGAGGAAGTTGATGAGCAGGAAGGAGGGGAGGAGGAGGAGGAGGATCATGGACAGTCCCGTCGCCGTGTCAGTGGGATCGTGGAGGTTACTATCGTTGTCCTATCCTACGTAGCCCTGCGCCGTTGGACACCCCACTTCTCTTTCTCGGAAGGCTCCAACTCTCAGGCATATCGCAGAGGTATTGTTATAGACAAGACTGTGGTCCTAGGAAAGATTGCGGGTTGCGTGACCACGCGCGCACATGATGAACGTGCAATTCATGTTCTGATTCGGCACGGTGCGGTTTCGAGCTTGGCCGAGAGCATCTCGCAGACATGCAAGGCAATTTGAGTGTCTCGGTTAGGTATCGGTTCATTTGATGGTTTGTTGACGTTGTCGATCTGACATTTCTGCGCACAGCTCGAACCCGTGTTACTCAGCCGTCCGCGCCTCCGCATCCCCTCCGCATTCGCGATTGCCGCGCCGCCAACATGGCAGGCGCGGTTGCGCAGTCCATCCGCATTTTGTAGAACATTCCTAGCGCGCTTTCCGATGTCATGTTCCTCTGATCAGCATGGGAACGTCCGATCACGTGTGAACAACGGCAGGAGATGGTGCAGTAGCAGGGGGAGTGGGAGGATGATGCGACAGGGGACCACACCCGAGGCAACGGCGAGGGAGCGAGTTGGAGCAGGAATGTATCGTCGGAGGACGCGTCGGTCCCCTGGCGTGTTAGTGGGTGGGTGTCTGGAGGGGTGGGTGGGCAGGCGAGCTAGAGGGCAGCAGTGAAAATGGGAGGGGACGACGACGACGAGAGGGAGAGACGGTGGAGGCGGATACAATGATGAGGAGAGAGAGAGAGAGAGAGAGAGAGCGAGAGCGAGGGAGCATAGGGCAGTCAGAGTGAGTTCAAGCTGCATGGAGAGCATCTCAGGTCGACGGGACGGGAGCTGGAGTGTGATGTCTCGTGAGATCGGACGGTGGAGCTGGAGCAACATTTGCGTGGGCTCATGGAATGATGGCACATGGCGGAGTTTGTCCGACAGTGGCTATCAGAGGAATACAGTGCGTAGTTTTGCTTGGGCGCGATCAGTAAGACCCTGTCGTGCCACCGGGAACCTGATGCCTCCTTTTATGAGTACGGGCGGCTCCGTTGGTGAAGCTCTACGCTCCATGAGCTTCCATCCCTTGCCTCGACTAATTCTTGCTTTCTCGTCTATCCAATCCCTCGTTCACATGTCATCGAACGACATGTCAGGACCGTGTGTGTCTGTGTAGGGCTTGTGTTTGTGTGTGTGAGTGTTTGTGCGCGCGTGTGTCCGAGTGCGCGCTAGGCAACAACTGACACGCTCTAGCTCATGCAAACGAGACGCTGTGCACACTCAAGATCTGTCCGTGTGCTTTCTCTCCAGCCGAGCAATGACCCAACCGGAGATACATTGCGTTAAGTATGCCGGCCGCATCGCTCGCCCGTGTGTGTGTGTATGTGTTGCCCGTCTTTGCCACAACATCGCGGCAGGATGCGCACGTATTGGTGCGTTCTTGTTTGATCTGTCCGTTCACCGTATGCATTATGTCGCGAGTGTGGTGTCATACCGCCAACGGGGAGGACGTGTGTTTGTTCTCGCACATCCCCATCTCAAGGTCTCTCGGCTTCTGCTGATTGAGTTGTTCGGTGCTCCGAACAACACAGACTCGAGCGGAGGGTATGGGCATAGGTTAGCGAAGACGAGGAGGTCCCAACGACCACCGCCCAACAACTCTGCTCTAGACGCTCCACGTAACCCCACCAGCCCAGCCAAAGTCGATGTCCGGGCGAGATGCCCTGGTCAGGGATGTGGAGGAGCATGTAGTGGAATCAAGGGCTAGGGAAGCCGTCATACCTTAAGAGGGGGAGGAGGGAGGAGAGAGAAGGGATGAGGAATGGGCTGCGTAGGAGGAATGGCGAGCAGAAGGGCCAGAGGCCTCTTGGAGGCCTCCTGGGGCGTCTTGGGTGCCTCTGGGAGGCCTCTTGGGGCTTCTTGGGGGCCACTTGGGGGCGTATCGGGGGCCTCTTGGGGCCGCTTGGGCGCGTTGCGGCCCCTCTTGGGGCCCTCTCGGGGGCCTTGGAGGCCTTCTTGGGAGCATCTTGAGGTGGGGTCCTCAAACAGCCTCGCCCCGCCGGAGCTCCCAACGTCGCCTCTTGGGGCCCTCTCGGAGCGCTATTTGGGCCCCCGGCTCTTGGGGCAGTTTTGGGGCCATCTTGGGTATCTCTCGGGGCCCGCTTGTGCCCTGTTGGGGCCATCTTGAGGCCTCGGGAGCCCATCGGAAGCGAAAGGGCGAGAGTAAGGCCACAATCATGTATTGTGCTTGGGTTCGGGGCTGATTGGGACCGCTTGCGGGCATCCTCGAGAGTCTCCGCGGCCACTTGGAGCCATTGTGGGGCCTCTTGGATGCCATCTTGAGCCAGCTTGGACCATCCTGCGCCATCTTGGAGGCCATCTTAAAGCATCTGGAGTCCTCTCCGAGCCCTCTTGGGGCAAAGGTCTCCCAAAGCTGCCCCCCGGAACGCCAAATCTTTCAAAACTTGTGTGCGTGTGCGTGTGTGTTACAGCGTTTTCGCTCGTCAAAGAGGGGGTGTACTCAATGAGCGTCGCCATTCTGCAGCCCCCAAGGTCGCTTGTTGCCCTCCTCGAGCGCTCTTGGATCCGTCTTGGGGCCATCTTGGCCCCTCTTGGGGCCATCTTGGGGCCCTCTTGGAGCCGTCTTCATGCCTCGGAGAGCCCTCGGAAGCGAGAGGGCTAAGATCATTGACGTCCCTTCGGTGTTGGTCTGATGTTGGTTTCTTGGGAGCGTCCTGGGGAGGCCGCTCGCCCATATGGACCCGTCTTGGAGGAGTCTTGGGACCTTTTGGAACGTCCGGGGACCCAGTTTGCGCTCTCTTGAACCATATTGGGGGCCATCTTGGACTCCCCGAGGCAAGCATGTGTTTATTTCGTTGGCCAGTCTCCCCGCACGGCGTGGGCTTGAACAAACGCCCAGCAAGTCCATGTAGGTATGTGCCAGCATCTGCCATCCATCGAGTGTTCTTTAGCAGATGGGCTGACATTAAGTTTCACGCGTGTCCAGTAAACACGTTCGCGTGCTTGTAGACTGCATTCGTGAGCACGCTGCGCTCACCTGACAAATATCTCGCATTCCGCAAACATGTACGCATGGTTCACCTAAGTAGCGATCTGAAATCGTTCGTTCAATGGTTCCTCACCCAATAGGTATATGGCGTTGATCAGCCTGTTGTGCGCGTCAAACAGGAACCCTGAAGCGCATATAGTGAGTACGAAGTTTCTATGTATACGTGCCTCGTGCCCGCAAAGGGCCTGACCTCCATTCGGAATAGCTCAGCGCAGGTCGAGCGAAGAGCGGCACTATTTCGCCAACAATCATGTTGTCAAGGTTTCGTGATCCAGCAAGCAAGAAGCAGCCTGCCGTTTGTAGTATGGTGGATCGTTGGACGCGTGCGTATACGCGTCCTGCGCGGTCCCGACATCCGCTGTGACTTGCCAAGATCAGCGGTCGCGGTGGAGGCAATCGACCTGTGCCAATTTACCTACATCTACGAGCTCCTCGCGGACGACCTCGCGATCAGCGCGGAGTTTGCCATGACGTCTTTGCTGGGCACACAGGCGGCGGTGGAACCCGACAAATGGGGTGCCCCGCGACACCAAGTCGGTGGCATCGAGAGGAGGGATTTCGCCCTCTGGCCACCCCTTTCCCCCCACCGTTTCCCCCCCCCTGCTCCCGTTCCCGTGCACTCCTGTCGCCCGTCGCCCGCCTCTCCCCTCCCGTGCTCTCGACTCTCCTCTCTGTCCATCCCCTCCCCCTCCTGGTGTCATGCAGCGTCCCCGCACATGCCCCCTCCCCCCAGGCCTTCTTCTCAGTCTTTTCGTGCCCCTTGGCTGCTCAGAGTTGGCTGCTCAGTACCAGCGGGCATTCAGAGTAGGCTGCTCTTGACAGACCCTGCACTGGGCAAGGGTCGGCGTCTTCTCGTTTCTCGTTTTCGTCAGTGATGTTGGCCCACCATGCATCTCTTCTTTCTGCCCTCTCTGCCATCCTCCGTTCTCCTCAGAACTCCTCGCTCCTCCCTGCTTGATCCCAGCTTCCTCCCGCCTCCAGCATCATCATCTTTCCGTCACCTTCATTATCCCATTGTTGGCATATGTCGTGTTCATTTACCCTCGTGTGTCCAGCTCCAGCGCATGCCCTTCAGTGCCAATCCACAGCACGATGATGCAGGGTTGTTTGAAGTCATGCCGTTCCCACCCCCTCTCATTCCGCCTCCCTGCTTCCCTCGTGCCTCCCTTCCGCCTTGGTCTTTGCCGCTTCCTGACTCCTGCCCAAAGGTGGCGCGCATGTGCCCGACAGGGACACAGAAGCCCACGGCAGGCGGTGGCGCCAGTGGTGCCGTGCCCAAAGGCAGCGGGGAGTGGCACACAGAGACCGTAGAAAAGGATCAAGGATCGAGGCTTCCGGGCGTTGGTCCAAGTAGTCATGTCTCTTCCGGAGGCCTCCTGGCAAACTCTGGCGATTCCTCTCGCTTCGCGGGGTGAACGTGAGCAGGTAAAGATTGGGCGGTGGGTGGTTTGCCATGCTCGTCTGCCGCGCTGGTCTGCCGCGTCGTTCTGCCCGCCTCAGGGCGGTGCCAGCGCCACGGGAGCGGATGCGCCCTCCCCGTTTCAGCACTGGGACGAGCGTGCGAATGTCCACGAAGGCATTGAGCATTCACCACGTGTTAGCACAAGGCAACGCGAAATCACGATGAGCATAGCAACAACGCGCCATTCGTATACAATGATGCGGGCCTCTTGATGGTGTCTTGTGACATCTTCAGGGCCTTTTGGGGGCCTGAAGGTCTCTTGGGGGCCTCTGGGGGTCTTTTTGGAGCCTCTTTAGGGCTTTAGGGGGGCCCGTGGGCGGTCTTGGGGCTCCGTTGCGCCGTCTGGCCCCTTCGGAGGCCGTCTTGGGGGCCTCTCTGGGCTGCCTGGTGACTCTTGTGGGCTCCTTGGGCAATTTTAGAGGCCTCTTGAGCAGTTTTGGGGGCCTCGTTGGCGTCTTGGCGCCTCTTTGGGCAACATAGAGCACAGGGTCATTCTTAGGAGGCTGTCTTTGGCTTCTCTTGAGGCCTGAGGGCCTCTTGGAGGCATCTTGGAGGCTTCTCGGGCCGTCATGGGCCTCTGAGAGTCGAAGAAGGCGAGATCGTTAAAATCGATGATAACCTGAGACAAACCAATGTTTTTGCCCTCTGGAGGCGCTCTTGGAGGTGTTCTTGGGGAGCTCCCTGGGCCGTCGTGGGGCCTTTGGGGCACTCTTGGGGCCATCTTTGTCTGTGTTGCAGCCGTTTTGGCCCGTACTGATGCCATCTTGAGCCGTCTTGACGTCCTCTTGGACCCCCAAGAGACCCCAGTAGAGAACTTGGGTTTTTCTAGGTTTCGGGGCCGAGAAGGGGTCCTCCACTTTTGTGTCGACGGATGTGGGATGGCCCGTGGCGGGGGGGGGTTAGGGGGGGAGACATTATAATGTAGTACAGAACAGAGCATTTACGCAATACTTACATACATTAGATACGCTGCATTAAGGCGTTCGCCGAAAAACGCTGCCGCTCAGCACCTCACCTCCGGACGTGGATTCATCTCGCTTCGCGGGGTGCACGTCCAGAGCACGTCCAGTCGTTGCGGGGCCTGGTGAGGGCCTCGTTGGAGCCTCTTGGAGGCCTCTTGGGGTTTCAGGGGGCCTTTTGGGGGCCTCTTGGGGCCTCTTAAGGGCCGTCTTGGGCCGTCTTGGGGCTCTTGCGCCGTTTGGCCCCTTCGGAGGAAACCCTGTGGGCCTCTGGCGGTGGCCCTTTTGGGCCGGCTTGGGGTCCTCTTGCGGGTCTTTGGCCCCGTCTTGGGGCCATAGTGGATGTTGCTTAGGCTGTCATGGGCCTCTTCGTGTCGAAAAAAGACGAGAATGCTAAAGTCCTCCAAAAGCTTCAGGGAAATAATGTTTGCCTCTGGAAGCGCTCTTGGGGGTCCTCTTGGGGCCCTCTTGGGCCGTCTTGGGAGGTTTCTGGGGGCCGAAGGGGCCCCAATCATTGATGTTCCATTGGCTTCTGTAGGTTTTGAGGCCAAGAGGGGGGGGACCATCCTGGTCGGCGGAAGTGGCGTGGCTTCTGCGGGGGGCTATGGGGGATTGCACAATCAAGTGAAATAGCACAAACATGCAGCAATCATATGATTCTGGGATGCGATGCAATTGTGCAACAATCGGATACATAGGATACTTTGCATTATCGCCTCCGCAGACCTGCCCTCCGGCAGCACGTCATTTCCATAAGTGAATTCCTTTCGCTTCGGGGGGTGCACGTCCAGAGCACGTGCAATCCAGTCGTTGCGGGGCCTGGTGGAAACCTCTTCGAGGCCTCTTGGAGGCCCCTTGGGGGCCTCTTGGTGGTTCCTGGGGGCTGATTGGAGGCCTCTTGGTGCCGTCTCGGGCCGCCTTGACGCGCTCTTGCGCCGTCATCTGGCCCCTCGGGAGGCCGTCCTGTGGGCCTCTCGCAGCCGCCTTGGGGCTCTTTGGGGTCCTTTTGGGCCGTCTTGGGGGCCTCGAAGACCGTCTTGGGGGCGTCTTTGGGCCGCCTTGCGGCCCTCTTGGGCCCTCTTGGGGCCTTCGTGGGAGCATTTTGGGTCGTGTTGGTGTCAATTGGGAGGCTGCTTCGGCCACCATGGGCCCCTGAGAGTCGAAAACGGCGAGAATCCGAAAATCCTTCAAAACCTACTTAGGGAAATGAATGATTTGGGCCTCTGGAGGCAGGGCCCTCCTGGGCATTCTTAGGGGCTTTTTGGGCCCTCCTGGGAGCATCTTGGGCCGTCTTGGGGTCGTCTTGGCCCGTCGTGAGGTCATCTTGAGCCGTCTCGACGCACTCTGGGACCTCCAAGAGGCCCCAGGAGCCCAAGCCATAGATTTTCCATAGGTTCCTGTAGGCTGCGAAGCCTAGAAGGGGTCCGTCACGTTTGGGTCGACGGAAGTAGCGTGATTCCAGGGGGGGTGCAGGGGGGAGATATAATATTGCAAGATAAACATAGGTAGAACTTGTGTAGTCACTGGGTACATTGGACCCGTTGCATTACAGCATCCGCGGACTTGCCGCCTCCGGCAACACGTCACTTCCAGACGTGGGTTCCACAGGCTTGCGCCACATCCGCCGATCTTTTCTGGCGTTTCGGAGGCAAGCGTCCTGGGGGCCCAAGCGTGACCGGGAGGGGGGGTCTCTCGTGGGGGGTCTTTTGTTACCAGTTTGAAACATATGCCTATCCCTATGTTTGGCATCACCTCACCTCGATGCCGATCTTAAGGATTCTCTCAGTTTCTGAGGGCCTATCCCTGAGATTGTCCTCGCTTTTTGCTCGCCCATCTTTGGGATAGGGATACGTTCGAGGCTGGTTACAGCTGTGGGAGCCGTCCTAGACCTGGGGCGTCTGTGGGGGCCCTCCTGGGCCGTCTGCGGCGCCTTGCGGGCCGAAATTGGGGCTATCTTGGGTTGGGTGGGGCTTCCTCCTCCTCCTCCTCCTCCTCCTCCTCCTCCTCCTCCTCATCCTCCTCCTGCTCCTCCTCCTCCTCCTCGTACCCCTCCTCCTCCTCCTCCTCCTCCTCCTCCTCCTCCTCCTCCTCCTCCTCCTCCTCCTCCTCCCCCTCCTCCTCCTCCTCCTCCCCCTCCTCCTCCTCTGTATTGAGGCCATCTTGGGCGGTCTTGACCTGGTGACGGGGTCATTTTTGGGCGGTCTTGGGCGTCTCTTGGGCCGTCCAGGGGGCCAGCCAGAGCCGTCGTGGGGCCTGCAGGCCTCTTGGCCCGTTCCGGGTCGCCGGGCACGGCGTCTGAACGAGCGTAGCAAAAGTGGCAGCAGCTCTCCGCAGGGAACGAGCCAAGTTTGGCTTGTCGGGGCCCTCGCGGGGGGGGTCTCCAGGGAACCCTTTTGGAGCCTCTGCGGGGCCTCGAGGGGCCATCCTGGGCAGTCCGCGCTTGCTTGCGGGCCGCACAGTCAAGGCATTGAGACAAGGACCACCCTGGGGAGGAGGAGGAGGAGGAGGAGGAGGAGGAGGAGGAGGAGGAGCTCTGGAGGGGCTCTGGTTGTCGAGACGCTCCTTGGATTTCGGATTCCGAGCCGAAGCGTGGCCGAGGCTCGCCGTGGCTAGAAAAGCCCATTCGCTCGTCATCTGGCGTTCCTTGCGGTGTTGCGATGGCTGTATTTGGGGCCATCTTGAGCTGGGTGGGGCCTCCTCCTCCTCCTCCTCCTCCTCCTCCTCGTCCTCCTCCTCCTCCTCCTCCTCCTCCTCCTCCTCCTCCTCCTCCTCTTACCTCCTCCTCGTACCTCCTCCTCCTCCTCCTCCTCCTCCTCCTCCTCCTCCTCCTCCTCCCTCCTCCTCGTCGTGGGGCCATCTTGGGCGGTCGGGGGCCCGTCTCGGAGCCATGGCTGGGCTGCCCTGGGCGTCTCTTGAGCCGCCCTGTAGCCGCCAGGCGTCGCCGCGGGGCTATCCCTCCGGGTGGCTGGGCAGGGCGGCTGGAGGAGCGTGCCCAAAGTTCCAGCTTTGCATGGGGCATGGGCAAAGGTCGGCTTGTTGCGCCCTCGCGGGAGGTCCGCGGGATGCTGGATGGGGGGCTCCCCGGGGCCGTCCGCGGCGCCGTGCGGGTCGTATTCGGAACATCTCGGGTTGGGTATAGGGGGCAGGGCCCGCGATGGGCCGTCACGGGGCCGTCTTGGGCGGTCTTGAGCCCTTGCGGGGTCATCTGGGGCTGCCTTTGGCATCTCTTTTGCTGGCCCGTGGCCGCCTGGAGTCATCGTGGGGCCCTCCTGGAGGCCTCTTGGCCCGTCGCCGGTCCCTGGGGAGGGCGTCTGAATGAGCGTGCCCAAACTAGCGGCTTACGCCAGGGAATAGCCCAATTTAAGCTTGTTGGCGCCCTCGGGGGGGTCCTGTGGAAGCCCTCGGGTGGCGTCTTGGAGGCTCCGAGTGTTGTCTTGAAGCCATGTTTGAACAACTTCGTGCCATCGGGGATCGTCGAGAAGCCCACGAGAGATATGCCGAAGCTATGCAGGCCGTCCGGGAACATCTCTGTGGCGGCCGAGTCCGCCAGCATATTTTACACAGACCCCCCCATCCAAGCCCGCCAGAGGGGCCTCCCTGGGAAGGGGTTTGGGGAGGGGTAACAGTCTCACACGCGGGAGACCCAAAAGGGTCGGTGGATTATTTGGGATCTCTGGAGACCTCAAGGGACGTCCACACCCGCGACCATGTCTCCGCGCACGTACGGCCGAAAGTGGTTTCCCAGAAAAGTCGATGACGTGGATCCAGGTTGAAATGTGGCAGGTCCCCCGCACATCGCCGTAGCGGGATCAACAGAGGAAGTGTGGAGTGGGAAAGCGATCGCTGGATCATGAGGGTCGAGGTGCAATCGGAGCGCATGGGTTGAATCACGATCTCATGGTTCTGCTTCTACGTGGAGGCAACATGCTTTCACAGGAACGTGCGAGTTTGTCGTGTGTCCCCGCACGCCTGGGTCCGTGTGTGTGGTGAGTCGGGGCGCGCCCCGTCTCCATGGTCTCTTCTCGACCTGTCCTCTCCTGGTGCCCCATTCCGTTTGCTGCACGACCCGCGTCTCCCGCGGGGGTCCGTGGACCGGCACAGATCCGCGGCGGCGCCCGCCGAGCGAACAGTGCGTGCGTGCGTGTTTGCGTATGACACCGTGTGTGTGTGTGTGTGTGCGTGTGTGGGTGTGCGTGTGTCGGCGTGTGAGTATGTGAGCGTGTGAGTGTGTGAGTGTGTTTGTGTGTGTGTGCGTGGTGTGTCCCCCCCCCCTCTCTTTGCCCGCCTGCCAATTCGCTAGTTGGTGCCCCTTTCTAGCATCTCGCTGGAGCAGAGTTCGCCGCCTCGCCGCTGACCAAAAAGTGTGTGTGTGTATGTGTGGTGTCGGTGCGTGCGTGCGTGCGTGCGTGTGTGCATGTGTGTGTGTGGTGGGGGAGACCGTGTGTACGTGTGTGCGTGTGTGCTCGTGTGCGCGTGTGCGCGTGTGCGCGTTCGTGTGCGCGTGTGTGTTTGCGTGTGCGCGTGCTTGTGTGCGTGCGCGTGCGTGTGCTTGTGCGCGTGCGCGTGCATTTGCGTGTGCGGTTGCGCGTGCACGTGCGTGTGCGTGTGCGTTTGCGTGTGCGTGTGCGTGTGCGCGTGCGTGTACGCGTACGCGTGCATGTGCGTGCGTGTGCGTGCGAGGGCGCGGGTGTTGGTGCGCGTGTGCGTGCGTGAGCGTGTGCGCGTGTGCGCGTGCGTGCGTTGGCGCATGTGCTCGTGTGCGCGTGTGGGCGTGTGCGGCTCGTGTGCGCGTGTGTGCGTGTGCGCACGTGTTCGTGCGTGTGTGCGTGTATGTGTGCGTCGTCGTGTGCGCGCGTGTGCCTGTGTGTGCGTATATTTGTGCGTGTGCGTGTGTGTGTGGGCTCGTGTGTTGATTTATTCCGCCTCGTCGCCGCTAGCGAGGCCGCTACCGCTTAAAAGTGTGCGTGTGTGTGCGCGTGTGTGTGTGTGTGTGTGCGCGTGTGTGTGTGTGTGTGTGTGCGTGTGTATGTGCGTGTGTATGCGTGCGTGTGCATGTGCGTGCGTGTGCGTGCGTGTGTCTGCCATCTCCCTTGTCGGTGTCCTTGCCGCCGCTTGTAGCCGTGTAAGTTCCTACCATGCGCCAGGTCGGGCCCTTCTCTCGTCCGCGCTTTCTCCTTGCCATCCACGCTTGAATGGTATATGATTCGGCCCTCCTCTGAGGCTGGCGCGCGCGTGGTCCGTTCGGTGTGCTTGCCTCTTTTCGTCTCGTCGCTGCGCTCGAGGCCGCGAGCGCTATAACGCGTGCGTGCATTTGCGAGCATGTGCGTGTGCGTGCGGGTGCGTGCGGCTGTGTGCGTGTGCGTGAGTGCGCGTGCGCGCACGTGCGTGTGAGTGTGTGCGAGTGGGTGCGCGTGCATGCGTGTGGGTATGCGTGCGGGTTTGCGCGCGTGTGTATTACAGTGCGTATGTGTGTATGTGTGAGTGTGTTGTGTGTGCGTGTGTGTGTGTATGTGCGTGTGTGTGTGTGTGGTTGTGTGTGCGTGTGCGTGTGCATGTGCATGTGTGTGTGTTTGTTTGTTTCGTCTGTGTGTGCGCGTGTGGATGAGTGCGTATGTGTGACTGTGTGTGAATGTGCGTGTTGTGCGTATGTGTTGTAAGTGTGTTTGTGTTTGTGTTTGCGTTTGTGTGTATGAGCGTTTTTTCTGTCCTGACTTCGCCTATGTGCGGTCTTCGCGAGTTGTCAGGTCAGCTGCGCCGCTTCACAAGAAAACTAGTTTGTTTTGGGCCCCCCCCCCAGTGTGCCACCGAGCAATTTGTGCGTGTGTGTGTGTGATCGATCGTATACTAAGCAAATTGCGCAGCATGAGTCGTCGGAGGTCCAGGCCAATTTCTTTGGTCAGCGCTGGACCCTCCTGTACGTCGCCTCCGGCGCCGTCCCTGGCGCGCTTCGCGCGCTGGGGGAGGGTGTCCAGCGCCGATCAGAGAAATGTTTGCAAACATACGAATGTTCATGCTTATCTTGTTGTTCTTGTTTTTGGCGAGTGAGTGCACGAGCGTGTGCTCCTTCGTAGTGAGTTGGGTCGTGTCCGCGATCTGTGTATGTCCGTACTCATATTCGGGGTGGGGATGTCTGCTCGAGGATTAGTGGGCGGTGCAGGCAACACATTGGTTGCTCGCGTGGCGAAGCTGCTGCGCCATGTATGTCAGGCGCCGCGACCACCGCACTGCTGGTTCGCAGTACGAAGCAATGGACACTGAGTAATTATCATGTGGACGAGAGGTGGAAAGTCGTGCTGGATTCACGTGCGAAGGTCGAGGCCGATGGGGGGATGACGATGATGGACGTGTCAATATCGAGGATGAGTCGGATGAGGAGGCAAAGATGGAGCTCGCGTCGATAGTTGCCATCTCGTCGATGTGCCCTTCGCACCCTTCCACCACTTCGTAGGCCGTGCCCGTGGCAATTGTATTCAGCCACATGCATCTGTATTGCGGTGGGGACCCTGCTGGTTTTGAGCTGGTGCCCGGCGATGCTGACCAGCTCAGCGCTTGGGCGTTGCGTAATGGTGGGGTCATAAATGGGGGGGTGGCGAGGGTGGTCCGAAAAGGTACCCAAACGGTACCTAAACGAGCCCCCTGGGGGTCCGGAGGGGCCCGAAAGGGGCACGAAAGGGGACCGTTTCTGACCCCCCCATTTGTGACCCCCCATTAAGCAACGCCCAAAGCGCGTGTGAATTCTGCAAGACTGCGCAAACTCCACCCCGGAAGGGCGCGTTGCTGCGTGGCGTTGCCGTGCCCTTCTCTTCCTTGCACGTCGCGGGTGGTCTTTTTTGCACGGCGGAACGGCCGAGGCTGTCGATCTGGCGGTCGTGGCAGGGGGCCGCGGTCTCCGTGGTCGAGCGTATTCTGACAGGCGTGGCGTGCCCCTGCTAATGCCAGCGCCGGACGCGTTTCAGGAGGAAAAGAAACACACAGACACAATTAAATCTCGATTCCCCAGAAAATATGGGAAAATATGGGAAGGGGTGGGGAAGACAAAAACCCAGAAAATATGGGAAAATATGGGGGATATTTTTATTTGTGTGTATTTATTTGTGTGTTCCAGTTCCCCTTCAGCGTTGGAGGAGGATTGAGATGAGGAGCAGGGCGCTCAGAATTGGCCGGGTCTCATGCGGTGGCGCGAAGATTCGCGCTTGGCAGTCTAGGCCAGAGAGGTGCCTCTCCCCACGTGGACGGCGCGAGATCACGGAGATGATCGCGTCGTGCGCAACGCAAAGTATGTTGTCAGATCACTTGGGGTTGGAGGAGGATTTGGAGGATCCCTATTCCTCCCGGCTCCCCCGCCCTTTTCTGGAGAAACGCAGCATTGAATGACCTGGCCGAGTTCAGCGTATAGTTTCATATCATGGCACGATACGACGTCACATGATTTCATGGCATACCACTGCAGAACTTCACATATCGAAGTGTATCACATCACAGCACAGCAACGGAGACTATGCAGATCAATAGCGCAGTTCCTCACAACGTAGCCTAGTTTCGGCGTAGCATTAACAACGCGTTATCGCTGCATGGCCGTACCATCATTGACGGAGTGATACCCTCGATCTGCAGTCATCATAGCATTATCATATCATCACCATATCAATGTTCATAGCATTGCCACATGTTTGGCATGGCTCATTTCAGCATAGCAGTAGCATTTCAAGTCGCAGCCTCACATATCACATCATAGCAATTGCGTTGCACATGCATGATATGACATTTCATATCGTAGCATAGAGTAATACCCCATACAAGGTGCCATCTCATAGCGTAGCACACCATTGTATGTAATTTATCTGTCGTAACACATCCTCCAGCAACAGCATGCCACAGCACAGCCTAGCTTAGTCATGCCGCTGCAATGACGTAGCACAGCGCATTCGCGTAAACACAACACAACATGTCACCATCATAGCATAGCGCAGAAACAGCACCGCAGTGTGACAATATAGACAAGTCTCATGTCGCAACACATCATGGCATAACAGATCATAACATCTCTCAGCATAGCACATGAGAGCTCACCGTATACTTTTTGTGCGGAGAGTTGGCACCCCTGTCGCGAGGCATTTCCTGACTAGCAGGTCCCAGGCATCGTGTCTTTTGACAAGAGAAGATTCCTTTCGCCAAGCCGATACACTTTGGGACTATTACTCGTCCGTGCTCGTCTCCGCCCAGTGTTGATGTGTGTGTTTTTGTCTCACGCCTTGCTATGCGATTACGGACTTGGGGGCTTAAGTTTGTTGTACCAATTGTGTTGGGCATAGTGGGCTTGAGGTTGGCCCCATCGTCGTTCCACGTCTGATCAGATCCCACCGTGGCGTTAGGATGGAGGGAGGAGAAACGACGAGAAGGATGAGGTGTGTGTGTGTGTGTGGTTCTTCTCCCTCCTCCTTTCCTTTCTCCCTGATCCCTCTTCTCGGCGGCGAGCCCTGGGGGAAGTGAGAAGGGGCGGACCGTCTGAGAAGGCTCTGAAGTCCCCCGCAACATGTTTTCTGAGCCTTCCCCGAAGACACAGAGCACGTCTCAGAATGCCAGAGGGCGCGTGAGAAGCCCCGCCGCCTTTGAGAAGGCCGTCCCCTTCTCACTCCCACCCCCGCTCGCCGCCGATCTCCTGCCCCTGGAACTGCCGCGACATCGCAGGGGAGCGAAACCATCGGCCCCGCAGGAGCAGCGCCGCAGCTTCCTACTGCACGCCCTCTCGGAGCCGCAGCGGCGGGCGCTGGAGGTCCCCCCCCATCCCCCCCCTTGGCCGGACCCGCCCTAACTTCCTGCTCCCCTCCTGGCCCTCTTCCTCCTCGTCCTGCCCCCCCCCCCTCCTTCCCTCCTCCTCCCCTCCGTCCTCCTCCTCCTCTCCGTCCTCCTTCCTCCTCTCCTCCTTCCTTCTCCTGTCCTCGTCTCCTCCTACCTTCCTCCTCTCCTTCCTCCTCTCCTTCCTCCTCTCCTTCCTCCTCTCCTTCCTCCTCTCCTTCCTCCTCCGTAGCCATTTTGGCTCAAGGTTTTGGTTTCCCCAGGGAACAAAGTGGATACCGCTAGTCCGCGGCCAGCTTTCATCCTTCGCCTGGTTCGCCCCAGGCAGAGCGGTGCGTGGTCCGCCCCACGCATCGCAGCTTGCGGCACGGCCTCCCAGCACAGGAGCCCGTGGCCCAGTCTCCTGCGAACGCCATGGCTCCTCGGAGGGTTGCTGCTGACGAACCGTGGATATGCAAGTCGTGCGTCCACTCTGTCACTGGCAAGCCGTGGTTCAATGCAGGAGGTACGTTGTACTGCAAGCAGTGTCAGCTTCATAAGTCGGTGGTGTTCAAAGAGTACAAGCGAGGAAAGACCCCCAGCGTCCATGCTGCGGGATCCAAGGGCCCCAGCCCAGTGGACAAAGGCCTCGCTGCTCGGTGTGCACAGCTCGAAGAACAGGTCAAGAGGCTCACCGCAGAGAAGGCTGAGCCATCACCGCCACCACCATGGGCGCAGTCACAGCCCGACGGAGCTGAGGAGAAACGCAAGCGCATCAAGGAGCTGGACTCCATCATGCCCATGCTCTCCTCCGACAGGGACGCGACGGTGCTGGCCAATTTCAAGAAGGAGAAGGAGACTTTGGAGCGGGAGCTGTTTGACGGACGCCCGATTGAGGACCAGGCTCGATCGCTGGCGGCGAAGCTCCAGCATGCGAGGTCCCACGAGTCCAGCGTACGCAGGGCGGTCGAGGAGCAGAGAGCCAAGATCCTGGAGCTGCAGGGACACTTGGACAAGGCTGAGGCCAAGCTCGTGGAGGCTTCCGCTGAAGTGGTCGGGCTCGAGGAGGATACGCGCAAAGCCATGTCCCAGGCCCGCCCGCCAGAGCAGGAACGGCCGCCCACGCTCCATGAGATGCTTCCTGGGTTTGCGGTGTCGGTGGAAAAGCTGGGGCGTGTCGCCAGTACTCTGGGCTTGGGGCCTGATCTTACGGCTGGGCTACAAGCTATGGCGGAGACGGTCACCAAGCTGCAGCAGGCGCCGCAGGCAAAGCCACCCTCGCCCCAGGCTCCAGAGCCACCTGCACAAGAGCCTGAAGATGATGAAATTTCAGACATCGAGATGGGGGAGGAGGACATGCGGGCCACGCTCAATGCTGCAGGAATCCCCACGGACGAGAGCGTCTCCGCCGAGGCAGTCACGGAGAGGTTCAAGCGGTTCCAGACGACGTACATTGAAGCGTGCAAGAGGGCTCGCAAACAGTAGATTCGTCAATATCGGGATTGGAATGTTACTCAGTTCTGCAGCAGCAATGACGGCAAGCAATGATGTGTCCCCTCGAAGCGGGGTATCAGCTTCACCTACGACTCCAGGGAGGACCACGGCGTCGGCGGCGAGCACTACACCGTGGGCAAGTGCCTCCTGGGATGTGTCTGAGGTTATTGGCGCGCGTCGGCTACCCCCAGGGAGGCTCACTCGGCTTGCCGAGCAGAGGCCTGGGGTCGAACCCCGTGCATCGTGTACGTCACGGGGGGCGGTTGCGTCTGCGTCATCGGCACATGTCTCTTGGGATGAGAATGGTATTGGCACGAGTTGGCTACCCTCAGCAATGCTCACTCGGCCTGCCGAGCAGAGCGCTGAGGTGGAACCCCGTGCATCGTGCACCCTGCAGAGTGCGGCTTCTGCTTCGCAGATGGGGTGTGCATCGATGACATTCTCAGCCCCAGGAGGCACGCACTGCTCACCGTCCGTCGACAGCGGGCAAGCAGCATTGAGGACAACTGAGGGCGGAGAGTACCGACCGCGGGAGGCCATGGGCCCCCGCGGCACGCACCACTCACCCTCTTCGCCTCGCTGCGAGCCTGCCCCGACATCGGACGGCAGAGGGTACCGACCTATTGGGGCCATGGTGGGATCAAACATGGACGGGGAGTACGACCCTTTCGAGTTTCTTGACGAATATCGAGAAGCTGACGACCTCTTCCCCACTATTTGCCCGAACCCCTTGGGAATACGTCAGTCAGAACGCGATGAGGCTGCAGGTGCAGCCTTGTAATCTCCCTCCGCCCCCGCTGATGAACATTTGGATCTCGGACGTGGTAGCATGAGCGTCGGGTCCGATATATCTAAGACGGGCGAGTTGGAGGGAAAATCTTCTTCACCCGCCATTGCGGGAACAATTATGTCGGTGAATGCAGGTTCCTTCGGGCCACTGTTCGACTTCCTGGCTGTTGCGAAGGCCAAGATCATTTGTGCACAGGAGACGAGGATTGTGGAGTCACGCCTCGGGGAGTTCCAGCACCGCGCCAAGGACCTCGGTCTCCACGGGATGTGGGCACCAGCCCTGGCGACCAACGCTAGGGGCCCGCAGGCCAATCACTGCGGGGTCGCAATATTGGTGCCCACGAACGTGATGATCACGACGCCTCCTGACGGCGACCCCATCATCTACCCAGGCAGAGTGGTTGCCAGCTTTGTCAATTGGGGCGTTCCTGGGGGGGTGAGTGTGGTCAGTGCCTACTTAGTGACTAGCATTGGGCTGGCGGGTGAGAACCTTTCCATGCTGTGGGCCATAGCGCAGAGAGCTGCGACCTGGAATGCTGCGGGTTTCGATTGGATCTTAGCAGGTGACTGGAATTCTGACATAGCAGCTCTGAATGCGAGGAGGTGGATTGAGTCTCTTGCTGGGTTGTCTTACACGCCAGCGTCGGCCACGTGCTGCAAGGAGGACGGCAAGTCTACGATCGATTACTTCATCGCGCGTGCAAATTTGTCGTCAAGGCTCGGGGCCGCAGTGGTGGAGGACATGTACGGCACAATACCACCTCCGCATTACCCAGTTAGCATTGACCTCCTGGGCAAAGATAGGCCAGCATGGTGTCTCGTGCCAGACGAGCCAAGGGCTTTCCCTGTTACTCCGCCATGTGGGTGCGCCAGGTTCCCGTACCCGTGGGAGGCAGTGGACCATGTTTTTCTGGAAGTGAAGGAGGTTACAGATTTGGCCCTGCTGTGGGACACGGTCCTGGACGGTATCGATTTCGAGCTGGCAGGGCGGTATGACAAGGTTGACAAGGACGCGGTCCCTTTCGTTGGCAGGTCAGGCCCTCCACGTTTCAAGTGGAAGCTGCTGGCATGGGAACCTCCGCGTCGGCGTACGTACCGCGAGCCAAAGGTCTATGCTTGGGCGACGGCCAAGAGATGGTGTCAGCATCTCAGGTCGGAGCGGGACCGACTGGGCAGGTTTTGTCAGCGGTTACAGTTGGCTTCAGTGGTCTGCCAGCTAACGCCCCTGCAGTACACCAAGGTGTTGCAGGCCTTCTACGAGGTGGACCAATATTGCCGCAGGATCGCCCGCGACAAGAAGACATGCCACTACCTAGATCAGGACACCGTAGACTTCCTGCTGCGAGGCCTGGGCATGATCGGCGATGCTGACTTCGAGTCGGGCCTGGACAACATCACGAGGAAGGCCGATGAGGTGCTGAAGGCAGCGAGAGGGGCCTCGGAGAAGGCTTGGCGAGGCTGGGCCAAGCAGGCTTTTCTAGGTGGGGCCAGTCGGGCCCATGCAGCCTCCAAGGTGCGCGGCAAGCAGGAGCAGCTCAATTTCGACGTGAACGCTCAGCCGTACCTGCTGGCAAACCACACCCTTGACGCGTGGGAAGGCGCATGGCGGCATCACGACCTGTTGCCCCCAGGGCTGCCGCCAGGCCACGAGAGTTGGCCTGCTCTGCCCGAGCTCGACCACCAGCAAGTGCGGGCTGCCATTCGCAAGTTTTCGACGCGGACGGCAGCTGGGCCGAGCAGAATTTCACCCAGATGCCTGGACGCTCTGCCGGACCAAGCGCTCGAGCGCATGGCCAAGATGTTTATGTTTTTCGAGCAGTGGCTGTCCTGGCCTCCTGAGCGGGTTTACAGTGAAATGGTTCGCTTACCTAAACCTGACGGGGACACACGATTGATTGTGCTATCTCACGCTTTGGTGCGTATCTGGGGCAAGCTCAGAAGACCAGTCTCGGCAGCGTGGCAGGCTGGCTACCAGTGCGACCAGATGTGGGGCACGAGAGCGGGCCACACATCTACGGACTCGGCGTTTGATCATAATATTCAGCCGGAGGTTGCGCAGTTGTTGGGGGAACAGACATGTACGATCTTGCTTGATATGAGCAAGTGTTACGACATGGTGGACCCACATGCGTTGCTCCGAGAAGGCCAGGCTCTGGGGTTTCCACTACGTCTGCTGTGGCTCCTCATTCAGAGCTACCAACAGCCCCGTCGTATAAGGGCCTTTGGGAGTGTATCCAGAGGGTTTCGGTCCTTCCAAGGGATCCTAGCTGGGTGTACTCACGCTACGTACGTCTTGTACTTGCTTACCTATAGGTCGGTGCAGAGGGTCTCGAAGGTCTCCCCCACGGTGACCCCGAGGACGCTCATGGACGACATTGGGCTCCAACATACCTCCCAGGACCCTACGGAGGCCAAGTGCCTTGCGCTGGCGGCGAGGGGTTTCGTCCAGGACTCCAAGGGCCTCGGCACGATCTTGAAGGCTTCCAAGTCTGGGGCCGTTGTTGGTTCTCGGAAGTTCTGGAAGGGGGTGCAGCGCCACATGGGCTCCATGAAGATCCCGCACAAAGGCCACATGAGGAACCTAGGTCACGAGCCCACGGGGCCCAAGGTGATTCGGGGCATGGAAAAGAAGCGCCTCAAACAGCTCAGAGAGAGGAAGGCGAGGTTTTCCATGCTGAAGTCTGCTGTCGGCAAGGTCGCGACGGCTCTGTGGCGCACAGGCGCCCTTCCATCAGTGGCGCACGGTGCTGCAGTTGCTGGAGTAAGCGGCGTTGTACTTCGAGAGTTGCGTCTTTTCGCCGCCGTCTTGAACGGCGCGCCAGGTAAATTTAACACTGGTGTGACTGCCTACTTGGTTAGCCACAAGAGCGATTTCTACGATCCTATTTACCACGCCACTCTAGCCATTGTCATCAAGTTTGCGGAGTGGGTCTGGGACAGGAGAATACCCGACAGTCGTTTACATCGGGCTTGGGAGGCTCTTCGAGATAGGATTGGCACACTGTCTTGGGCAAATACTCGGGGCCCGATCGGGGCCTGTTGGCTGACCTTACGACGTATCGGGTGGAATCTAGTATCTAGTCATATGGTGGCTGATGATGTAGGCAACGTTTTCGACTTGCGAGTTATGTGCCCTGCCGACCTGAAGGTCTTCCTCACTCAGGGGATCCAGCGTTGGCAGGACGAGCGGCTGCTCAAGCATTTTTACACTGCTGGACCTGGCGAGCAGATATGGCACCGAGACTTACGTAACTCGGTGAAGAGTATCAAGTGCGTTCGTAGACTCGGGGCCCTCCAAGCGCACTGGTCGGGAAACCGCCCCATCCCTCAGCTCCAAGATGCCCGCCACAAGGTACCAATCAGGCCGCGTGCTGCTTGTGGGGCCCAGTCTCAGGGTATTTGGGGCCACGTGCTCTACGACTGCCCCGAGCTGCTCAAGCAGCGCGAGGACTTCTTGGACATCTCAGAGGATTTGGAGGCAACCAGAGGCATGCTCCTGAAGGGGGGCGAATGGTATGATGGGCGTCTGGCTTGGGAGTCCAATTATCTGGTCTTCGGGGTCCCTGCTCCTCCCGCGGGTATTCCTGGGCTCGACACTATAAGCACAGAAGTTCTCCTTTGGGGCGACACCGACGGGCCTTGGGGCCCCAAGAGCTACACCGACGGTTCGGGCCTCGCCTCCAGCGTTCCAGAGACTAGGCGGTGCGGGTATTCATGCATCCAGCTTGACCCCACGACTCTTTTGCCTGTCCGTGCTGTGTATGGACCCCTGCCCTTCTATGTGCAGACTGTTGGCCGTGCTGAGAGATATGCGATCAAAATGGGTTTGGAATGTCATCCTGATCACGAGCTGATCGCGTCTGACCTCCTGGGACTGGTTACCGAGGGCAATTCCTGGGATCAATCCCTCCAGCACGGCCGAGGCAAGCACGCCAGGATATGGCGAGAGATTTTTCAGGCTGCGCAGCGTCGGGTACTTGAGTACCCTGTTCGTTTTGAGTGGACTCCTGCACACCGTGACCTCGACAGTGTGCTGGAGAATCCTGAAGAGGTGGAGAACTGGCTCGGCAATGCCTGGGCTGATTATTTCGCCAAGGCGGGTGCGGCGCACCACATGATCGCCAACACGGTTTCCCAGTCGCTCTCGGAGGCCCTGAAGGTCCATAAGGCCACGTTGCAGTTTGTGTCATGGGCGTGCTTACGTGTTATCGCCTCGGAGAGTTGGGGCCGAGGTCCCCCGCCACCCGTTCAGGATCCTGAGGCCCGTGAGATCCTGGGGCAGCCAGTCGTGTTCGGACGGGGTTCTGATCATGAGCTTTGGTGGTGCAAGAGACCCAACGAGCACAGGTGCAGGAGTTGTGGGAGATCGGCTCGATCGGACTCGACCCTAGCGTGGCTTATGACGGGGTCGGGAAGGAGATGTGAGCCCTCTAGCCTCCAGAGGGTAGCCTGTGCGGAATGGTTTAAGAATTCGGTGGAGGTCTGGGTCAAAGTGTCGGACCCCCGCATCGCCCCGTCACAGGTCATTGTCGCGCAGTTTCTTGGGGAAGGGCCTTCAGAGGCCTCGGAGGGTCCCCTTCCTGGGCACACGGACCCTCCCCAGGAGCCTGCCGTAGGCGAGGTTTCAAACAGTTCGGGGTCGAACGAGTTCATTGCCGAATTTGCGGCACTGGGCCATGACGTTTTTTGTGTGAATTCGGTCTACTGCTGCCGCAAGTGTGCTGGCACGACGACCCTCGAGACGTCACGGAGCGTTCGGAAGCTCCGTCGTCCCTGTGCTGGGCTCTCAGAGAATCCGAGCACGAGGGCTAATCAGCTGGGGTTGATCGACAGGATCTTCCACGGCCGACCAGGGCGCCCCAAGCGCCCCGAGGGCAAGGCGCAGACGTAACTCGTCTCGCCCTCCTGGGAGCGGTTTTGTGGCGTCGGTTTTCCCTGGCCCCCGCCTGCCCTCTCAGTTCATAATATTTCCGCCGCGTTGCGGCCCTCAGGGTCCCATCTGTTCCTGAGGCGTGTTCGGATCGGACGCGCTCTCGGTGGCCCTCACCCTCACCCTCTCCTTCCTCCTCTCCTTCCTCCTCTCCTCCTGTCCCCTCCTTCCTCCTCCTCCTCCTCCTCCTCCTCCTCCTCCTCCTCCTCCTCCTCCTCCTCCTCCTCCTCCTCCCCCTTATCATCCTCCTCCTCCTTCCTCCTTCCCCTTTTCCTCCTCTCATCCTCCTCCTCCTCCTCTCCTCTCTCCTCTCTCCTCCTCTCCTCTCTCCTCCTCTCTCTCCTCCTCCTCCTCCTCCTCCTCCTCCTCCTCCTCCTCCTCCTCCTCCTCCTCCTCCTCCTTAGCCCGCTCCACAACAACCTCCTCCTCCTCCTCCTCCTCCTTCTCCTCCTCCTCCTCCCCTCCTCCTCCTCCTCCTCCTCCCCCTCCTTACTCTCCTCCTCCCCCTTCTTCTCCTCTCATCCCTCCTCCTCCTGTCCTCCTCCTCCTCCTCCTCCTCCTCCCTCCTCCTCCTCCTCCTCCTCTCCTCCTCCTCCTCCTCCTCCTCCTCCTCCTCCTCCTCCTCCTCCTCCTCCTCCTCCTCCTCCTCCTCCTCCTCCTCCTCCTCCTTTCGGCCTCGTGAGGAGAGCCGGGCCGCGCACAGACTCGGCGGGCCGAGGAGCACCCTCTCATCGGGCACCCCCCCCTCTCGAGCCCTGCGGCCTGCAGCGCCCCGCCCCTGCGCTCGGCGCGCGGGGGTGCTCCAGGCCTGCGTGGCGGGCCCAGCCGGCAGGGCCACGAGCTTGGCATCGCCCGGACGTGTGCATTTTTCTTTCGGCGCGGACCATCGAGGAGCATCCTTGATCGCTTGGCGAAAAAACCACGCACGAAACCGAAAAAAAACACAGGGAGTGGACGTCCGAGCGATGGCGAGCGAGTCGGTGGCGAGATCCGAACCCTGCAGCGGAGGCCAGCACGCAAGAGACCTTTAGACCCCAGGACCTTCCACAAGAAGCCCGACCTTGAGACCCCAGGGCGTCCGTCGATGTCTGGCGTGGGAGCGTCGCGCTCTCCATCGCAGGACCATCGACGCCCGAGAAGCCCGGGACACCCTGGAGGCAGGCAGGGGGGCTCTTGGCATGGCCCCCCCACTGCACCCTCGCCGATCCACGATTCGGGCAGCTCGATGGGCGGCATGGGTAGGGTTCGGAACTCGTCGAGCGCGTGGCGACGTCCGAACTTCGCCCCCCCATCCCATCGATGAGGAGGAGGAGGAGGAGGAGGAGGAGGAGGAGGATGAAGAGGACAGGAGAAGGAGGGATGAGAGGAGGAAAAGGGTGAGGAGGAAGGAGGAGGAAGGAGGAGGAGGAAGAGGAGGAGGAGGAGTCCGATGGTTGCTGGGGGTAGGGGTCGGACGTCGCCACGCAACGCGGTGGTCCTGGGGCAGCTGGATGTACCGCACCGGTCTCCGGCGGCATCTGGGCCCCCTCGTCGAGTAAAGAGGCGCCTTTTGGATCTGCGGAGGAGGAGGAGGAGGAGGGGAGGAGGAGAGGACGACATTGGAGACCCATGTCGAGAAGCACCCTGCTTGCCTCCAGGGTGCCGTGGGTTTCTTGGGTTGCGATGGTTCCGATGTCTGGGAAGCGTGACGCCCCCACGCCAAACGTCGATGGACGCCCTGGGGTCTTCGGGTTGGGTTTCTTGTGCAAGGTTTCTTGTGGTCGAGTCCCTTTAAGAGCATGAGCCGGAGTCTCGCCTCCCAGAAATCAGGAGGGAAAAAACACACAGACACAATTCATCGTCGACTCCAAGGAAAATATGGGAAAATTTGGGAAGTGGGGGGGAAAGCAAAAACCCAGAAAATATGTGAAAATATGGGGGGATATTTTCATGTGTGTGTATTTCTTTGTATGTCCTGGGGCCCCTTCAAGAAAGTTGGGCCATTCGTTTGCACTGCCATCCTTAAATATATGTGTGCAGCGGGTGGCCGACCACTCGAAGGTATAGAGGATTTGCACGCGACCGTTCCGATTAGGCTCTGGTCAGGAGGCGGGGGCAGGTTGGATCTTTACTGCAGTTGCCCCCACGTTGTCCCCCTTTTGTGCCGTCTTTTCCACCCCTCCCCCTGCCTGCTATCCTCAGTGGGATTTCTCGCGACGCATACTTGTGCACGATTTGAGCTCTCGAGTCTCAGATCGCCTGCACGCCGGTCTCATCCTGTCTGGTATCCTACTGTCTGTGTCTAGCGCTCCGGGTACAGGACCGCTAGGGCCCAGATGGGGTCGAGAGCATGATCCGTGCTCGCGCCGGAGCGATCGCCAGACGGTCTGCTCGCGCTCGTGCCGTGCTCTCCGGACAGTCTGGGGGGCAGCTGCTTCTCTTCGGCGGGGACGGGTATAGCCCCCGTGAGGGGAAGCGGATTCTGCCCTTGGACGGGCTCTTTTGATGGCAGCGCGTTCCTCCTCCTCCTCTTCCTCTTCCTCCTCTTCCTCCTCCTCCTCCTCCTCCGCCCCCTGTCTGCCTCAGGCATGTGCGTGCGCGCATGTGTTGGTATATGCGCATGCGGGGCGAGCCTGCCTATGACCCGTTCTAGGATTGTTGGGTGCCTGCTTGTGGCGCTCGGAGCTTTCGGAACTGGCCTGAATGGTATTTGAAGCTGTCTTCCATTCTGAGGAGCGTCCGTGACCACTTCAAAGCCGTTTCGGGATTGATCGGGAAGCTATTTCGAAACTATCTCAGGGGCCTGCTGCGGACTTCGGGCCATGTTGGAAGATGTCCTGGTCTATTTATTTGGGGTGATTCTCAAGACCATTTTTCAGAGTCGTCCATTGCTGTTAGGACTTCGGGATCAGGCTGGTGTTGGGAGCTTGTTTGGGTTTCTTGGGGGCCTGGGGCCTGGGGAGCGTCAGACCGTCGGTTTCGATGAGTCTTGGGGCCCGTCTTGCGGTTGTTTTGGGGTCGCCTCGGGTGCTTATCTTGTGCCATTTCGAGGCCGTCTCGGGGGGGAGATCCTGGGCCGTCATGGGACCCGTCTTGTGGGATCACCTCGGTGGCGTTGGTCGCATTTTGGGCATATGTTGGACTTTCGCCGTCCATTGTGACGAAAATTTGCGACTGACAGGACAGGTGGGAGCACTTGATGTTTTTTGAACGCGTTTGACCTCACAGGGGCCTCTTTGGAGGTATATTGGAGGCCTCCAGGGGCTTCTTGAGCGCCTCTAAGGGTCCTCATCCGAAGCTCGGCCAACGAGTTCCTCCTAGTCTCCCCCAGCGTGCATCCAGCTTTTGACGCATGCTAGCTTCATGGCAGGGCATTTGTAGTGTTCCGCAACCTTATCCTTCCCAGAGCTCTTCTTGGCCTCAAGCCTGGCCAAGCAGCCTTCGAGACCACCCAGCAAAGCCACTTTTGGATGGCGGCCACAAGACCACCAAGACAGCTCCGGCAGGCCCCAAGGAAAGCCCCGAAAGGCTTCCCACAAGATCCCATCACAACCGCGGAACAAGATCCAAGAAGCTTCCAATCGGTGCCCAGACGGTTCCACCGTTCCCCATTGACGCTTACCGGACGAGTGATATATATATATATATATATACACAAGACTGCAGTGGCGCTTCGCGCCATGCACCTCGGTCCTTGAAGTTTGGTATGCAGGCTGAATAGCAGGAAGGTCAAGCCGACAATTTAGCGATAAGTTCTTGTTGTTTTTGTTCTGGCATCGCCGCTATGATAATGTTATTGTAGTGGCCTTCGGCCAGTGCCGCCGATCCGGGTCGCTCGGTGTTATTCTCCAGACGCAGACATTATGGGCGCACATTCAAACGCACAAACTTCTCGGGTTACCTTCGAAAGGGCGTAGGAATGCAGTTGGGTCAATAGAGCCATCTCGCAACAGTGGTTCTATCAACGGCGGGGTGCTTGCAGTGACCGTGGGGACGGGAAATAATAATGACATGAAAATTCCATACAGGATGCCGATCACTTTGGAAACTCACGATACGTCGTGCACGGAGTCGTGTTACGAAACATGTGGCCTGGACGATGTGGTGCGAGCGGTGGAGGCGAGCCTATCGGCGCAAGGACGCCCACTTGGGGCGTTTTTTGAGCCATCGTAGGAGCCTGTCAGGGCGTCGTGGGGGCTTCTTGGGGGCTTTCGGAGGCCCTCTTGGAGGCTCTTGGGGCCTCCTGGGGGCCTCGTGGGCTGGAAGGCTAGATTTTTTCCCGCTTTTCGTCCCTCTTTTGGGTCCTCTTGGGGCCGTCTTGGGGGCCTGTTGGGCCGTCTTGGGCGGCTCTTGGGCCGCCTTGGGGCCCTCTTGGGCCGTCTTGGGACTGTCTGGGGGCCTCCTGGGCCGTCTTCGAGCGGTCTTGGGGGCCTCTTGGGCCGTCTTGGAGCGTCGGAAAGCCGAAAAAAGCGACAACCCTAAAAACATTGAAAAAACTAATGGGAATCAACGATTTTTGCCTCTGGGGGCCATCGTGGGAGGCCTCTTGGAGGCCTCTTCAGACGTCGTGGAAGGCTCTTGGGCCGTCTTGGGGCCATCTTGGGCGTGTTCGGGCGATCCTTCGGGGCCTCGGGACTTTCGTAGACCGTCCTCAGAGACTTTTGCGGCCGCGGCCACCCTTCCAGCGCATCCTCGAGATTAGAGCCTTCTGTAAAAGCAGCGCCCCGCATCCGCCGGAAACTCGCCCCCCCCCCCCCGGCATCGCCGCTATGATAATGTTATTCGTTATCTTTCCTCCAAGTTCTTTTTCCTCATTTTCGCAATACCTTGCGCATTCTCCCAATCCTCCTCGGCTCTTTGTTGCGGAGGCTCCTCCTTGGAGAGCCTCTGGGGGCTTCACAAAAGTTGCTTCAGGCTTTCTTAAGGCCTTCTGGAGACCTCCTGGGGATATTCTGGGGGCCTCTGTTGGCTTCCTCGGGCCACCCTGCCTCCAACCGCGGTCTCCCTGAACGACCGGGTCACGATTTGGAATGGTTCGGAGGGTGTCTTGGGGCCATTTTGGGCCGCCATGGGGCTCTCTGAGGGCCATCTTGGACCCGTGTTGTGCCGTTTTGGGGCTCTCTTGGACTACCTGGAAGCCCTTTCGGATGGTTGCGGGGCGATTTTGGCGCCTCCCAGGCGGCTTCGGACGCCCAGAAAACCGCCGTCTTGGAGCGTCGGGAAGCCGAAAAGAGGAGAACCCCAAAATTCACCAAAAACCATCCGAGAATCAATGATTTTTGCCTCTGGGGGCCTTCTTGGGAGTGCTCTTGGAGGCCTCTCTGGGGCCGTCATGGAGGCCTCTTGGGCCATCTTGAGGTCACGTCGGTCACTCTTGGAGCGCTCTTGTGCTGTCTCGGGGGTCTCTGGGACGTCTCCGATGACCCCCCTGATCGCCCTAGGTGTGCTGGGAAGGCTTGGCAAAACGCCCTGCGAGGCCCAGGGGGCCGCTTCGAGGCCCGTCCGGAGGGTCCCAAAGCCCCAGATCCCGGGAGTCCGGGTTTTGGGGGGGGAGGGGTTTTCCCCCCGCACGGGCTTGTAAAAATATAGGAAGAGGCATATACTTACTTTTTCAGCACCCCGCAGTTGCGGAGAATAGTGACGGGGGTGCGGGGGCGTCGGCAGTCTGCGAGGCGCTGAAGAAGCCCACCGCAGTCTCCAAGTTCTTACGAATTGCGCAACGAGCCTGGCGCAAGCGCCTATTTTTGGTTAAAGCAATCTTGGTGGGTCGCGAGGTGGGTCGCAGGTGGATCGCGGGTGGGTCGCGGGTGGGTCGCGGGTGGGTCGCGGGCGGTTCGCGGGGTGGGTCTCGGGTGGGTCGCGGGTGGGTCGCGGATGGGTCGCGGGTGGGTCGTGGGTGGGTCGCGGGCGGGTCCCGGGGTGGTTCGCGGGTGGGTGCGGGCGGTTCGCGGGGCGTATTGCGGGTGGGTTGCGGGTGAGTCGCGGGTGGGTCGCGGGTGGGTCGCGGGTGGGTCGCGGGCCGGGTCGCGGGGGGGAAGACGACAGCAAACAACAACAAACAACAATCCGCACCGCAGAATTCCAATTAAGCCACGCGCCCAGAGATAGTGAATGACCGTCCGGCCCCCTCACAGATAATATATAGATATGTACTTGTATATGTATATGTATATGTATGTGTATGTGTATGTGTATGTGTATGTGTATGTGTATGTGTATGTGTATGTGTATGTGTATATGTATGTGTATATGTATATGTATATGTATATATATGTATATATGTATATATGTATATGTATATGTATATGTATATGTATATGTATATGTGTATATATACACGTCTCTGTCTCTCTCTTTTTCTTTGTTGCTTCTCTTTCTCTCTCTCTTTCTCTCTCTCTCTCTTTCTCTCTCTCTCTCTCTCTTTCTCTCTCTCTCTAATGGCATAGTGGGAGGCTTTTGGAGGCAGTTTGGACGCCTCTTGGGGGCCGTTTGGGTGCCTCTTGGGGCCTCGTTTGGACCTCATGGGGGCCTCTTGGGGCCTCCTGTCGGCCTCTTGGGGGCCTCTTTGGGCCTCCTGGGCGCCTCTTTGGGCCTCCTGGGGGCCTCTTGGGGCGGCAGGCTCGGATTTTCGCTTCGTGTTTCGGTCCCCATTCGGGTACTGCCTTGGGGCGGGGCCATCTTAGGCAGTTTTAAGCGCCTCGTAAAAATCTTGGGGCCCTCTCAAATCATTGTGGGGCCCTCTCGTCTGGGCGCCTTGGGAAGCGCAAAAGGAGAGAACGTCAAAATCATACAACATCCTAAGGGAAATCAATCATTTTGGCCTCTTGGGCCCTCTTTGGAGGCCTCTCGGAGGCCTCTGTAGGCGTCTTGGAGGCCTCTTGGGCCGTCTGGGGGCCATCTTGAGCGTCGTGGACCGATCGTTCGGCGATTCGGGGCCCTCTTGGACCGTCTCTGGGGCTTCCTGGGGCCGCCTTGGCCCATCCTGGGGCCCTCCTGGGTCCGAGGCAGTCGTGCGACAAGGCGCGGGGGAGCCGAGGGGCTCCGAACCCTTTCAGAAGTCCTCAGTGACGACTGGGGCTCAGAGAGGTAGTGGAACGACCTGAGGACACGCCCACCCCGTGCCCTGCGGCACTGAGGCGGATTTTTTTTTATATATATATATATAGAGAGAGAGAGAGAGAGAGAGAGAGAGAGATTTAGATACGTATGACCAGGGCTGTCTCGCTGGGTTTGCATAGTCTGCAGAAGTACCCCCCGCCATCCTCATCGTGCCCTTTCGTTCGCTGGGCACGCCAACGGCTCCCCTCCGAAGTTTCGAAGATGGATTCCGATAGGGGTCCGAGAGCGCGAATATGGCTTGGGTATTGGATAGCGATCCGCGAGCAATTTGACGCGGTACACAGGATGATGAACATATGGAAGAGGAGATGCCGAACATTCAACAGCGACATTGCGAAACACATGCGTGTGCATGTATTTACAATTTCCGTATGTACTTAGAGAGAGAGAGGGTGGGGGAGAACAATCATAGCGCACGTCAAAAAGTGGATTCACATAATTGTGAAACGGGCAATGAAGACAGGGTGAGAACACCAGTTGGGACACAGGCTTGCAAGTATATTTAGGCAGTGCTTGACCAAGATACTCAGAGCTGTCGATGGTCTGCGCAGACACGGGGTCTGCAATGTCCAGGACAAGCAAGCTGCGCAGAGCGATGTGTCGTTGCCAGGGTAGCGCAGCGAGTGCCTAGCCTACGTTGGCTGATGGTTCGCATGGAGTTGTGGAATCGACGATTGCTGCAGCGGCGTGTTAGTGTCATTGCGTCCCCGGTGTGGATTTTTAAAGGTATCGGTTGGATACCTTGTCAGGCAGTGTATCCAGCATTAGTTCGCAGTCAGATTTTCGGGGCGGATTCATGGCTGTTTGCATGCGGCGACGGCTCCCGATGTGGTTGCGATGCCAACGGCGGCGCATCCGCGTTGGGCACCAGCGGCGGCAGCCAGGCCTTCCTGCAGCAGCTGCGCGGTGCCACGACAGTCGCCAGGCTTGGGGCTGGCGCTGGCGGCGCTTCCGAGAAGAAGGCACCGCCGCAGATTTGGCTGCTCTTATCTGGGGTCCGCTTCCAAAGCGAGCCTATAAGGCTCTGCTTATGGTCTACGGTCGGAGTGTGTGGGCAACCCTTTTTTCCACCCCCTCTCTCTCTCTGTCAGTGATCCATTATCCTCCTCCTATGCCCTCTTCTACCTCCGCCATCCTCCGCCCTTTTGTGCCCTACCTCATCCCCCCCACCCTCTCCGTTTCCTATCTCCTCCCTCCCTCTCTCTCTCGCTCTCTCGCCTTCTCTCTCTTCTCCTGCTCCACTCCTGCTCCCGATCCTGATCCTGATCCTGATGCTGACTCTCCCGATCCTGATCCTGATCTTTCTCTCGCTCCCCTCCTCCTGCTCCACTCTTGCTCCTGACCCTGCTCGTTCCCCCTCACTCCTGCTCCACGTGCGCCAGCTCCCCGTCCCTGGGAACGGGCGGCGCCGGGCCCAACTCTCGTGGCCGTTCGCGGGAGGGCCTCCGAGCTCCCTCCTGCTTGCGTGCGAAGATGTACACGGCAGGTTCGCGCCGTGTCGCTTGGCGGCGACCTCGTCGCCGGCGTGCAGCGTTGCACGCCAGCTCGGGAGTCTCGAGACGGGGTTCCATGCAAGAGACACCGCACACGTGCCATTTGTTTTGGCGGGCAGTCGTTTGGCGATGTGGGTTCCCCATACTTCGGAATGATGGGGAATGTGGAGTCGCCGCAACAAAAACAATGTTTTTGTTCGCGGTGATGCCAGGTTTCGCACATTTCGCAGGCCGGCATTCGCGGCCCCCGCGCGTGTCGGGAGCCTTGAGACGGGGGTCCATGCAAACGGGGGTCAGCCAGGGCACCGGAGTCTGCAGGATCCTGCGAAGACCCCTTCTGGATGACCCGGGTTAGCGAGCCGCTCGTGGCCGCGAGGCGGCCACGCCTATTGGCCGACCCGGGTTTGCGATGACCCGCGTTGCAGTTTTTGTTTTTTCTTGCATTGCAGTTTTTTGGTTTCCTGCTGACCCGGGTCGTGGATTGACCCGGGTCGGAAGATCCCCGACCAGCGGCGACCCAGAATCGGTCGATGCTGAACGATCGGAAGTTTCGGGAAGCGGCCGATCGTTCAGGGTCGAACAGTCGCAGCGGTGCCCAGGAGCCAGCGCTGCAGCCGTCACGACGCGAACCCGCCGCAGTGAGCGGCGCGTCCTCTGCATCGAGCGCGGCCGTCCCAGGCAGCCAGCGCCTCGACTTCTCCGAGGCGCGGGCCCCCGAGCTCTCGACCACCTGCCCAGGGACCAGCACCTCTCAGCCCGAGTCTTTCAGGAGGGGAAAAAGCACACAGACACAATCAATCGTCGATTCCCGGGAAAGTATGGGAAGGGGGGGGAAGAAAAAACCCAGACAATATGAAGAAGTATGGGACAGATTGTTATTTGTGTGTGTATTGATTTGTGTGTCCTGGGGCCCCTCGAGTCTTCTCCTGACGGCCCCCGAGAGGCCGGAGGCCGTGGCCTCGATCTCTTCAAGACGCCGGGCGTCCGACACGCTCCAGAGCCGGGCAGTTAAGAAGCCATCGCGTAACCGCAGCCTGAGAGAGCTCGTCGCTCCGTCGTGCAATCCCAGACGTCTGGCGTCTTGATTTTTTCGAGACCACCTCCCCGGGGCCGGCTTCTCTTCGGCCCCGAGGCCCTGGAAGGCCGAGAGCGATGCAGAAAAGCCGTTGTCCCGATCTGCTCGGGACGCTGGATGTCTGGGCATGCCTTCGGCGTCTGGGCGGTAGGGATGTGCACCCATCCAGGCCTCCCGGATGGGGTCCGAGAAGATGGGGTCGGAGGATCGTGCCGCATCGCTGGTGCATCGCCGATGCGGTTCGCCGCGGAACCCGATTGTCTTCACGCGGACGTCGCCGATGCATCGCCAGCGTCGCTGCTGCATCGCTGGTGCATCGCCAGTGCATCGCCGATGTATCGCCGACAAATCGCCGATTCGGCGCGATTCTCCGACCCCATCTACTTCGACACCATCCAGGAGGCCTCTATAAGGAAGGGGCCCTGCCAGGGGTGGGTCTGTGCACCGTGAGAGGCGCCTCGTCCTCAGAGCCCCAAAGCTCTCTGGACCCCACCTTGGGACAACTGACGCTCGCTCCCCAGGCTTCAGCGTCTCGAGCAAAATCGGGACAAAGGTTTTCCATCGTTTTCGGCCTCTCGGGGCCTTGACCGGGCCTCGGGGCCGTCAGAAAACGACTCGGGATGAGAAACCGGCTCCAGGCAAGTGGTCGAGAGGTCGGGGGGCCGTGTCTCGAAAAAATCGAGACGCCGGATGACTGGGGAGGGTGGCGCGCGGGCTGGGGGGCGCCCACCGCCCCCCTCCCTTGTCTGAGTCTCTTGCCCTCGGGAGGGGGCGTCCTCGATACCCCTGGCCTTCTGGGGACCCCCTTGGGCGGTCTTGGGGCCGTCCTGTGAGCCTCGTGGGGCCCCTCGTGGGGCTCTCCTGGGGCGTCGGGTTCGGGTCGGGTCGGGTGGATTGGAATGGTTCTGACTGGGTTGGGTTCGGGTCAGGTTCGGGTCGGGTCGGGTGGGGTGGAGTTGGGTTCGGGTCGAATCGTGTCGGGTCCTCCTTGCTCCCGTGCTCGTCCCTCCTCCCGCCGAGCGCGCACCCTTGGCGCCCCTGCCGGCTCTGCGCTGCACCACCTCCCCGGCTGTCCTGCGCTGCCGCCCCGTGCCGTGCCCATGTTCGACCCGACGGGCCCCCGTGCTCCGGAGCCTCGCTGCCACTGCCACGCAGCGCATGGTTGCGAACACACACTGTCGCATGAGTTGCCACAGGCGTGCAGGCACGCATGTTTTCTGCGCCATCCCTAGCTTCCGAGGCTCGAATCTCTATGTCGCCCGAAATGTTCTAGAGCCAGGTAGGTCAACAGTTTCGCAATCACAGCTCAAGAGCTCTTTGGCTTCATGGTGCAGTTCCAGACATCCGGCATCCCGATTTTTCCGAGGCACGGGCCCCCGACTTCTCGACCTTTTTGCCCAGGACCGGTCTCTCCTCCCGAGCCGTTTTCTGACGGCCCCGAGAACGGGTAAGGGCCCCGAGAGGCCGAAAGCGATGAAAAACCGCTGTCCCGATTTTGCCCCAGGCGCTTGATGTCTGGAGAGGCCTTGGGTTCCATCGTGCAGTCAGCCGACCATCCGGATCGTTTGACCGATCCCCATCCCCATCCCCATCCCCATCCAGACCCCCACCATCTCAGTACCCCATTTGGGGATATACCATCCGAAACCCGAAGGAAACAGCCTACGTCCCGACCTAGGGGGTAAATTGGCCAGTGGGGCCCAGGCCACGCCAGTGGGGAGAGGGATCGGTTCAACGATGCTCAATGACGAAGGGAGGTTGTCGAATGTTTCTGGAGTCTTCGAAAGTCCCCGATGCCCGGGGTGGTTGCCATCCGCTGCGCCTCGTCGATGGGGTTCGAAGTGCCGGAGTCGTCCCGATCGGCCGCTGGAGGCCTGATTTGCGGCCCCGGAGCCAGGGAGGGTGATCGGGGGCCGACCGTATCGGGCGGGAGGGTGATGGTCAGGGGCCACGGCAAGCGGGATACGGGAGACGCTCAGGGGGCGAGAAGTGCGATGCGGGGGCGGGGGGGTACAGTGCCGTTTTCAATGCATGCTCCGCGTAAAAACAACGATGAGTTCATGCAGAATTTTTGTTCATCAATGAATCATGTATTAAAACATCCTATATTTTTAAAAATCCTGTGTATTAGAAACTGCCCTGTATGTGTCGGGGGTGGACAGCCCTCCTGCCCTGACACGTCGATTAGTGAATTGGCCGTTTTCGGTTCTCGAAAGGGCGCCGCGGCCGTTACTTTCCAGGCCTGCGCCCGCCAGGTTTGGGCCCGAGGCCGTTTCCACTATGGAAACCACGCTCTACTGAAGGGAGGTCTGTCCATCCCCGAAGGTGGGGATGGACAGATGGAAGGGGCACACAGAGGAGGAGGAGGAGGAGGAGGAGGAGGAGGGAGGAGGAGGAGGAGGAGGAGGAGGAGGAGGAGGAGGAGGAGGAGGAGGAGGAGGAGGAGGAGGAGGAGGGAGGAGGGAGGAGGGAGGAGGAGGAGGAGGAGGTGGGGCCACGTCGGGAGGGCATGGGCCCAGGGCGGCAGGCGTCGACCCGCCGTCGCCCCCTCCTCGCCGCGGGGGGGGGGGCCGCCCCCGCCCAGGGCGCGGCCGCCTCGCGGGCGCCCCGGCGCGGGGGCGCGCCGCCCCGCGGCGGGCGGCCGCGCGGCGCGGCGCGGCCGCCGCGAGGGCGCGGCGGCGGCCGCGCGGGAGGCCGCCCCGGGGGCGGGGCCGAGTGCCAGGAGGGGGAAGACAGAAGCCCAGAAAAGATGGGGAAATGTCGGGAATCTATTTTTATTTGTGTGTGCTTGTTTGTGTGTCCTGGGGCCCCGTCAGGAATGACGACGCCGCCCCTGCCACCAGGGGGGCCACCCTCTTGACTGCTGCCGACCTCGGCCCGCGGCTCGTGCTCGGTGCGGCCCGTGGCCAGGACCTGGTGGGCCGCCGCGTCCAGGGCTCGCCGCTCGGCATTGCTCAGGAGGGAGAGAAGCACACAGACACAATGCGTCGTCGATTCCCAGGAAAAGAGGGACACATATGGGAAGGGGGGGGGGGGCAGACAGAGACCCCGAACATGTGGGACAAGACGGGGGGTCCTGTTATTTGTGTCTATCGAATCGGGTGTCCCAGGGCCCCTTCAGAGTGGGAGCTCGGGGGCCGGGGGGTTGCAGAGGCAGGCGATCGCGAACACGGATCAGGGGGGGGGCGTGGATGAGCGACGAGCCCGTGGCCACGGGAGATCGCGGAAGGCCGCCGCCGAGCGAGGCGGCACCAGCCGCAGTTTTGGGGGAGGCCACCTCCCCCGATCCATGGATTTGGCGGCCGCGCGCCAAATCCATGGATCGCTAATCCATGTCTGCGCGCCCCCGACAAATGAGAACAGGTATCGGGGCTCAAGAGACGGGGTCAATGCAAACGGGGGTCAGCCAGAGCGCCGGATCTTGCAGGATCCTCAGGGCAAGGGTCGCACTGATCCAGGCTTGGGTGCAGGACCCTGCAGGATCAGGATCTTCCAGGATCTGCTGGATTCTGCAAGGCCTGGCTGACCCGGGTCTGGATTGATCCGGGTCAGGAGATCCCCGAAGGTACCCATACCGCTACCCTTGCCTCGTTCCCCCCCTTTCTGGGCCTCCTGGGAGGCCCTCGTCGCCACCGCTGGATTCGCGTCGAAATTCTGGTCAGAAGCCACCCCGGGATAGGTCCCAGGAATAGCGGTATCGTTACTGTTTGGTTTCCCCAGGACTCAGTATCGACGACGACGACCGACGACCGACGACCGACGACCGACGACGACCGACGACCAATGATCGACGACGACGACGACGTCGACGAGAGCTCGGGGACTGCCCATATTGGGCTGTCGTGGGCTGTCGTGAGCCTTGAACTGCGAGAACATTGTTAATTTGAAAAACTCAATCGGACATGTAATATGGGTTGCGTCTTGGGGCCCTCTTGGATCGTTCTGGGGGTCTCTTGGCCCGCTTGGTCGCTCATGAGGGGCTCTTGGTGGCATGCTGGCGGCCTCTGAGGCCCTCTGGGGCTTCTTGGGCCGTCTAGGCCGTCTTGTGGCTCTCTTGGGGGCCTCTCGGGCCGTCTTGGAGCGAGTTCGGTGACATATCGGCCGTCTTGGACAGTCAGAAGCCTAGAACATTTGGATCGTTGAAGCTTTGACCGGTTTCTAAGAAATTAGAAAACTCGTTGCGCCTTGAGATCCTCTTAGGGGGTCACATCTTGAGGCCGTGTTGGAGCGCTCTTGGGACGTCTGGGTAGCCTTTCGAGCTTCCTTGAGGCGCTTTTGGGGTTGTAGTAGTCCGCGCGCAGGAGTTCCAGCATCTCTCGCCAGCAATTTTTCCTGATGTCCCCCAGTGGCCGCCAAGCGCGCGAACCAGTAATATACGAATGTTCGAAGCTCTTCTACAAGAGGTTCTAGCACGCTCTTGGCTAGTTGGGCCGGCGAGTTGTGATATTGTCACGGCGCGGCACGTCTGCATAGTGTCTTATTCGGGTGCATCACGCGGTGTGGCAAGGGTCAGGCATTCTGCTGTGTTACCGCGCAGCCGCCGCTACCGTGACCACCCCCCGCCGTTTCCCCCCTCCACCCCCCAGTGTAACATGCGCTAGCCCCCCCACTCGAAGAAAATGTCGACGTCTCAGCGCTCAGCGTAACCTCTGGACTTTCGGTCAACCGACAGGCGAGCCGCCGCATCGCGGGCGCAGCGGCGGCCGTGCTGCAAGCCACCAGGGCGCGCGGAGCAGTGCGAGCTCCGAGCTGGAGCAAGGAGCCTCCCTGGAGCTCTCTGACGGGGGGCATTGTGGCCGCTGCCGGCGTCGGCTCCAGCGGATTCTTTGACACCAGGTTGCACTCAGTTACACTAAGCTACATCCATATACATTGAGTTACATTAAGTTTCACAAAATTGCATTCAGTTGCACTCAGCTAAATTCAGTTACACGGATTTGAACAGTTTTGGAATACCGTTGACGCATTGGCACAGGCTCACTCAGCTCTATCAAATATTCACATGTATACAGCAGTTGGACAACCGTTTTATTATGTTCACCCAGCTACACGCGTGCATACGCGTTTGTACGATGTGTAAGTTTATAACATGCATGTTTGGGAACAGCGTTTGCAAGATTGTGGTCAAAGGCCCGATCGATGAAGGCTTCTTTATACCCGGCGGTGTCCGGCAGGGACGTCCTTTGTCGCCATTGTTGTTCGTGCTCGTCACAGACATGTTGCTGCATCACATTCTGCAGCAAGCTTCCGGGACCGCCGTACGCGCTTACGCGGACGATGTTGCGGTCGTCCTTCGCAAGTTTTGGCGCGACGTTTCTATGGTTTTGAATGGATGTTTTGATTTATTTATTTTTTTCTGGTCCTCGTTTGACTATGCCAATAACAGGAGTGAAGAAGCGTCGCCGCACCTTGCGGGACATGATGACCCAGTGGTCCAGCGCAGAGGTCGCGATGCACGCTGCGCATTTTGGGTTTCAATTCGGACCTCCTTCGTTGCAGGCGGAGGAAGTTCAAGCAGCAATGAAACATGTCGAGCGGGCCCGCCTCTGGCCGGAACTGGGGCTCGGGCTGCAGCTCAACGGGCGCGGATACCACGCGTTCGCGACGCCGGCGTTCTCCTAATGACGTAGGTCAACTGCGCGATGCTCCCCCAGCGCTGTTGGCAGTTGAGGCGTCTGCGCTCTCCCGGCGCTCCTCGGGCCCAGGCGGGTGGAGCACCGCGGCCGACCTGCGCAGCCTGAAGTCTTCGCTGTGTCCAATTGATGTCAGCAGCGCTGCAGACTACGCGTGGGCTGCGAAGCTCTGGATTGCCGCCGCGGTGCTTCAAAGCCACGCGGACTGTGCGGCGGGAGTTGGGCACTGGCGCGGTGGGAAAGCCCGTATGAGGGTCGCGCTGCTAGTTGGTCTGCTTGGTACGACTCAAATGTTGCGTGCGTTTCGCAGGCCCAGAGATTGACACCAACACCAATATCGGCGGTGTGCATCTACCGAGGGAAGAAGATCCCGATCTCGGTGATGGTGGTATTATTCGGGCTTCCAAGGTGGCCGAAATATTGCCACCAACACCGAAATCTAGGATCGTCTTCCCCATGTGGAGGCAACCCCCTGTGTTGGTGTTGGTGCCCATTTCTAGGCCTCCAAGCGTTGTCGCGGCAGCAGCAGGCCGGGCGAGCGAAGCCAGAAGTCGTGCATTGGTCGACCAGCGGGCGTTTCACGAAGCAGTGCGCGCACCCTGCCGGATCTTTGTGGATCGAGCCCCGGTCCCGCAGCAAATTGAGCAGGTGGTTCTTCGGGGGCGGCAAAGAGGGGGGTGATGACTAGGGGGGGGATCTCATGGCGGGGGCCATGATATTTCCCCAGATCTCATGGCGCGTCTTCTTATTTCATTACGTCCCTGGTCCCCCCGCTGGGCCGCGCACATGCCGCCGGTCATGATTTGCACCCCCCCCTCTTGGACACCCCCCTCTTGGCCGCTCCCGAAGGTGGGTTCTCCCGTGTCCGATCGGCCAGCTCGCGCGCCGAGCGCCAATTGTGGTCCAAAGTTTTGGCCGGTTAGCACCTCCGCGTGTAGTAGCAGCTGTCGGGAGAACGCAGTGGAACGGATGGTATACTGCGCGCCGGTTCCAGAAACTAGGACAGTGTTGTTTCGGGCGCCCCCCGCTTGCGCAGGACAGCCTTGAACACGATGCTGTATGCAATTTTGTGGCGAAATTGAAGCGTCGCTACCTAGGCCTCCGAAGTATCAATTTAGGGAGATTCCTTCGCCTCGGTTCAGCCGCGAACGAGGCGTTTACATTGTCGGCGCTTACAATGTACGCCGCGCTCGGAGCGTCCAACCGTTTCCGAGGGCCCTTCCTCTTCAGGAAGCAGCTGTGAATGATGCCCAAAAGCACTTTTGCAACACGGGGGCGGCTAGGCACAGGCTCGCTGTGCAGATGTTAGGCGCGCGCTGGGCTCAGTAGGCTTTGCCTCGGTGCCCTCCCCTTATCCTCCTCCCTCGGCTCCTCCCACTTTTCCTCGCTTCGCCTTATCTAATCAGTGGTAGTCCTGCGATTCTGCTGTCCCCCAGGCCAAGGTCCACTACGTGCGCTTGCCCCATCGCAGGTCGGCGCACGCAGTGTATCTCGATTGCCTGGCGATCTGTCGTTTCATCTGGATGGAGGCGTGGTGGAGCTTTTCGGGCATGTTTTAAATAGTCTATATGAGCAGCTCGTTCGCCTTGCATTGCCGCTGTGTGTCATCGCATGTTTCCTTGATTTATCTCACAGGGGGTCTGCACCAACGAAAGGTGCCGCAATGTGTTCCTTCGGAGCTGGCGGCCGCGGTTCGGGGACCACCAGACAGCGTCGATAAGCAGCCGGAGACCGTTGCATGTGAACAGCGTTTTATTCCCGAAGACGGGTCCATTCTGGAACGCCGTTCCGTTTGTGCCCGGTCCAATCTTTCTGCCAGAATTGCGTGCACAGACGCGCCCGTTCATTTTCAGTAGCGTCGGTCACGAAACAAGTTACATTAATGTACACCTGGGCCGCAGTGGGTCACACTGCGTAGTTAGTGCTGGACTACATTAAGTTGTGTTGAGTTGCGCTAAATTGCATTATGCGCGAAGCTAGACTATGTTATCCGAGTTTGCAGAGTGGCTGCATTCGGCTACGCTTGGTTGCGTTCAGTCCCCCTCGCCAGCGCCCAGTTACACCAGTTGCGCGTAGTAGCACGTGGTCTCACGATTCGCGATGGAAACCATGTGTAACTTGGTGCACGGGGGCCGTCCCTCGCTATTCCTGCAACAGCCAAGCAGCTACACCAAGTTACGCGACGGTACACGAAGTTAACCCCAGTTACATCCAGTTGCGCTCAGGTGCGTTTGTGTTGCACTCGGCTGCATTCGGGCACGCACGGCTAAGGGGAGCTGCGTTCCGACACGCCCACTTACATTCAGTTACATCCAATGATACAAGTACTTGTAGCTGGTGTTCGAAATCGGCGCATGTTGTTGGCCTCTTGTGTACAGGTGGCACTCACGCACGCTCAGTTGCATTCACCACCGGAGTACCCGTGGTTGGTTGAAGAACTGCGCCCTTGGTGGGCCTCCTGCGCACGCGCTGCATTCATTTGCATGCAGTTTTTTTTGCTGCCAAATTACCGGCGGCTGCTGTTCAAATTCGGCCCCGGCTACGGGCCTCACGTTCAGTTTCTTTCAAGAACCAAGCGCCTGTGGCTGGTATTCGAATTTGTCGCCTGCGGCAGGCTCACTACACTACATTATCTTTCCTCCTCTCCCTCACTCCCCATTCTTGCGGAGAGGGGGGCCAGACGACGCAGCAGGAACACATCCCATAGCTTTGGACATATTTGCTTGACGCTTCGCGTATCCCCACCAGTATTTAGGCCGTTGCATTGACGCTTCGTTCTGACGGCGCCCAGCGTCTTCCAGTGCGCTTGCGATCAATCTAGTATCCCCACCAGCCCTTCCGGACACCATCGGAGGCTTTCGTAAGGCCTTTTGGAGGCCATATTGAGCCATGCTCGGATAAAGGCTGTCGGAGGCTATCCTGAGCCATGCTCAGCGATCTCGGGCCATATTGAGGCTGTTTCGGGGCCTCTCGGAGGTCAGTCGGAAACTTTCTTGAGCCACGCTCGACCTCTTGGGATCATCTTGCGGTTCGGAGGATGGGGCGGAGGAGGAAGAGGAGGAGGAGGAGGAGGCGGAGGAGGAGGAGGAGGAGGAAGAGGAGGAGGAGAAGGAGGAGGAGACGGTGGAGGTGGAGCAGGAGGGGGAGGAGGAGGAGGAGGACGAGGAGGAAGTGTCGGACTCGCTCGTTGCAGCGGCTGGGTTGCAAGCGTTCGTGGCGAGCTTGTTCGGGCTGTCCCATTCCCACCGTTTCGACCGCTGCGCGCGCCGCCAATTCTGGACGCAACTCTGCGGGTGCATCGCGGGGTGTCCGCGCGTGCGCAAATGGCATGATGACGCTCTTCTCGCATAGCCGCTCGGCCGTCGGCACGCCAGGCGGCACGGGCATCGGACCTAGATAACCCGAGAATTCGCCCCAACAAGGCTACTATTAAGTCGGACCTGTCCCTCTACAGGGGGGATATTCAAAAGTAGTCAAAAATTAGTATGGGAACTATTTTTCGAATATTGTTGGGCATCCTTTGAGCATTTTTGAAGTATTTTTTGTTTGTCGTTCAAAATCCCCCTGTAGGGGGACAGGCCCGACCTGAGGCAAGTACTCTCACCCCCCTCTGTGCCACCCTTGTTTCCTTTTTCTTCGGCCATTGTGCCACGAACGCTCAGGTTACCCAGGGCCCGCTGTCCCTGCCGCCTGGTGCTGGAGAGGGTCCGGAAGTACAAGCGCGTTTGCAAGAAGGGCGTCGTCGTGCAATTGGGCAAGCGCGGGGAACCCTTCTTGGACCCGCAGGCTTGCGTCCAGACTTGTTTGATCCTGCAGCGGCCAGGGGCGCGGAACAAGGACAACGCAGGCATCTTCTCCTGCAGCGCTGCCGCTGTTGCGGGCGAGTCGGGCACCCCACATAGAAATGTGGACCTCAGCCCTCCCTGCGGGGGGAGGAGGGAAGAGGGTGGAGGGATGGCGGATGATGGCCGGTGGAGAGGGGAGGGGGTACGAGGAGGGAGTGAGTGGAAGGAGGGCCCCGGGGGAGGAACGAGCGAGGGGGGGAGGAGGCAGGAACAGCGAGGAGAGGAAGAGAGAGGGGAGGGAGGACCAGGGCAGGCGGAGAAGTGGAGGAGGTAAGCGGGCAGAAGGAAGGGGGGAAGGGTAGGTGCAAGCGGAGGTGGGGGGCAGGACAGGAGGTACGAGGCGAGGATGGATGAGGGGAGGAGGAAGAACACCATGATGATGATGATGATGATGATGATGATGATGATGCTGATGCTGATGCTGATGCTGATGCTGATGCTGATGCTGATGCTGATGCTGATGCTGATGATGATGCTGATGATGAAGATGATGATGATGCTGCTGCTGCTGATGCTGATGCTGATGCTGATGATGATGAGGAGGAGGAGGACAAAGAAAAGGACTTAAACCATAAAGGAATTCAAAATGGCGCCGTGCGTCAAGAAGGTGGAGTTGTCTGGCCCCCGTCCGTAAGAGTAGATAAGCAGGTGAGACAAGTAGTTGGCAGGAGCTACTTGCGAACAGCCCAGCTGTTGAAGTACCCCGTAAAATCTGTGCGTCTTCGTCGCCGCTCTGTTCTGCTCATTGATAGATTGCCGGCGTGATGTTGGTACCCGTCGTTCATTCCTACAGCGTGTCGAAGAAGCATATTCGTATCTTAACATGGATCTGAATTCAGGATAACCGATGCGATGCAGAGCTTCACCTCCCCCCCTTTCCTCGAACATTGATGCAATTGTTCGTGCCGTTGAACGCAAGTATTCGTATTCGAAGGGCACCGCCGTAAAACCTTCTCTTGATTCAGATAAGAGCCGATTGTCAAAATGAGACCAGGTGACTGTCATTGTAAAATAATCGTTGTGGTGTTTAGTTGCTCAAGAGACCCGAACGCATTCAGTATACATGCTCATGTCGACATAGTCATTGGGACAAGCTTGGGGCAATGCCGACAAGGACACGGATGGTGTCGTCCTTCATAATTTTCCCGAATTCGAACCAATTCGAGCAAAGACGGTGGATGGCCCGACTACACATACCCGTTATTAGTACATGATTTCGCTAGTCAGAGTTGGGTGTTCAGTTCGAATAGGAATGCCCATCGGTCTATGTCCGTTACGGTCGAGGTTGTCTCCAACATCGAGTCAGATTGGTTAGTTTTCGGTGAGCGAGTTCAATGTTCAACCCTTCGGGCCTGGGGGCGTATCGAGGAGCATCCTGCACAACCGAACATCAGTACCCATGAGACACCGCAAGGCCGCTGCCCAGTTTCGCACGCGATGCGTAGGCGTCAATGTTATCTCAACGTAGCTCCCGCTGGACCGCTCTATTCCTCAACCTCCCTCTCCTCGTCCTGCTTATGTTCCTCTTCCTCCTCATCCCCGTATCCTCGCCGCCCTGTACCTCTGGAGGAGCCGGGCGGGTGCGCAGCATCGCGATGACTCGCCCGGGCGGTTACGTGTATTACCACGCGCAGGCCTTCTTTTGTGATTTGCCCCAGCCGGGGTCGGGAGAGCCCACGAGCGGTCGGCAGAGGCATTTGGGCGGGGCAGTCGGGGGCACGTGGCCAGCACAGGGAGGCAGGGGAGTGCAGCAGGAACAGGCGGAGGGGTGCACTCAGCTGCCGCCAGCTATGAGGAGCGGGTGCCTCACGAGGTTGGGCAGATCGCTTCACTCTTGCTCGGCCAGGCATCTTTCAGCATGCGACGGTAAGAAGAGGCATGCAGTGTCAAGATGAGGTCGCAGACATAGCAAACTACCAAGCAGGGGAAGCAGGGCAGCGACGGGGAAGAGGGCGATGGCAAGAATGAGCATCCGGGGCAGAGGATTGCAGGGTCAGCCAAGGCTTTGAATAGGTAAGCAGCGCAGGAGCGAGCATGGTTTGATCCTTCGGCGGCGCGCTTGGGCGGGAAGGCAGAGGGGGCAGGCCTTCGAGAAGGCTCGGCGGCCCCTGGCTTTCTGAAACTCCTTCTAAACCTTCTCCGAAGCCGCAGAAGGCTGCTCAGAAGGCCAGAGGGCTCCCAGAAACCCCGCTGCTTTTTGAGAAGGCTTCCAGAAGGCTCAGACGGTCTCTGGCATATCGAGAAGCCTTCTCAACCTTCTCCGAAGCCGCAGAAGGCTTCTCATAAGGCCCGAGGGCTCCTAGAAGCCCCGCCGCCTTCTGAAAAGGCCGCATCTGAAAAGTCCCGTCGCCCCCTCACGTTCCCCATCGAAACGCCGCCGAGCTGAGTTCTGGCACATCCCTCGCTCGTCCTCCGGCAAGGTCGGCTTCGCATACCTCACGCTGAGGGGCAGGGCGCGCAGGACGCTGGCGCAGGCGGGTGGCGGTTCGGAGCCTGCTCGGGGGCCGAGGATGCCCGTCGTTCGTTCCCGTCCTCCTCTTTCTCCTCCTCATTCCTCTTCGTTCCTCCTCCTCCTCCTCCTCCTCCTCCTCCTCCTACTCCTCCTCCTAGCCGCCGTCCCTGCCCGAGAGATTCGCAGGCGGCGCCAGAGACCCCCCCGCAGACAGCAGAGGGGGGCGCTCAGCCATGGGAGCTGGGCTCTGTGGCCGAGGATGCTACGTCTGATCGGTGGGGCAGCCCTGATCAAGCATGGGGACGAGCACTAGGCATGAGGATCAAGCGACAACATCTAGATTATTGTTCCATCGTCATCTACTTCCCCCCCCCCCAGCCGAAGGGCAGGAACGATGTGGGTCACTAGCTCACCACCGTGCGCACCCTCTCCACGTGGCTGGACAGAATACTTGATTCGCTCCCACATCGTTGCTGTCCAATACTGTACAAAGATGCGAATTATGGCATTGGCCTGTGCAGATATACTACTGTATGGCAAACATGTGAGGAGAACGTAGTGGAGAACACAGCTCGCGAGGCACGCAGAGGCGGCGCAGGTGAAACACTTCGACGAATCGCCGCAAGACACCACATGCTTGCGTTCAACACTCGAGGGCGTCGGGAGCACACCTTTTTTCAGCGAGAGAGGCAGCAGTCTCATCGATTATTTTTCCGCGCCGTGGGGTTATGCAGATCAGATCAATAGATGTCATACTCTCCGACGATTGGGGGCACAACTTCAAGCGTATCGTTGTAAGCCCCCGCTCGATCACCTATCTCTTTTTCTCAACCTCAATGTCTCAAAGGATCCCACGGTAGCCCGACCAAGTCGAGAGCCGTATTTCGACAAAGACAAGCTTCTGGACGCGCTGCAGGGCGAGGGGGACGGCTAACCATCTTTTCTTACCCAGGTCGAACGTAGTACTCTTGAGGGCCAAGTGGGGATATGGCGGCCCTTTCTGGACAGCGGTGCCCCTGATGCGTTCTTTGTTTATCTCGATCAGGTACGGATGAGAGCTGGATTAGATTTATTTCGTGAACAAGCTGACCCAGTCCGCCAAGAACAGAACCACCAGCGTCGCGAACTCTTTAGACGGCGAGCCGAACTCAGGGAACGGAGGAGTGAGGACCACGCAGATTTGCACGACACTGACACACAGTTTGAAGGCACTCTCTCTCAGACCCTCAAACTAAGTCGCCGCCAGGAGGCCTTGACGCGCAGGAAGTAGATCCAAGAGGACATCGAGGCAACGTAGGAGCAGCGAAAGACGGCACTGGCAATGAGACTCTCGCGCCAGGCAGTCAGGTGCCGCTTCGGTCCAAAAAAGCGAGACCTCAGATTAGTTCGCGCGAGTATGCCCAGTCGTGTTGAAAGGCTTCAGGTTTGGACCTTTCCAGGAGGACAAGGGGGTATGTCAGTAGTCGAAGTTTTTCCTCCCGCACCCCCATAAGCTGTTTTCCCTGGCCCGCTCCACCCGCCCACCCCCGACGTGATCAACGCGGCCCAGGAGGATGACGAAAGCGCCCAGGAGGCGACCCAGAAGGCCCCGAGAAGGAGATGAGCCCAAACAAATGCACCCCGCCCGTCGAGTTGTGGCAGATGTGTATGCACATAAAGAAAAAAACTCGCTCGGCAACGTCTGGGTCTCGGAGTTTCAGACAATATTCCAGATATGCATTGTGGTGAAGGGGCGTTGGCGGCAGGCTTTGGAATGATACGGAACCTCGATCTCGCTCCATCCCAATGTCATCACAGTAATGGAGTTGCATTGCGTGGGAGCACTGCTCACGGCCCCAAGGGCAAGAGATGCGTGCATCTTGTCCCAGCTCTAAGGACGTCTTTTTACGGCAGCTTGCTGCACGTTCCCGCCGGTGAGTTCGACTTCGGCTTTGTCAGGTGGAGACGCCGAGAAGGCGCCATTCTTGCCGCGCAAGCTACCGCATGGAGACTCACAAGAGCAGGCAGAAGTTTCGCTGCAGGTTTCAAGGATTTGCCAAACGCCTTCTGGGCGGGGGGCTGGAGGGAGCTCGACAAGACGGTGGGGATTTTCGCCCCGACGATCGATGACATCGCAATGGTGGAACAGAGGCATCGAGAAACACGAGTTAGACTACCGACCAACGATGGCGAGGACGTATGATGGGTGGCACCGAGGGATGGAGGAACGATGGGAGACCCTTATTTGGTGAAACTCTTCTTGGGAACATTCCGACGGCCAGTACAGCGATGGATGCAGCTAGATCAACACCCCACCTTTTCTGACCGACAGGCGATTTTCAGATTGCCAGGAGCAGGCGAGGACATTGCTACCGACCTCAGCCTTTAAGTACGCAGACGACTTGCTGAAGTTCACGCTTGCGCACGATTCTCAGCCCGTCTCTTTTTTTCCCGTTCATTTCCTTTTTTCTTTTTTCTTTTCAGGTGCTCAAGCGCTCAGACCAGATCCTCGATGAGGCCCTGGAGACCATAGGCTGTAAGCAGAACCTCGACAAACAAGTTTTTTCTGTTCCATGTGGGAGGGGGGGGGGGGGGTCTATGGCATGTAGAAGATGGGTGCGACCACATGCAGTTAGGGGGCTCGGGGGCAGTCTCCAAGAGGAAGCTCGATACCTAGGCCCGCATATCAACCTATCCTGCACGTCATCCTCGGAAGTTCAGAGGCGTCTAGAAACAGCTTCGAATGGGTTCTACAGCATGGGAGGCTTCTGGGGGCTCTCGGCCCCATGGAAATGGCCACGCACAGTGTTCATCAGCATGGTCCAGAATGCTATGCTGAGCGGCCTTGGGGCGCTCGACATTTCAGATGTACAGCACCAGAGGATGGGCTCGCGACTTGCTCAGCGCGCCCGCGCCCCTCTCCGAGGACGAGGAATGAAGGGGGAGGTCATCTCGGGGCAGGGGGTGGGGGGGGGTCCAGAAGAAGATCCGCACATGGACGAACGACCAGATTCTAAAGTTTTGGAAGGTCGCCCGTAGCGAGATCGAAATGCGAGCGCGACGACTTCGATGGCATCAGGACTGGGGTAAACACCCAAAGGAAAATTCCCATGCGCCCTGCTCTCTGTGCGGCACGATCGAGTTTGAACACGGGAATGGGTCCCACCCATGCCAGCCGACGGTCTACCCAAGGCTGTCGAGACATGCTTCCCCCTGGGACAGACGTGTTCAGGGCGACTTCCGCGTGGCGGCCGCTCAGATGAAGTCTGATCTGCTGGCGCACCTCGCCGACAGCCCTCTGGAGTTCTTGGACCCACATGTGGCTAAAGAATTCCGTCGGCTTGATTTCACCGGGTTGCGAGCACGCGAGCTCCGCGCAGCCACCCCTCCCCCCAAGCATGCACCAGTGGCGCCTGCTGGAGAGGACCAGGCGCCGCCCTTGCCGTGGAAGTGCGAATTGCCTGACGGGGAAACAGCATGTCCTGATGCCTTTCGCACAAGGCGAGATTTACTTGAGTATATTCGACATCGACACAGAGTTCGAAACCTCGGCCATCTATCTTCGCCGACCAATGTATGTATCTAGTGTCGCCGCTCGTTCGCTTCCAGGACCATCGCTGTTCGCCACTCATCGCAGTCGGTTACAAAAGGCATATGCAGTACCAGGGGCCCCACGACATTCTACAATGTCCAAACGCCGACCAGCCCAGCATGCACGATATGCGAGTTCGAGGGATCCGACCTTGCTGGCCTCTGTAGCCATATTGCCCAACATCTTCCTGAGCGGCTGACTCCATCAGATCGTGACAATGAGCACGGCCGACGTAGCGATGCCAGGATGGATGAAGCAGCTGCGTCAGAGCCCACCTTTGGCAGTGCCACCCGCCTCCAAGAGGCCGCGCGCGGGGGGGCCCAAGTCGGAGGGCGACAAGAAGCTGCCCTACGTGCTGGCGCGCCTGGCCCTGGCCGACAGCCGCGCCGTCGCAGAGGTTATCGGCGCGGTCTTCGCCACGTTCGAGGTCGCCGACGTAGACGACGGCATGCCCACGGCCCTCCGCGAGGCTGGCAAGCGCTACGACGCGCAGAGCAAGGACTGGAGAGGGAAGCAGGCCCAGGGGCAGAGCATCGACTGGGGCTCGAGGGGCCCGCCGCGCGTTCAGATCTTCTCCGCGGGCGTCCTGTGGGCCGCGAACGAGTTCGAGGGCGGGCTGCAGGAGGGGTGGCGCGAGTTTTGGGGCGCCGTGATCACGAAGTCCACGCCGCAGCAGCTGTCGGAGCTAGTCCTTCACTTCCGTTGGCGCCCAAACAAGGGCAAGAAAGAGAATGCAGACGAGCCGATGGGGGGGGATTTTCTGGGCGTTGGGCCCGCACCGCGGGCACGCGACCAACCTGCGCCAGCTGATCTTGCAGCCGATGACGGCACTCAACGGAGCACGCAAGACAGGAGCCGCTCCCCGAGGCCCACTAGAGGGGGAGGTCGCCCGCACTATCGAGGCCCAGGGCAAAGGGAAGTTGTTCTGAGTGAAGGCAGCGTAGTGAGGGTGAGTTCAGATTTTTTCCTGTGGGGTGCTGAGGAACATTTTTTTGCCCTCGGGGCTCGGACGGTGGTTCTTGTTCCTTCGGAGGCCGAGCCCAACTTTACAGCCATCCCCAGCCGCCCCCCCAAACTATGATAAGCACGAGCTCCGAGCATGCGCGTTTTAGTGTAGCAGCATCGGTAAACATCGCAACCAGTATGACAGCAGCAGCGTCTAGCCAGCAGCCTAGCGATTACGATCGCGGGCGGGGGGGTGGGACTACGGTTGGGCGGGCCATCTCGAGCAGACGACGGGCGACCCCTCGGTACCGAGAGGTGCGAGCTCGACCGCTTGGTCTACTAGCGTTAGGTATCAAGAGCTTTTGAGGAGCGGGAGGCCCCCACGGCCACGAATCCCTGGGGGGGAGGCCCCTACCGCCCCCACCGTCCCCCCCCCCCCCCCCCCCTCGTCCTCCGAGGGGGGGGGGGGGGGGGGGGGGAGGGGAGCGGGGTGCGCGCCTCGGGCCCCTGAGGGCGCCCTCCAGGGATGCGTGCCTGCTGGACATGAAGTTCGGCACGCTACGGGGGGCGCCCGTCCTCCTCTCCCCCCCTGGGGGTTAGGGCGGTCCTTCGCGTGTGCGCGTGGTGCGTGAGCGTGCGTCGGAGCGTGAGTGCGTGGTTCGCCCTGCCCCCCCCCCCCCCCCTCGAGAGTGGGATAGGCCCTGGTACCACCCTGCTCCTGCGCTGGCCCCCAGCGGGGGCCAGTATGCATGGACTGGGGAGTGGCTGCGTCTCTGGCGCAGGCACAGGTGCCAGGGGACTTATATCACCTCTTCGTCCCGCCGTCTTTTCGCGGCCGTTCCACAAGTTCGAGGACGGCCGCCCCGCCTGCCGCAGCCGCCGCCGCCGTCGACGCAGCGAGCTCGGGGTGCAGGAGCGGGGGTGTATAGGGGGGGGTGCGCTCGCAGAGCGACTCGGGCAGCCTCCCCCTCCCGCTTTTTCAGTGCCTCGAAGCGTGCAGGGGTCCCCCCCTGCTGGACCTGCACCTCTCGCCTGGTTAGTCCCAGGCAAGAGGGCGCAGTAGGCCTGTGACGCCAGCCCTTAGGGCCGACGAGCACAGGCGCTCATTATGAGCGTACCCGCAGGGGTGCTAGTGAGCTGCAAGTGTCTGACAGCTGCACCCCCAAGCGCCGATTCCGATTCCGATTCCTCCTCCTCCTCCTCCTCCTCCCCCTCCTCCTCCTCCTCCTCCTCCTCCTCCTCCTCCTCCTCCCTCCCCCTGCCCGCTGCCGTCCGCAAAACAAGGTCGGGGGTTCGGCAAGGGGGTCGGGGATTTTGTTCGTGGCCGAGGTTCGTCGTGGCCAGGAAAAAAAGACGCTTCGTTCCTGAGCCAGCTGTCCCCATGGCAGAAGGATGATTGCACGGCGGAGGCGATGATGCTCCAACATACGCTAGCCTTGACCACCAGAAAGACTTCCGAGCAAGGAGAACATGCCGATACTGCAGGGTGTTCACACGTCTGGCCTTGAGGGGCGATGCTCGTTCGACACTGTTTCGATATTGTTCTGGGTGGTCGGAATGATTTTTGGGACGTGGTCCTGAAGTGCCCCGCTCCCTCTGGTGCAAGGATGATGTTGCACGGGGGGGGGGTCATTGTACACATCGGTTGTTGAAAATCTGTATCTTTGGATCCCCAGATTCCAACTACTTTCAGCGCCCTCCTACTTTACGAGTCGAGTGGTGTTCCCTCTTCCCTCTTCTTCTGGAGGCGGGCAGAAATCCAATCAATTTCCACTTTCCTACTTCATGTTTCTACCTACTTTCCCCGACCGGTTGGTGCAGATTTCACCCCCACTCTCCCCTCCATGCCGCCCGTCTGCTTCTCACTTGGTCAGCTGTCTTGGCGCCTGTCGAACGCAGAGACCCCCGCCCGTTTCAGGGGACCTGCTTGCGTCCACACCCACCTCTTGCACGGAACAGTTCCGCACAATTTCATCTTGGCAGTTTCTTGGATGTTTGCGCCTTTGGGGGTGTTCCTGTTGTTTCTTGGCTGGTGGCCTCGTGGCTTCTGTGGTAGCAGAACCAAGCGTCGACTGAGTTACCCATTGCTTGCATAGGCGCACGGGTTCTCTGCACTGCGCGACGCTCCTCTGCAGTGGCTCGAGCACAAGCCCACGCCGACAGGGCAGACTACCGCCGGCCTTCAGCCAGGGCGAGCAGGCATGGCGCTTGCCAGATGGGTCGGGTGAAAAATACTCATTGGGTTTTTATGGTGTCATTTGGCCTGCCGGTGTTGGTATTCCGTGGATCCCTCAAACAATCGCACCTCTCTCGAACAAACCATTGGACTTGAGGTGGCGCATCGCTGGTTGCGGCCATGGGTTGCGCCATGGGTGCCGCAGACGTCTGGGTGCTATTCGCTGTGCCCACGGTTTCGCCATGTGTTGTGGCCATGAGATGAGGTCATGAGTTGTTTCAGATCTCTCGGTGCAGGGTTTGTTCCCGCGGGTCGCACTTGGCCATTGTTCTTGAATGGCGTCTGTTGTTTTGCGTTGCTTTGCATTGCTTCGCACCGTTTCCCATTGATTTGCACTGAGCCTGCATTGCCCAACATCTACTGCCCTGATTCAGTGTTCTGGGTCCGCGCTGGAATCACACCGAGTTGGGTATCGGAGGAGGGAGGAGGAGGAGGCGGAGGAGGAGGCGGAGGAGGAGGCGGAGGAGGAGGAGGAGGGGAGGAGGAGGAGGGAGGGGGGGAGGAGGCGGAGGAGGAGGCGGAGGAGGAGGAGGAGGAGGCGATGGAGGGAGTGGTGAGCAGGCAGGGTGCAGAACGTCAGGGGACAGGGCGCCTGCGCCGTCGCCGACTCGCTGCTCTGTTCGGGTGTCGTGCCCGTGCAGCGGCCGCCTGGTGAAACACCACGCCGTCTGCCTTGCACCCAGACACATGGGGAGAGGGGGAAGAGGGGCAGAGAGAGGGAGAGGGAGAGAACGAGGGAGAGAGAGAGAGAGAGAGAGAGTGAGAGAGAGAGAGAAAAACATGCCAAGAGAGGCAGATGGCCAGGCAGGCAGGCAGGCAGGCGATGTATACATATATATATGTATACCTATACATATAGATGTGTATGTTTGTAAGCGTATCTGGCGGTCTAGAAAGAGAGAGAGAGAGAGAGCAAACAAACAAAAACGAGAAGAAATTCAGAGGACCGCCAGGTCCAGTGTGTTTGGGCAGCTTCAGAACGGGCAGAATGAACTAGCATACTTGTTGCAGCTTCGAGCCTACCTGCTCGGGTTTTGGACTTGACGACCCTCCAGGATAGACATATGCCGACAGAGACCAAAACAGCGTGATAGAGAGAGAGAGAGAGAGAAAGATGGACTGAGCGAGACTTCCCAGTGCGGGACGGGGGCAAGGCCATCGAAGACCGCACCGTGCTGCTCGACGTCAAGCGCCGGGCCCTGGGACCCACTGCGGCCGCGGCTGCAGCTGAGGCCCGGGGGAGGGGGGAGGGGGGGGGAAGGGATGCGGAAGGGGATGGAGTTGGGATGGCGCTCGGGAAGGGAGGGCTGGGCGGGGAGGCGGGGGGTGGCGGGCGAGAGCAGGGGTGGGCGTCGAGGGGCGGGGTGGGTCAGAGGGGGAGGCTGGGCGGAGACGCCTCCCCCCACCCCTGCAGCACTCCCGGCAGGCCCCGCACCCCGCGGCGGCTGCAGCGGCGGGGGCCGCCGCCGCTCGCGAGCAGGCGCTGTGTCCTCCCCGCTCCGCCTCTGCCCCGCCGCGCCTCCCCTCCGGGAGGGGGGCAGGGAGGATGCGGGCCCTCTGCGGGCTCTCGGCGGGGCTCCACGGGCTCCGCCTCCTCCTCCTGCCGTGGCCTCCACGCCCCACGCAGCCGTACCCGTGCTGGCTCAAGCTGGGGGGGATGAGGAGGAGGAGGAGGAGGAGGAGGAGGAGGAGGAGGAGGCGCACCCCGAACTTTGCCACAAAGGGGGGGGCCGATGTCTTTGGGGGTCTGGTCTGAGCTGCCCGCCTGCGTGGCCGGGCGCGCGGCGCCGCCCGCCGTGCTCCCCCTCGGAGCCGCCCGCCCCGCCTCCGCACAGTGGCCGCCACCGCGCCCGCGGCGGGGCGCCGCGGGCGCTCGCCCCGCAGCACCGGCACGCCGGCCGCGGCCCTCGGGCGGGCGTGTCTTACTGCAGTTATGTCGGGCGTGTCCCTCGACAGTGGGAATTTCGACGAAAAGTTCAAAAATACCCAAAGAATGCCCCAAGAAGGTCAAACAATGTTCAAACAATAGTCCCCAGACTATTTGTTGATTATTTTTTTGTTATTTTTTGGGTATTTCTTATTTTTCGTCGAAAATCCCCCTGTAGGGGGACAGGCCCGACTTCATTCTACAGGAGGGATGTTCGAAGGTGGTGAAACAATTTGCTGGTGACGGCTACAGTGGAGACCCATGCCAAGAAACACCCTGCTTGCCAAGAGGCATCGGCTGGTTGCAGTGAAGACGCCGAAATAACGTGGTCGTTGTCGGTGGATCTTGGTTAATCCAGCGTCGTGGCCCTTCTAATCTGGCCGAGACGCCTTTTTACCGTTCCATCGTTCCCACGAAAACCTCGCAGGAGTTGCCCTCTACAGCCAAGACGCTGAAAGGAAGATCGACCGCTTTGGGTCCCCGGGACCGTTCATTACAGTGGAGACCCATGCCAAGAAACACCCTGTTTGCCTCCAGGGTGCCCTCGGTTTCCTGCGTTTCGATGGATTTGCGACGGAAAGCGCGGCGTTCCCGCACCAGAAATCAGTGGACGTCCTGGGGTCTCGGGGTTGGGCCTCCTGTGGAGGGTCTCGGTGGTCGGGTCCCCACTGTAGTCGTGCCCTTTTGACTCTTCGTGACCCCGTTTTGCTCCGCCTGTAGGGGGACATGCCCGACTTCATCGTGGCCGCTCCCGCGCTGCGCGGCGCCAGAGCGGCGGCCGCGCAGGCCGCGGCCGCCGCGGGGGGCGCCACATCGCCTGGGCAGCCCCGGCGGCGGCCGCGGTGAAGCAGCGCACTGCCGCGCTCGAGGCACAGATCCCGCGGGCTTCATGGCACCGCCGCGCGCAAGCATCAGGAGGGAAACAAAAAACAGACACAATTACTCGTCGATTCCCCAGAACATATGGGAACATCTGGGAAGTGGGGGGGGAGACAAAAACCCAGAACATGCGGGAAAATATGGGAAATTCTGTTACTTTGTGTGTGTGTTGTTTTGTGTGCTTGTGGGCCCCTTCAAAGCAAGCCGAGCGGCCCGCTCTGGCCGCGCCTCTCCGGGCCGCCCGGGCCCGCCGTGGCCAGCTCGCGGCCGCCTCCGCGGCCGCCTCTCGGGCGCCGAGCCCCGCTGCCGCCCTCGCCACCGCCGCGGCGGCACCCGACCGACGACCCGACCTTCGACCGCGGCGCGGAGCACCTGAGCACACCGCCGCCCCACGCTCGTCGTGCTGAGCCTGCCTGCTGATGAAGAGGATTTCCTCGGACTAGCTTTTCGTTCGATTGATGTTGGCTCTGTTTCTGGTTGCTTCAGTCATGACCGGTAACCCTGGCTCTGGACCTCTGAACGTGCATAAGACCTGACAAGAGAAAGAATGATGGCATCGATAGAAAGAGTCAGTTGTCACTCTGCTTCTCAGCCTGCCGAAGACATCCGGTGCCCCACCCCGACCTCTTCCGCGCCGCCCAGGGGGGCCCGGGTGGGCCGCCCGGTCCCCGTGCGCGCCCTGTCTGGCATAGTCCACTGGAGGGGAGCTCCCTCGGAGGGGCCATTTTGCCCCCTGCGCCCGGGCGGGCCGGGGTGGCGGGTGCTGGCCTGCCAGCTGCTTGCCCGGCGAGCCGTTCCAGCGCGCGTGCTTGGACCTTGGAGGAAGGGTCGGGGGCGGAAAAGAGGGGGGTGATGACTAGGGGGAGTGGATATCATGGCGGGGGCCATGATATCTCCCCAGATTTCATGGCGCCTCTTCTTATTTCATTACGTCCCTGGCCCCCCCGCTGGGCCGCGCACATGCCGCCGGTCATGATTTGCACCCCCCCTTCTTGGACACCCCCCTCTTGGCCGCTCCCGAAAGGGTGCGGTGGGTTCGTGTCGTGTCGACAGGCGGCGACCCAGAACGGGTCGCTGTGGAACGATCTGACGTTTCGAAGACGGCCGGTCGCGCAAGGTTGAAAGATCCCCGCGGTGTCAGAAACCAAGGCCGAAGTCGGCACTTCACGAGCCTGTCGTGGTGGTTCGCCCCTCTCGGGAGGCGCCTCGCCGCTCGGCGCACACGCAAAGTTGCCAGCGCCTTTGAGGGTGCCGCCCGCCCGTCTGTCCCGCGGGGCCCTGGATTGCGTGCCGCGGGCAGGACCGGCCGTGTTCCCCCAGGGCAGAAGCCCCAGCCCTTCCCCTTGCCGCGGCATCGCCGATGCCGCCAGTGCATCGCCGACGCGTCGGCGACGCATAGAGGATGCGGCGCGATCCTCCGACCCCATCTGGGAGGCCTCCCCGGAGCCGCCGGCGCTCCCCGTGGAGCGCCGGCGGACCCACGGGCCGCTAGCCTTGACTCCTCGAGGCTGGAGCCTGGAGGGAGGAGAGGCG
>CAUYUJ010020556.1:129518-154592 GCA_963575745.1 Prorocentrum cordatum | reverse complement strand
CCTCCTCCTCCTCCTCCTCCTCCTCCTCCTCCTCCTCCTCCTCCTCCTCCTCCTCCTCCTCCTCCTCCTCCTTATCCCCGCCATCGCGGTCTGTGATCACCGCGCCACGCCTGCGGTCAAGGCGCCATGCGTGTGAGCACCGGCGACCGCGGCGGCACACATGTGAGCGGGCGCTAGAGAACCACCAGCGTGCCTGCGAACGCCACAACGCGCGCGTATACATCAGCATGCCAAACCGTGTCGGCACCGAAAACGTTCGCGAGCAGCGCAACTCGTCCTCGAACACCCCGCACAAGCCTGCGTGTGCCATGGTAGCACACGAGAACCGCAGTGTACCTGTGAGCAGCACAGCATGCCTTCGGGCACCAGCATGTTAGGGGGGAAGGCCATAGAGCAGGAGGACGACGACGACGACGACGACGACGACGACGACGACGACGACGTTTGCCGCCTGTTTCGCCCTCCGGAGGCCGTTTTCGGGCGCCGTCGACGACGACGATGGCGACGACGACGACGACGACGACGACGACAACGTTTTTCGCCTTTTTCGGACTGCGGAGGCCGTTTTTCGGGCGCCGTCGACGACGACGACGACGACGACGACGACGACGACGACGACGACGACGACGACGACGGCAACGAGGACGACGACGACGACGACGACGTTGTTTTTGTGCCTTTGTCGGACTCCGGAGGCCGTTTTTCGGGCGCCGTCGACGACGACGACGACGATTCGAGTACAAGCGCAAAGCCCGCAAGCACCAGCATCGCGCATGCGAGCGCCGCAGTGGCCTGCGAGCGCCCACAGTGCGCCTGCGACCACCACACCACAGTGCGCATGCCTTCGGGCACCAGCATGTTGGAGGGGAAGACCGAGACCCCCCCCGCGTACGAGCGGTACCGTTACGGGGGGGGGGGGGGAGAGGCCCGGGTAACGAGCGTTACCCCCCAGGGACGGCGAGGTCCCGCTCAGATCTAGGCGGCGCCTCACTCCGCAGGACCCACCAGCAGCCCTCGAAAGTGGGAACAATTTCGCAGATCGCAGCCCCCCAGGCACGGCGAGGTCCCGCTCAGATCTGCGCGGTGCCTCACTCCGCAGGACCCTCCAGCAGCCCTCGAAAGTGGCGACAGTTTCGCAGATCGCAGCCCCCCAGGAACGGCGAAGAGAGGGCAGGAGGAGGCGGAAGGCGGAAGAAGGGACGCGACCACACCCCTCTATCCCTCTATTCAAAACGAATACCCAACCAAGGAGGGTTGGGAAAAATCGTCCCCACGCTATGTTGTGACTAGTTTTGGATCTTCCTCCTGAGGAGGGGCACGCCCAACGTCAGGCTGGGCCGAAAGGGGCGCGAGCGCGGGTCAAGTGCCATCTCTGCTTCTGCAAGCGGCACGCAGCGTAGCGCCCCGAATCGCAAAAGGCGACAGGCCTTAGGTCGAGCATGTCCCCCCCTAGGGGCGGATGTAGGACGACAATGGAACAAATACCCAAGGCATGCTCAAAACTACACCAAAAAACAGCTCTAAACATTGTCCCCAGACTATTTGTCCCCAGACTATGTTTCAAGTGTTTTTGAATATTCCTCCTGTAGAGGGACAGGCACGACTTGAGACAAGCCCCCCCCCCCGGCACATGCTCAAACATACCCCCCCCGCAAAAAAAACTCAAAAAATGTTCCCCAGACTATTTGTCCCCAGACTATTGTTCAATTGTTTTTGAATGTTCCTCCTGTAGAGGGGCATGCCCGACTTAAGACAAGCCCCCCCCCCGGCCACAGGCTCGACTGCGCCACGGCGCGCCGGCGCGCCCGGCGGCCCCCAGGGGCGCGCGCGAGCAAGCGCGGGGTTGCTGCGCTCGGGCGCAGTGCGCGAGGGGGCGGGCGCCACCTCCGCCCGCCGGCGGAAAATACAAGGAGCCCGGGCTCCTCGTCATTTTGCTATGTACCTCTCCTCTTTTTCCTCCTCCTCCTCCTCCTCCTCTCCTCCTCCTCCTCCTCCTCCTCCCCTCCTCTCCCCTCCCCCCTCCTCCCCCCCTGTTCCCCCTCCTCGTCCTCCCCCTCCCCCTCCCCCTCCCCTCCTCCTCCTCCTCTCCTCCTCCTCCTCCTCCTCCCCTCTCCTCCTCCTCCTCCTCCCTCCTCCTCCTCCTCCTCCTCCTCCTCCTCCTCCTCCTCCTCTCCTCCTCCTCCTCCTCCTCCTCCTCCTCCTCCTCCTCCTCCTCCTCCTCCTCCTCCTCCGCCTCCTCCCCTCCTCCTCCTCCTCCTCCCTCCCCTCCTCCTCCTCCTCCTCCTCCTCCTCCCGCCGCGCATATCGGCGCATCAGCAGCTGCGTCGCGCGCCTCATGTTGGGCGACCACTGGAGGAACCAGGCCGGGGCGAGTAAGTGGGGCAATCGCGAAGAGGAACGCACCCCCGAGGCCAGTCATCATAGGCGCGCGAGGGCCCCCCAAGCGCGCCCAGCTGCAAAGCCCCGCGGTCGCCCCATCCTCCACCCCGCCAGGTAGAAATTCGAAGTGGCGAACTGCACGGCGGGCCGATAGCCACTCTGGACCGCCCACCAGGGGAAGACCCCAGATTCGCGCGAGAAGAACCCCGCGCGCAAAGTTCTGACCCAAACTTGCCAGGGACACGCAAACGAGACTTAAAGAGCGAGCAGCGCTACCTCTGAAACTTGCAAGCGAGAAGTCAGCGACTGACTCCGAGCCGACATCTAAGATTACAACGCCTGTCTTCTCAAGGCTCCTCACCCGAGAAGCGGGACAAGGCGCGTGGCCTTCGCTCGACTGGCCTGGAGGCTTCTGGATGCAAGTCGAGAGCCATTCGGTGCGAGGTTGGCCCCCAGGCAACGCTTTCATCAAGAAGGCAAGCGGTGTGAGGAGTCGGTCCCATCGCCAGCAGCATCTCGAGCAAAGCCTACACCGTCGAGCCAACACATCTCTTGCTATCGGGGAGATATCCTTCCGCGACCGCTTGGGCGATGATGACTGGCATGTTGGAAACACTCGGCCCCATCCCTTGTCTGCCTTTTGGGCGCGCTGGGCAACATAACAACCGTTGCTGTCTCGGTATATATAGATGCTTCAGGATAATCTCCCGCGTCGGAACTGCCGCCACTGCATTCGAACAGGTTGATGGACCTGTGCCCCCGCGCGACGTCTGCCCAGGTTTAGGTCGGACGTGTCCCACTACAAGCTGATTTGTACGGAAAATTAAAACCATGAAAAAAATACTCAAACTAGTCAAACAATGATCCTCAGACTATGTCTTACCAATTTTAGAATTTTCCTCCTGTAGAGGGACGCGCCCGACTTCAGCCCAGGTCCGAAGGTGGGGCCAGCTGTTGCTGGCATCGTTGTCAGCAGAGGCGGCGCCACCCTGACTGCTGCCGCCGCCGTGGCTGCCCTGGGCTTCTCCAAGTCGCGCGCGCAGCACGGAAAGGCCCCCCTCTGCCTGGGCGAACTCTTCCCCTTGCATCAGCTACATACTGTCAGGTCGGGCATGTCCCCCTACAGGCGGAATTTGGACGAATAAACCAAACATACGAACAACACAAATACTCACAAATACTCACAAATAAAAAAAATCGTCCCCCGACTGTTTTTTGACTCGTTCCGATAATTCCTGCCGAAGAGGACACGCCCGACTCAAACATGGATACTGCTGAGGGGTATGCGCTGAACCGTCGATGCTGTCCATGTGGCCGCGGCGCTGCAAATTTGCCTCTTGTGCCCAACTGGGTCGAGATTCCTCGTCGGTCCTGGCGCGCCCCCGGCACCGGAAAAGATGGCCGGCGAGATCGAGGTGGTACGGAGAACCCCCCCCACCGGGAGATCTCACTGCACCGACCCTGCAGACGTGCTGCAGAGGATTTCTGCGTGGATCTCCGTCCATGCAACACCCCGAAACGGCGAGTGAAAAACGAAGCGAATTTCGCGTGGATGTTGTCTAGTCTTCATGCCTTGCGAAGCAAGCTCCGCACGAAATTCACCTCGAAATCCAGAACGAAACTCTCCAGGACACTCCGGGCCCTCCTACCCATCGGTCGGAAGAAGTAGGTAGAAACATGAAGTAGGAAGGCGTTGAAAATAGATTGGGTTTCCGCCCGCCCCCTGAAGAGGGAAAAGGTGAAACCGCTCGATCGTTGAAGTAGAAAGACGCGTAAAGTAGATTGGAATCGGGGAATCCAAAAATACCTACTTTCAACGACCGATGGGTATCGTTTTCCGAACGAAATCCGCTCTGCGATGCTGGCGCCATGAGAGATCGGCCTCGGTTTCGGGCTCGCATCTGGCAGAAGTCCGACCCCCCCCCAGCCGCGTGGCAGGCGGGTGCGGGGGGGAGTGGGCGTCCCGCCGTGGTGTCCCGCCGTGGTGTCCCGCCGTGGTGTCCCGACGGTGTCCCGCGGTGTCCCGCGGTGTCTCGATTGGTGCCCCGATGGTGTCCCCGTGGTGTGTCGACAGTGTCTCGCTGTTGTCCCCGTGGTGTCCCGATTGGTGTACCGACCGGTGTCCCGATCGTGTCCTGGTGATGCCCCAGCGGTGTCCGGATGGTGTCCCGCTGGTGTCCCAGTGCCCGTGGTGTCCCGATGTTGCCCCGATGGTGTCCCGATGGTGTCCCGACGGTGTGGTGGTACCCCGATGGTGCATTGATCGTATCCAAATGCTTTCCAGGATCACTGATGAGATCGATAGTGAGATTTGGGGGGTGAGATCGAAGTGAACCGACCACAACGGTTTCGCCATCATGCATTCCCACCATCATCGTCTTCGTGCATCGTCGCAAACAAACTCGTGAGCGCATCACCAGCATCGTCACAATTGCAATCATCGCAATTGTCATCAGTTGGTTCTTCACCCCCCCATCTCGTAATCACCCAGAGGGTGGTCGTACAGGTACTTCAGCTTGTCCAGCTCGGTTCCAGCAGGCTCGTCATCTGCTGCCGAGTTCATGGCGACGAAGATTCCGAAACGTCGATGAAGCGAGCACCTGCGTTGAGTCTTAAAAAAATGTATTGCGCGCGGCAAACTGCACTTGCGATGCAAAAAAAGAATGCACTTCGGGTGCCGAATCGCTGTCGCCAACTCGCCTAAGACTAGGTCGAACATGTCATCATACAGGCGGACTTCGGAAGAAAATCAAAAATACTCCAACAAAACCAATACTCAAATAGTCAAAAATCGTTCCCAGACCATGTTCTGACTATTTTTGAATATTCATCCTGTAGAGGGACATGCCCGACTTAAGCCTAAGACGGGTGCGGTCTCAATCACGCAATGCCCACCCGCCTGAAGGATTAGAATCTGACTGCGCCCGCGGGGCCCCGCCGTGGCCTCTGCTGGTGAAGCTTCTTGGATCCGAGAGCGGCGACGGGTCGGGCGTTGACAACGCGTCGTCTCAGCTCCCTCCTGACAGAGCCGTTGAGAGTTTGACACCGGGGTGTAACTCCTTCTGCACCCCCGTTTGGCTTCGCCCACGTGGCGGTCGAGGTTCGCGAGACGGATGTGGAATGTCAGGTTTGGTGAGTGACCTGGTAGCCTGGCTGCGAGAGGTGCCGCGAAAGTGCTGGGTCAGCCCTGGCCTGGCAACCAATTGTGGCACCCATAGGTGCCTACACCACGCCTAGCAAAGCCTTGGGCTCGGGAGTTGAACCCTGAACGCTGCCTTGAAGCAAAGTGGATACTGACTCTTCCTACTCCTCCTCTTCCGACTCCTCCTCCTCCTCCTCCTCCTCCTCCTCCTCCTCCTCCTCCTCCTCCTCCTCCTCCTTCCTCCTCCTCCTCCCTCCTCCTCCTCCTCCTCCTCCTGCCGCCTCCTGCCGCCTCCTGCCGCCCCCTCCTCCTCCTCCTCCTCCTCCTCCTCCTCCTCCTCCTCCTCCTCCTCCTCCTCCTCCTCCTTCGGTGGTGGGGCCTTGACTTCGTGGATCTCCTCTATCTTCCCCCGCTCCTGCTGGTCCGCAAAACTGCGGGCGCGCTGTGGGAGAGGGAGGCGGGGGCAGGACGAGGAGGAGGATGGGGGCGACGACGTCAACGAGGACGAGTGCGGAGGAGAAGCGACTAGAAGGACAAGGAGGAGAAGGATCGCACTCACAGAGGAGAACGTGATCCAGAGAGGCCCAGGATACTCGAGGAGGGGGAGGAGAGTAATAAGGAGAAGGAGGACAAGACAAGACAAGACAAGACAATAGCATTTACGAGCCAATTGGTCACCGCCTTGCTGAGAAGTAGCCCTGAGGGCTTGAATTCAGGTAAACTGAGAATATGGAAATGACTGTGTGAGCGCTGTGTGTGAGCGCCTACTAGCGGCCCTGTGGGGGGATTCCTCTGGCCTACGGAGGGAACAGATGGGGGCAAGACGACCCCTCCAAGGCCCTCCAGAGGCACCTTATCCCCTGAGAGCTCTAGGCGCGAATCAAGAGGTCGCAACCCTACAATATACAAACTTTCATTCGCGGCCTGTTGGGGGTCAGACGCCTGAGGAAGGTGAACGGGCGGAGCGAGCAGGAGGAAGGGGAGAGGGGGCTCAACCGAGGAAAGGGAGAGGTCACCACTCATTCTTCGGACCCTGGAGGACCTCTGGAGCAAAATTACTATATCTACACCAGGCTCCACTGGGACTCCGGTTGGATGAAACATGTAAAACTTGCTGCGGCCCGCTTGATACTCTAGAATGGGCCTGGCGGGTTCAGCGTGCAGCTTGGCGAGCGCCTCATCTTTCAGAAGTCCTTTTTGCAATAGCTCGAGCATCCGCTCGGATCCACTGATAGCAACCAGCCGAGCTACTTCTTGTGAACCTGCTGCTGGGCGGCCTCGTGCGACAGGCCGATGCGGTTCAGCAACTTCTCCGCATCCCTCTCCTTTGCGCCTCTCGGCACCGATCCTGGCTTGAACGCGCACCCTCTGAGCCTTCACCGCCTGCGATATCGCCTCGTGAAGGGTGAGCAACTCTGCGCTGTCCTCGTCGCGCATCACGAGAGTCTGCTGAGCTGGGGCAACCATGAACTGCAACTTGTACATATGCGGCTCCGCGTGCTGCTTCTTGTCGTAGTGACAAGCTCGAAGACGAAGGAACCTCACGTGCTCTTGGACTGCGAGGAGCGTTGTCGCCCCTGGAAGGGCCACCACTGAATTCCCGCACCGCGTCGACGTCGCTTTGGATTAGGTGGGGGCATCGCTGGCTTCCTTGACCAGGTAGTATAGCATGCCGAGAAACACTTGTGGCCATGGTGGGCGCAGTCCATGATCGTTGCCCTCTTCATTGCACTTGGCGTTGCAAACCTGCCCCGCAGTCTGCACAATCTTGATGGCGCCCGCCGATGGCGGGGCCAAATAGCAAACGAAACATGCGCCGATGAGCCCCGCTAGCTCGCGGCTGTTGCGCAGGGCGGCGCGGCACAGGATGGCGATGAGTGCTGCGAGCGCCGAGCCCGCTCCGTCCTCGTTGCTGAGCACCTCCTCTTGAAGCTTGGCTAGATTGGAGTCCTTCTGTTCGCCGCTGCCGTCTGCTCATCCCTTGCCTGTCGGCTTCACGAACCAATCTGGACTGCCCGCTGCCTCCTCCACCGTCGATTACTGGTAAGAGCGAGAAATGCCGTCGAACATGAAGAAGAAGTTCGGGCGTCGATTCAGCTTGAGCCTCGCACAACGGACATGCGACGATAGAACTTTCGGCTGGCTGATGTGTCGAATTCTTATTATACACACACTCCCGTCTTGAAATTTTGGCATGCACGCTTGTAGGCCGAGTTCCGAGATTCGAAGATATTCTCGCACACGAACATTGGTTCGAATAGACTGCTTGTCCTAGGACCGACCGAAGCCCATGGTAGTTTTGCACGTGAACGAGGAGCTGACGCTTGCTGTGAAATTCACGAACACAATGAGCGACTGGACATCGATTCTCGGCCAGTTCCTTATTTACAGTGAGCTCGTCGTCTACGTTGCTCGGGTTCGTGGTCACATGGCCAGGAGGGGGAATACAAATGCCAATCCATTGAGCTCTCATAACCTTCGGGTCCTGCGAGGCGAACCGGTCGACGAGCTCGGGGGCATTGAAGAGGCGAAGGACATTTCGTTAAACTCTTGGATATTTTCGCACTCGTCGCCTCCTAGGCCCGCAAGCGAGACGATGTCGTTGACGAATCGACGGGCCCAGGAGCAAGCGCATTCCGAGAGTCGTCTTTCGTCAGTGATAATACTCAGTCCCTCCTCCCCCCCCCCCCCCCACTTTCATCGTTTCAAAGAGAGCCCCCCAATCTGCTTTGTGCTTCTGAGGTTTCCTCACCCAAGACTGGTACCATTTTATTCGCCCGGCGCGATATTCAATCTCTCGCGGGGCAACTCGCCAGCGTCTGAGAGCATCCTCGTTCGAGACCGAGAACGCGCGAGCATCAGTGCACTTGGTCACCTCTCCCCTCATGGCCTTTCTGGCATACAACAGAATACGTGTCTGGATATTCCCTAGCTGTGTCGAAGCAGGGAGACTTGCTTCCAATGCTGAAAAAGCGGGGCCCAAGATGCGGCTGAGGAAGGCAATTCTTTTTTTCCGCGCACGGCAATCGGTCCTGAAACCAATATCCCCCCAAGGCTGCAAGTCCAGCATCGATCGCTTCCTATCTGCGTGGGAATCACTCGCAAACGTAGCATCCGCCCGTCGAATGCCTCCCAATTGTCGCGCCCGGCCTTGTGGCGGGCCTGCTAATTGTAGTCGTCCGTCTCGGAAGCGCAGGCGCAGCAACTGCGAGCTGTGACCGAAGGCTGCCACCGCGCTCTCATTCTTTGAAGGGTTGATAGGGTAGTTATGCTCTTTCACGTTGTCCGAATGGATTTTCTTTTCTCGTAGGCGAGGGACTTGTTGCTACGCTCGATGCCAACATCGAAGTGAGCGCCAGGAGAAACCAATACTCTGGTCGCATCATCCACATAACTGTGGAGGACAAGGTCCAGCTGCTCGGCGTCGCCGTCGTCGATCGTGAGGTCGATCACACACCATTGCGCTGTCTCATCCCCAGAGTCGGCATACTGAGTCTCCGTCTCACTGAAAACTGCGCAAATATCACGCGCGAATGCTTTCACAGCCCAATTATCTCCTCGTAGCGCTCCGACGCTAGGCTTTGCAAACAGGACGCCTTCAGGCCCTTAAAAACACACTGCTGCATCGAGACGCCGACGCATTTCAAATCGAGCCTCGCGATCTCTCATGATCGCGTGATTCCTGTCAGCCAGTAAGGAAAAAGTGCCCCCAAAGGCGTTGGTCTCGTCCTTGCGGTCGCGATCAAACGAGAGACCGAACCCCCGAAGTCGCCGTCCAAGAGACTGCTGTACCATCAGCGGGGCCCCCCCCCTTCTCCGCGACGCCACACATCCGCGCGCGAACTTGGGCTCCACGTTGCGTTGAATCGAGCATAAACATGTCGAAATACATGTTTTCCCAAACGGGCAAGGGACATGAATGACCCCCTTCCACGCAATAGCAACTCCATTTGATAAGTCCCAGGCCAATGGCACCTCACCGCCACGGTAGATAGTATGCATCATGCTCTTCAGAAAGGCGCGGGTGCCTTGCATGTCAATCTTGGGCTGCTCGTATCCAAACCCTCAAAATCGCCTCGATGTTCGCCGACATTGGCGAAAAAGCACCCAGAATAATTCCAACGGCAAAGACCACGGTGGCGCTGCTTTCCAAAATTGCGCCGTCCTGAAATGCTGAGCTATACGTTTAAGCTTGTCGCGTGCCCAGTCGAGTCCTCGCTGTGACCATGGCGAGGTAAAATTATGATGTTCATGTCCATCGGGTCCATACAGATCATTGTCCACATGAGCCTCCCAGCTTGGAATATGATCAGCTTCCATGCCGCCTTCACCAGAAGAAAATTGAAACCGATGCTGCAAATCAGTAGAAGTCGGAAATGCCGAGACCACTCGCATGTAGTTTCGTTTGAGAGGGCCTGTGCCTCTCGCTGGTAAGAGCCGCGATAGACTTGCAACATCCGCTGTCCTACCTTGTTGGTGTGCTTGGAGGAGCTCTGATGTCACATTTTCTCGCCATGCCACAAGATGCTGTCGCCGTTGCTGTCGCTGCAGCGTTGAAAGATCACCTAATTGTTGAGTAAGTGATGCTTCTCGCTGTTGAAGGTCGCCATCCTCTGTCGCATCTTCTGAGTCTGCAGTAATATGCCCAGCGAGCGCAGCAAGTTGGAGCCGCAGTTGTCGTCGCTGCTCGAGTAACTGTAGAACTTGGTCTGCGCGTGCTTGATAGCCTTCTGCTGACTCCACGGAAGAGGTGGAAAAAAACTGCGTTTCCTGCTCCATCACCTGCGAAAGATAAGCGCATTCATGATTGGGTGTCTGCTCTTCTTGTCGAATGCGTGGCTGCTGATATGCTTCTCTATTGATGCGATTCTCCACGGTCATAAAAAACTCTGCTCTGTGCGTGCCACGTCGTAAGGCTCCATAAGGGCTTCTCGAATCCACCTGATAGGCTGGTAGGCGCAACCCTGTTTAGGAGCCGACTGCATGTGCGTGGCCGATCCAAGTACAGCCTCCAATGAGTATTGAGCTCTCATGTTTACCGGGAGATGATCACGATGAAATCTGGAAGGGATTGTCTGCAATTCAGTTGCCAATCTTCGTAGTGGCCCAGCACTGGTGACCGCAGAGATGAGACATCTCGGAATAAGAATGAAATCCAACTGTGAACGGGTACCTGAAGCACTGTAAGAAGTCAGTCCTCCTGTACTTATTGGAACCATGTCCAGTTGTTCAAGTAGTGGAAGTAGTGCATCAACTGCATAACGTTGCCGTACTTGGGGGGCTGCAGAAGATCCGGTGCATTTAGAAGAAACTTCCTGCCACTCTTCGTGTCCGGGGTCTCTTTGCAATCCAGATCCTGAGTTGAGGTCCAGCCACACAATAGGTAAACAGTGGTGCGCGCACCAGATGGGAAGCATCTTCAGCCACTGCACTAAAATATCTCGCGCGCTTGATGAGGTGGAGGAGGGAAGTACAAGTTGCAGATGCCGAAGTCGAACTGCTTGCTCTTGACTCTGATCGCAAGGCCGCGACCTGCAGCCGTCTGGGGGGCAGTCCACACTCCGACAACGTTCCTGCGGGGGATTCGAGAGCCAAGTACGTTAGCACAACCCGCCGATGTGTTCGAGTAGGGGCCCCTCTTCCATCCGTGAGAAGCACACCATCTTCTGGGCCCTGCTCTCTTCCACTCTACTACTTCTTGACCTTGCTGCTTATCTGTGGTACCGTTCAAGCAGACAAAATCCATGTTGCGCGTGCTGAGGGCTATCTCATGTATCCTGGTCGGGCAGCTTGATGAAAGTGGATTATACTGCAGGACTGAGTCATGCTGCATCATGGATGAGGCCAGCGGCCACCGTTGTTCAAGTCATTGGTGCAAGAGTGAGATGCAATGCAACCAACGTCTCGCAGAACGTGACACAGATAAGGAAGTGCTGGAGGGTGCTGGTAGGTTACGTTAACGGATGTGTGTGTGTGTGTTTAGGGAAGTGCCCAAGCCGAGAGCACTTGGAGGAGGAGGAGGAGGAGGAGGAGAGGATCGCCTCGTGAGCGCCGCGTGCGCTGGATGGGCACGCCAAGGTTTCGCCACGTTGCCACCCGTCTGCACCTCGCGGGCGCAGCGTGCGCACACCGCATACGTTACACCGCACGTATTGCACCGCGCAGCTTACACCTCATCCCTCATACCGGATAAAGTGCACCACACAGCTTACGCAGCGTAGCTCACATGCCACTGCTAGCACACACTATGTTGCACCACGAGGCGTACGCCACGTAGCTCACAACACAGAGATTGTGCTACATGTGTTGCACCACTTAGATTGCACCAACTATTGTGCATCAGCCAGATTGCACCACACAAGTCATACCACACATTGTGCACAGTATAGCTTACACAGTATAGCTCACACCGCATGTGTCGATTGCATCACATGTGCTGCACCACATAGCTTACACCTCACACCTCACGCCAAACTGATCATACATCATAAATCACACTACGCCGTGTTCACATCCACGGTGCATCTCACATGTTGGAGTCCATGCTTTACGCGTGTGCTTACCGCGACACATGCGACACATTCGCGATGGTGCAATGTATGTGGCAAGGTCCCCATGAAACAGAGCACACGTAATTGTAGGCATGCGCATCTGTCAAGACTTTCCGATCCAGGGAGGGAATACGGCCTGCTCCCCAATTATATGTTGCCTCCCCTGGCATGGCCGATCAAACACAATAGGTACCAGTGAGCCTCTCTGCTGATGGGGGCATTACTTTTCCACGCACGCACGTGAAACAACAGTGAAGGACAACGATAACTCAAGCCGAATACATGATAAAGGGGGGCTCATCTATCCATCCAATCTTCGGAGTCGTCAACAGCCGTTCGGAACTCTACCTAGACATCTGTGATATGACTTGGGACACTCACAGCAAATGGTCAAACGCGTTCGTCCCTGGTGACGGCTTCGTGCCACAGCACCCCATACGACTCTGGAGAATGAGTGGACCCTGCAGGAACAGCATGATGAGCATGGCAGCGTGTGAGGTCATGCGGTGGACATGGGTATCATCGAGATCTAGAGAAGCACTCAATGACAACAGGGAGCATGTAGCAGCGATGGCCAGTACCATGATGAATCGCAATGCCCACCCCCTGGATGATATGCTACAAGCTGGCCGATGTCGTTCCGTCGAGAGAAGCGGTGCAGGCAGGCGGGGCTGGAGTCACGTCAGATGGTGACCTCCGCATCCGCTCTTCTGCAGGGGGGCAGGAATCCGCCGACCCTTCGGCGTGTGAGACGCAGTCGTCGTCTTCGTCGTTGTCGTCGCCAGTCCCAAGGAGAGTCATACACGAACAGAGAAAATAAACTTCGTAGCTAAGCCGACTCCCTCCGTGCTTCCCTCCCTGACGGGGGGGGGCACGGCGGGGGGTAGGTGGGGGGGGGTAGGGGGCGGTCCCGGGTCAGATTACCGCCCCCCCGGGTGGTCCCCCCTCCCCTCCCCAGCCCCCCCCTGCGGACAAGGAGGACAGGGGGGGGGGGTCTTCTCGTGCGAAGGGGGGTCCTGGAAAGGGGGGTCCCCAGGGTAGGTCCTGCCCGTAGTCGGGGAGGTCCCCCGTCAGAATGCCGCTCCTCCCGAGGTCCAGGCGGGTCCCGGGAGGGGGTCCAGCGGGGGTCCCTGGGGAGGTCCCGCCTTCAGGGTCGGCGGCACAGACCGTAAGGCCTTCACACAACTCGCATGGAAGAGCACACTTCAACCCTCCCCCTCCTCGCCAACTCACCTCCCGCGGGTGTGAGCTACAGGGCGAAGTTTGTACAGCAGCCGTTCGTCGAGCGAGATGAGATAGCCGAGGTCGGACAACAAACAAATGCACCATCTGCGAAGATCAATACGCCAGACCGCCAGGCATATCTCAAAAATGAGCAAAGCCCTCCAGCGGGGCATCTCACTGACGTAACTGAAGAGAAACAGTAGGAAGAAGAGGAACCAGATGAAAGGGATCAGGGAAACAAACGGACGATAAGTATTCGGATGTGGCAGATGGAGGAGGACGCAGGAAGACGGAGAAGGCAGGAAGACGGCGAGTCAAAAGGGGCACGAGGAAGGGGTGGCGGCTCGACGTACCCCTAATTGAAAACGAAGATACGACACCACATAACTACCCGGCACCATCGACATCCACTACCCGGGCTGTTCCAACAATGGTCCTGTAAAAATTAAAGGATCGGAGTTCCTCCGATCATCCCACCATCCCTCTCCCTCTGGGCGAGAGTGGTTAAGAGCGCTTCCTCTTCCAACCCACGTTCTCCCCTTCGGGGAGGGGTTGACCCCTCTCCCTCCCCCTGGACCTGGACGGGGCGCCCTGCGAATCGTTGGAGCGTCCAGGATGGCCTCGGCGAGAAGGCCAAAATCAGTGATGCTACCAACGTTTGGGCTTCCTGGGGGGAACGAACGAACGAACCACCACATCGGACAGCTGTCCGGGCCTGCTCAGACCAGGTGGGTGAGGCCATGGCCTCCTGTAAACATAGAGACATGCACAGGAACTGCGAGACACACAATAAATGATTCTGTGCAACACACAAAAAGTTATGACGGAGGAGGAGAGGAGGAGGACCCTTATTGGACCCCCACCCCCACCCCTCTTCTTTGATCGATCACCTTCAAGATGGCCCCAAGATGGCCACCGCGTCCCCCAAAAAGTGCCCCAAGAGGGCCCCAAGAGGCGCCCAGGGGCGCCCAGGCGCCTGCAAGAAGCTATCGAGAGACAGCCGAAGAGACTCCGAGGAGCATTCAAGAGGCCGCTGGCCTTCCTGTTCCCCCTCCTCCTCCTGTTCATCGTCCTCATCCGCCTGATACTCCTCCTCCTCCCTCGTGCCTTCTCCCTCCTCCTCATCCTCCTCCTCCTCCTCCTCTGGTTCCTCTTCCGTCCTCCCCTCTTGGGGTATGAGGGCTTCCCAGCGCATTACACTGCAAGCTACCCCAGATGACTGATCAGGGCAACTCGCCTGGGCATCGTTTCTGTATGGGCTGGTGGGATTACACGAAGCGCCTGGAATGATTCAATCACTGGGAGGACGAGGAAACAGCGACGGCGAGGTCAAGAAAATACCTCTACGACCACCCTTCGGGTGATAAGGAGGTTCGTGGTGGAGTCGCTCAATCGATCTCACAGTCGATCTCGCTATCGATCTCACTATCGATCTCACTATTGATCTCACTGTCGACCCCACTATCGACCTCACTGTCGGCCTCAACATCGACCTCACGGGACACCATGGGACACCACGAGACACTCTGCCACGGGCCACCACGGGCCACCACGGGCCACCACGGGCCACCACGGGCCACCACGGGACACCTCGCGGCCACCTCGCGGCCACCGCCCGCCGCGCGGCCCGCGCGTCTGGGGTGGGGCGGACTTCTGCCCCCGCTGCGCCCCAGCCAGAAGGGGGGGGGGGGCTCATTCCCCTCGCCCGCCCACGCCGCTCCGCCCCGTACGCACGCACGACACGGAACCCGGAGCCGAGACTGCTTTTCCGCCGGGGCGCGACTTGTCCCGCTTCGATCTCCCCCCCCCCTCCCCTCCGACTGAAGCACATCGACCTGCACGTATCGGCCAGGTGTTCGGTCGGGCGTGTCTTCGTACAGGCGGATTTTGGACGACGAAACGTGATAAAAATAGTCAAACGATGCTCGAACGCAGTCCAAAAATAATCCAAACATCACTCCCAGACTATTGTTTGATTGTTCTTGCAGTGCCTCCTGTAGATGGACACGCCCGACTTAACCCAAGTGTTCTGACTCTGCCCTCCACGTAGAGCGGAGCGCAGTTGCCCCTGCGCTCTCGCGAGGAGCCCCCCGAGGCAGGAGAGCGCTCTGTCCCGGACCCCGCACCGCGGGGACCTCCGGCGTGCTTCTGTTCAAGACGTGGGCCCCCGGGCCTCCCGACCCGATCCACGGAACGGCTCTGCGTCACGGGCGTGTCGTGCACGGCTCAGAGCCATCAGAGGCCCGAGACGGGCCTCCCGAGGCGAACTGCTGTGTGTTCGCGACGCTCCAACTCTGGGGCAGCATAGAATCTCAGACCGCTCTTGGCGCGCGCTTTGACATGGACTTCGAGGAGAGCTCAGCCTTCTGGGCGAGGCAGGTTCTTTTGGCTCACTCGAAGCAACAGTCTCTGCATTCTCAAGGCAAACATGTTTCACTGAAGGCAACTTTTGTTGAATGCAACAACCAGTTACGGCAAAAGCCTCACAGAGTGCAAACACATGTGCCTCTTGGAAAATTGCCTTCAAACAATTGTTGCCTTCAAACAGTTGTTTCCCCCTGATCTGTCGAGAACTTGCCTGAGCGTGGCTGGTGATGACTGCCCCCGGACACTTGGCTCGCTCCCGTGACCCTGCCTGTGCAGGTGCACAGCTGGCTAGCGACTCCCGTCATATGTTCCCTCATCCTCTGGCGCCCCCCCTCCCCCCACCCCCCTCTGCGCGTGGCTGAACAAACAGGTCCTCCAAATTTCGTAAAACAGGGAGGGGGGCACAACCCTCCCAAACGAGCAATTTCAGACCCCCCCGGGAGCCATGGAAGTGCCGCCTTTTGCCCAGAGCCGACTGGAACCCCCAAAGACAACTCAAATCAAACCTCCAGAGAAATGAGACCACCACCCTTTATTGTGCAATCCGGAGGACATCAACATGAATGTTCGGAGGTCCGACCAGATTTCTCGGATCTGTGCTGGAGCCCCCTGGCGCACTCAGCGCGCCAGTTAGGGGAATCCAGCGACAATGCGGGAAATCAGCGCGGACCTCAGATAGTTGATGGTTATGTCATCATTTGTCCCTCGAACGTGATCATCAAGCAAAAAACGACAGCGATGAAACTATCTCACGAAGAGGCGTTGAAAGCTCTGGGAAATACTGCTTCCCTACTCGCTGTCACCCGCGTCCCCAGCAAGACCACCGCTCTTTGGGCTGATCATGACGCCATTCTTGTCCCATCTTGGAGACTTCTCTTCGACGACCTCGCCGGTGGACAGAAGGGCCGCTCGAGTCTATGGTGGACGCTTCCGAAATCCGCCACCGTGCCTGCACGGAGTGGGCGTGTTAGAATGCTCGCATGTTCTAAGTTCTGAAAACTTTCAAGGAAGCCCACCCCTCGCCGCACGCATGCCCCAAAAAATGCCCCCTCTGAAATTGCTTTCTGGCGGTCTTTTCGACCTCCAGCCGGCCAAGATGGCCTCCAAGACGGCTACCAAGACAGCCAAGACAACAACAAAACGGCTCAAGCTCGCGTAAAATGGGACAAGACCTGTCAAGACAGCCACACGACAGCCAAAAAGGCCCCCAAGAGGGCCCCAAGACGGCCCAAAAGGCCCCCAAGACGGCCCGAGAGATCTCCAAGGGGCCTTCCTGGAGTGCCCGAGGGGACCAACACCATTGATTGTTCAATGGTTTTTGGAAGATGTTGAGGTTCTCGCCTGTTCGGGTTTCCGACCGTCCAAGACGGCCTAAAAAGCCTCCAAGAGGCCTCCAAGCTAGCTCCAAGACAGCCCCAAAGACCCCCAAGAGGGCCTCAAATCGGCCCAAGAGGTCCAAAAATCGCCCAAGGAGCTCCCACGGGGGCCCCAAGACGGCCGTGAACTGCTCCAGGAGGGCACCAAGACGGCCTAGAGAGGCTCCCAAGGCGGCCTCCATAAGCACCAGACGGACCAAGTCTTCCTAAGACGGCCCAAGAGCCCACGAGAGAACCCATGAGGCCCCAAATCTACCCCCAAGAGGCCCCACCAAAGCTGTCAGGAAGCTCCCAGGAGGTCCCTAGGAGGCCCCAAGAAGGCCTCAAGAAGCCTTTTCCTCCACATCCTCAATTTCTCCCTCTCTTCATATTCGTCCTCCTCCTCCTCCTCCTCCTCCTCCTCCTCCTCCTCATCATCATCATCATCATCATCATCATCATCATCATCATCATCATCAGCAGCAGCAGCAGCAGCAGCAGCAGCATCGTCATCATCATCATCATCATCATCATCATCATCATCATCATCATCATCATCAGCATCATCATCATCATCATCATCATCATCATCCTCATCATCATCATCATCATCATCATCATCATCAGCATCATCATCATCATCATCATCAGCAGCAGCATCATCCTCATCATCATCCTCATCATCATAACCAGCATCAACAACCCTTCATCATCATCCTCCTCCTCATCATCATCATCATCATCATCATCAGCATCATCATCATCATCATCATCATCATCATCATCATCATCATCACCACCATCATCATCATCAGCATCATCATCAGCAGCATCATTATCAGCAGCAGTATATCATCATCAGCATCTTCATCATCAGTATCATCAACATCATCCTCATCATCAGCAGTATCATCATCATGGTCATAATCATATTCATCATCATCTTCCTCCACCTTCTCCTCCTCGTCATCATGCTTGTTAGCAGCATTGCCATATTCAGTATAATCAGTAGCAATACGCCTAGTTTTAATAATACAATTCACCATACGAGTGCTAGTATTAGTGGTAGTGGTATTAATAGTGTCAGCACAAGTAGTAGCATTATCATCAGGAGTCGCATTATTATTCTTAATATTATGAGCATGATTAACAATAGTACAGGTGTTATGGCATTAGTGTTACTGTTACTCGCATTGTTCGTAGCAGTACTGGTATTCGTAGCATTCGCATGTTTCTTGATACCCATATCCCTATGATTTGTTTATCAGCATCAGCATCACCATCATCATCATCATCATCATCATCATCAGCAGCAGCAGCATCAGCATCAGCATCATCATCAGCAGCATCAGCATCATCATCAGCAGCAGCATCAGCATCATCATCAGCATCATCAGCATCACCATCATCATCCTTCTCCCTGCCGCGCGGACGAAGACGAGGTCGGGATCTCAAACCGCCTCAATTGAGACTACTCGTTGGAATTGCGCTATTCCTACACTCAGCCTCCTTTCCGCTACGCCATTGCACAGGCACGGTGGCGGGGTTTGCCGCAGGCAACTGGATATCTAGCATGTCCACCCGAAACAGCGCTAACGGCGCGCGGCACAAAATACGGCATACATGCGTGCAAGCAAGCACAATGACATCCGACAATCGTTAACATGAGTGAGTAGAGAACACAAATAATGATAGAACGGGTGGTCCGGGCCGACAACCCAAAGACGCGCCTGCGTAGCGTAGCACACAGCTGAGTGGTAGAGATGAAGTAGGGTATCGGCAACATAATTTGTCGTCGAATCTACGATACGTCGATCCACGAACACGCTACGTATTTGTTTGGCAGATTTCACGAGCCGATCAATTCTGATGTATATTCATTGTGTAATCGATCTCCTACTCGAAGAGTGCCAGGAAAGCCCTGGCTGACTGGACGACGCTCACACTTTCCAAGGGTTCCGACCTCTCGGGGCCGCATCCTGTCGCACACAAGGGAGAAGAGGAGGGAGGGAGTCGGGAGGGCAAGGAACGGCGAAACCAACAGGCGGGGGCGTCGTGAAGGCGCGATTCGAGGGAAAGCTGAAAAGGGGTGGGTAGGGGTCGAGAGGAAGGAGGCAGGCTCGAGGGGATGAAGAGCTTGAGCGGTGTAGAAAGGAAGAAGAAAATGGGGGGATCCGACAATCCGACGACGTGAACGAAAATCACGACACGATGAAATCCATTACTTCCGATCCCATCTTTACGCGGGATCCGTGAAAAACCTTGGGGCCTGGCATGGGGCAATGATATCCGTCGTGTGTTTGTCACGAGGCCCGTGTCTCCGCGAGAGATGCGGAGGGGGTCGAGGCACGGCGCCTTCCTCCGGAGGAAGTTGCGTGAACGACCGTGTGCCTTCTCCTATCAATTTGCCTTCGGCGGTCCCATGGCGGGCTTCGGCGGCATCTGGCGCGATCTCTCGCGATCTCCTGCGCGGAGGCTGGACGGCTGCAAACAACAAAGGAACCATGATCGAACACTTTCGAAGGTTCTGACTTCCGACGACTCGATTCTTTCAATGCTCTGGCCCCAAGAGATATCGACCCCAGCCTCTTGGGGCAAGCCATTCAACCCGAGCTGCTTTCTGACGGCCCTGGGGACCGGAATAGAGCTCCAGACGTCGAAGGTAACGACGACGATCATCACCACAACCACCGCCAAGACGACAGTTGGCGGCGCGCACAAGGGGCTTAGGGGGAGGGGGAAGGCTCCTTAGAAGGAGGCTGCTGCTTAGAAGGCGACGGCCCCACATCTAGAAGGCCCGCGCCTTCTAAGAAGCAGCGGAGTTCCTAAGAAGCCCTCCCCTCACCCCCCTTGTCTGCGCTCACTGAGATCCTCACCGCAGCCACCGCCAAGATGACGACGACAGCCACTGCCAGGACGGCGGCGAGGCGGCGCGGGCCCCGTTTGTTCTCTTGCGCAGGGCGCTCTTGAGGCTGCCCCCCGACTTGGTAGTCGACGCCCCGGCGGGGTCCTGCTCACTGATCACCGGAGGGGGGGGCGGGCGAACTTGACTCCTACTCCTGCAACTACCCCTACCCCTATTCCTACTCCTACTCCTACTCCTACCCCCATACTCCTCCTCCTCCTCTCCTCCTCCTCCTCCTCCTCCTCCTCCTCCTCCTCCTCCTCCTCCTCCTCCTCCTCCTCCTCCTCCTCCTCCTCCTCCTCCTCCTCCTCCTCCTCCTCCTACGCATATCCCTCTCTCTCTCTCTCTCTTTTTCTCTTATTCTCTCTCTCTCTCTCTCTCTCGCGCTCTCTCTATCAGTGATTTTCTCGCTCACTATGTTTCTGTCTCTCTGTCTCTGTCTCTGTCTCTGTCTCTGTCTCTCTCTCTCTCTCTCTCTCCCTCCCTCCTCCATGCCCCCCCCCCCAGCACGAAGTCCACGCAGTCCTCCATCCACTGGTGTTCGCCCGCCGTTTCGTCCTGCACCCCAGGATCCAGTGCTGGGCCAGCCGCGCTGGGTCGAGGTAACGAGCCTGTGTCACCTCCTGCTCAGTTGGCACGCTGCCTCCTCGCCAGCTTCGTGGCCAGCGCTCGAAAAACACCCACCCACCACTGCCACTGTGAAGTACTCCTTCCCACCATAGCCACCCAAGGCCCCCTGGCGACTCGAACCTGCAGCGTTCCTCACGAGGGCGTCCGCAAGATTCTTGCGCCTGAAGTGTTTCCCTGCAGGGGGGCTTCCTCCCGATTTGTCATTCTACTGCCGTCCCTGATTACTGATTTGCGGGAGCATCGGCCGCCCCTTCTGCGAAGGCCCCATTGGTCTCGGCCTGGCGGCGCTGGCACGCGAGCTTGGATTCTCGTAGTCGCGCCTGCCGCTGCCAGGCTGCCCACAAGATGCCGCGTCTGGCATGGCGCATCTCCTCGACCAGCATTTCGGGGACCTCCATGAACACGTCGCGGGAGGCGGCCTGCAGCAGGCACTGCGCCTTGGCCTGGATACGCCCCACACCTTCCACGCCCTGCCCCAGCAGACGGGGGCTGCACTGCCGCCCCGGCCCTCGGCCAAATGGCCCGGGCAGCCTGGGCGCAGGCGCGCGCCAACTCCGACTGCTGGCAGGCAGCGTGCCCGGCCTCCGCGTCGAGAAACCAGCGTAGGCCTGCCGCTCGCAGCGCTTGCACCTCACCCCGATGATGTCAAAGCCGCCTTCTGCCGCACACGCCAAATAGTCGTGCTCGACGAAGGCTGCGTTGCCGTGGACACAGTGGAGGGCGGCGGGGTCCGCGGCAACTCGGGCGGGCCATTCCAAGCGCCGACCTCGCTGACTCTGCCCGCCGCGCACGCTGCGCCTGCGCCACCGTGAGGGCCATTGCCCGCTCAAACCCAGGTCCAGGGAAGGCATCGACGATCAGCCGGTCGGCAAAGTAGTCGGCCCACGCGTTGCCCACCCAACACAGCGGATGCAAGTCCAGCTCTGCCTCCAGAAGCAACGCCACATCTCGCTCGGCTCGCGGCGCAGTCTGGAACGGCTGCAGAGCGGGGAGCACGCCATCGCGGGCGCGGATCGGCCAGCCGCCTTCCGCCACCTGCGCGATGGTCAAACTGCACTCAGTGATATCTGGCGATTTGTGCGCGAGCGGGCCTCCGCCCGCATTGACCGCGGCGCTCCAGGTCGCCTGGCGCCGCCCCGACCCGCGCGCCACGGCGGTCGGGCGTGGACGGATGAACTGCAGCTCGGGCGCGATCGGCACCCCCAGCGCCACCCCCAGCGCACGCCAAGCGCCAGGGCCACGCTCTGTCGTGGCGCGACGTGCCGGCTGGTAGTTCTCGGGGGCAGCCTCCTGGCCCCCTGGCTTGCGACCGCCCTTGCGCCCCGGGTCTGCGCGCCCACGCCAGCGGTGCCCGCGCGACTCCACAGGCGCCCCGCGCGAGCCGCCGAGCGCTTGGAGCGCCCCGCGCCGCTTCTGCCCGCTCGCCGTCTCGCGCCCCCGCGCGCTGCCCAGAGCCCCTGCCCACCATCCCACTGGCGATGACGTTGGTGCCCCTGCCGCTGCTGCTAGCGCCGAATGCCCGCATGGAGAGCACGCGAATCTGCCGCGGGTACATCTCCAGCCTCGAGATAGGCCCACCCAACTCGTCGACGCAAGGGCGGCGACGAACTTCCAATCGACTCTCTGCAACGCCAGCCAGGCCGCCGCCACGGGCCCCACGACTGCCGCCCAGGTTGGAATAATACATGCGAGTCGGGCGCCCACGGCAGCCCACGCCGCCTGGGCCTCCGAGAACAGGCGCCGCGCTGCGGCAGCACTGCGCGCGCTGCGAACATCGGGCCGTGGCGCGGGTCGCCCAGAAACATGATGACGAGCGCGAACAACGCCGAGGGCTTCGCCCTCGCCGCCGCCCCCGGTCAGCTGCGCGCCCCCTCAGGCACCGCGACGACCCCGCTGGCGGCGGCGCCATGACGTGGACGGCGCGAGGCCCGCGCCCTGCGGCATGGTGACCGCGCGCCCGACAGCCTTCTTCAAGATGGTGATCCACCCCCTGCGCCCGCGCGGCGCGGTCATCCTCGCCTGCTCCTGGAGTCTCGGCGGCCGCGTGCCGCACAGCTCCTGGCCGAGGTTCCGCATCCACGGCCCCGCCGCTGTCGTATTCGGCGCGAGAGCGTCGCCGGCGCATTCCTGCATGCGGCGCCGGTGGCCACGCAGCCCATCTTCCTGGGCTGGGCAGGCAGCCGCAAGTCCTGCAGGTCATGCATGATCCTGCTGGACACCAGCGCCACAGTCGCCGCGCCAGTGGCCTTGTCGACGCAACGCTGCGCGCCGGCGCCATCCACCAGCTGCCGCGCGCAGATGCAGCTGCAGAGAAACTTGGCACGGGCCATGGCCCACCTTGCGAGCGCGCGCAGCATGGTCGCGGCGAGCGCGCGCCAGGCAATTACCACCCCGGCCGAGGTGCACTTGACACAAAAGTTGTTGAAGGCCCACATGAACATCGGCCGCTTGTAAGCGACGAACGAACTTGGCGGACGCCCGACCCTTTGGCCCTCGAAAATCAAGGTGGCAGGGCCCGCCACCTCGAAGCACATCCACATGTCGATTCAATGCGCGACGGGCCCTTTGCCCAGGGCGCGCGCTATCTCGCCGACCAGCTTGCGGTCGGGCGCGGAGTCGACCAAGCTGCGACCTGCGTTCGAGCCTCACGCATGCGCGGCTCCACGCTTCGCGAAGCTGCCTATGCCGACCGTCGGAAGCCGCCTTGCGGGCACGGCCCAAGATACGCGCGACCGCGCCCTGTAGCCCGATCAGCCACCGGGCTTGAGCAGCCGCGCCAGCACGCGCAGGATGGTCTCGGCGGGCCAGCCGAGCTGCCGCTCCGCCTCCACGGGCAGCTCTGCCAAGGCGCCCAGGGCACCCTGCGAAGGGCACCCCAGCGCTCTCGCCAGCAGAACCTCGGCATGCCCAGTAACACGGCGGACGGGGAACGCACGAATCACCAGTCGCAACTGCTCCCGAATCAGCCGTGGCAGCTCGGGCAAGCGCTGGTCCTCCGGTGGGGGCTTCGTCGGTTCAAGATTGGAGCGCCTCCTCGACGCTGCGCCATGTCCCTACATCCCCGTCAGCCTGCACGTAGCGCCTGGCGTCGGGGACGTACTCCATCGTCTCTGGCTGCGGCCTCTCGCACGCGAGGCGACGGTCCTGCCCCGCATCGCCAGTGACAGCCTGGGCCGCCCGCTGCTTCCAGGACACTTACTTGCTGCGACCGTTCAGCCTCCTTCAACTCCTTCTCTGCCTTGGCGTTGGCGCTTTCGACGACGCCCCCCCGGGTGCTCGCCCTTCACCATCTCAGGCCCGCGACGCAAAGCCGCTTGCGCGAGCGCGCCCAGCCTGTTCAGGATATCATTGCTGCCACTGGCCTTAGCGAAGAAATCCTGCGCTTGCTCGTGGGCCGCCAGCGCGCGCGCTCTCGCTGGCCGCAAGCGCCGCGCGACCTGCGCGTCGGACTGCAGGGCCCCCTTCGCGCGGCAGGCAGCCGACTGAAGCCGCGGCGCAAGCTGCGCCCATCGCCGCGCCGCTGCCGCAGGCCCCAACTGTGCGCGATTCGCCCGGGGGCCCCCACTGCAACTTTTTCCGCTCGAAAATCAGCCCTTGTCCTCGGACGAGTAGGCGAGCCGCCTCCGCCAGGCAATGCCGCACCTGGCGCGGATCTCGTCTTCGGACCGGGCGATCTTCGGCTCCTCCAACGCGGTGACCGCCGCGACTGGGCGCGGGCCCATCGCCACCTCCAGGGGCAACGCGCGCAGCCAGGGCGCGGCGCTGCAGGCGCCACGCGCGGGGCATCGAGCTGCCGCGCTCAGATCACTCGCGGCTCAGCCCTCAGCCCGATCGCCACCAGTAGGCGCGGCAACATGTCCGCCTCGATCCAAACCTGAAGAGCAACATCCAGGTGCGAGGCCAACGGGGCGGGGGCCACCAATTAGTCAATGATGCCCTCAGGCGCGGCCTGGATGCAGGCGGGGCGGGCAGGCGCCAGCACCTATCATCTCCGGCATCGCCGCGGAGAGCATCTGGCCAGGCTCGCGATTGAAGCCCCCTGCCAGGACCCGCGCGTGGCACTGCTGCTCGATGCGTCTGACGCACTGGACGATGTGCCAGAGGATCGCCTGGTCATCAGCGCCTGCGCACGGCCCTGCGTGGATGCGCACCGAGATGCGCACCAGGCCGCCCTTGATCACCCAGGCGACGTGGGCCGCGATCGCCCGATGCGGCACAATCACTGTATCACTGCAGGCGGGACCGTGGGCGACCGTCACGTGGCGCCTGGCAAGGACAGCAACTCCGCCCGCGCTGCCTCCCGCCGCCGCGCTGGCTGGCAGCCACGACCCCTGCCCCAGCCCAGGCCCTGCGCCGCCGCCTGCGCCTCGCCTGAGCAGTAGTTGAACACGCGGTGCTCATGTGGCATGACCGCCAGGACGTCTGCGCGCTGCAGCGTGGCCAGTGGACCAAGGTTGGCGCGCCTGACACATGGGCCACGCGAGTTCACGCTGGCCGCGATCAGCGCGCCGCGGAGCAAGG
>CAUYUJ010020556.1:107018-127018 GCA_963575745.1 Prorocentrum cordatum | reverse complement strand
TCGCCGCCGCCGTCGCCGCTGCCGCCGCCGTCGGCCTCGATTCGGACGGTGGCCTCGTCGCCGCCGGCACGGTCGCCGCGGCGGCGGCGGCGGCCGGCGTCCTTCGACCCGCTCGACCTGCTGGCCACCGCGTCCATCACCGGCGGTGGGCCCCCCGCCGCGGGAGCCTGCGGCGAGGGCTGGCGCGAGGCCCGCGCGCGGGCACAGGGCTCCTCCTCCTCCTCCTCCTCCTCCTCCTCCTCCTCCTCCTCCTCCTCCCTCCTCCTCCTCCTCCTCCTCCTCCTCCTCCTCCTCCTCCGCGAGCCCGCGGCCCTGCGGGCACAGGGCGGCTTTGCAGCGATGCCGCGCGCGGAACGCATCCGGATTTTTCGTATCCGTTCGGCTCGCGCCTCGGAGGTCGGACCGCGGGGGCACGGATGTGGGCCCGATTCTCCTCTCCGGCATCGGGCAGGCACAGGGGCAGGAGGCGAGCAGGCCAGCGAACGAGGCGACAGTCCCCGCACACGGGCGCAAAGAGGATCAGCACCACCACCACCACCGCGAAGATCACTGGAGGATCCGCTGGGGAAATATTCCCCCTGTTCCTCGGCATCCCGCTCGAGACATCTCAACCTCTACCGTGCAGCGAGGCGCGCGGGCCCGTGCCCGGTTGGGCAAGGCGCGCGCGCAAGGACGGAGCCTCCCACCACCTGCTACAAGCTATACTCTGGGTTTCTTAACAAGCGTGGGGGGGGGACCCCCCCGACGGGTGTTAACCTCGCCTCGTCGTCGCGCCGCGACGGGGGTCGGAGCGCCTTCGGCGCGCGGTGGCCGCCCGCGACGGGAGTCGATGTGGGGCTGTCGGCGGGTGTGACGGCCCCCCCGACGCTTATTAAGAAACTCGGAGTACCCCAGAGTACCTAGACGGGGTGGGACGCCAGCAAAATTAGGTCGGGCATGTCCTCAGGCGGATGGATTCTGGGCGAAGAACGAAAATACACCACAATGTTTTTAAAACAATTAAGTATACCCCAAAAATCGGACCCAGACTATTTTTGACTATTTGTGAAGTTTCCTCCTGTAGAGGGACAGGCCCGACTTAACAGTACAAGGAGGTCGAGGAGGACGATCGAGGCTCCGTAAGCCTGCGGGGACCTCTGGAGGCCCCTGGCCGGGGACTCTTTACAGATGGAAGCCAGTCCAACAAAAAACCTTCCACAAGAAACCTTCCACGAAAAACTTTCCACAAGAAACCGTCCAGTGATTTTTGGTCTGGCAACGCCACGCTTTCCATGGCCAAGCCATCGAAACTCAAGGAACCCCAGGGCACCCTGGAGGCGAGCAGGGTGCTTCTTGACACGGGCCTCCACTGTACGGCCCCTGGAGGTCCTCGGAGGGGGGAGGAGCCGGCGGCGCGCCGAGAGGCGTCAGGAGACCTCGAGGGGCCTCTGAGAGGGCTCCTCGGAAGGCGGGGGGGGGGCCTCCTACGGAGCACTCGGGCCTTCTGAGGAGGGCCACCCTCCCCGCCCCCGCCCCTCCTGCGCGCCGCCGGCTGGGGGCGGGGACGTGTTGCCTCCGAGAGGGTGGCGCAACGCGACCGAGCACAGAGGGCATCCGAGAGAGCACAAGGCTCCTCTGAGGGCCACGTGGCGCGGGCGGGCCAGGGGGACGCGTGGCTCATCAAGCCGGGGATTTTTGATGTGAAAGGACGGAAGCGCAGAGGGAGGCTGCGAAGGAAGGGGGCTGACCATGTACATCCGAGGACAGAGCGAGTAGGGCCAGGAAGGCGAGCACGATGAGGCAGCGGAGCAACAGCTCTCCGTCCGTCCCTCCCCCTTTGTGACCCCCGTCCCCACCACGATGGCATGCGGCACGAGCCGGTGTACCCCGTGTATACCGCACGAGAAGGACGGGGAGGGGGGACCTGTCTGCGGGGCGAAGGAGGGCGGAGCAGGAGGACGGGAGGAGGATAAGGTTAGGATGGGGATTGTTGCAGATTTCGCAGCAAATTATGAAGGAGGAGCACGAGGATAACAATGAGGAGAGACGAGTGAAGCGCTTCAGGAGAAAACAAGCCAGTCATTGGGAGCTGATGGGCCCTCACAGCAGCGGTTTGCTCGAACTTGCAGCGTGTCCCGCGCGCTTCTCCAGCAGCAACTCCCAACACGTGCGCCTCAGATTTTCGCGGCGCGCTTCGCAGACGCTTCAGAAATGTTTCGTATCCAAGCACAGCGTTTTCTCAGCGCTACGAGCGCATCTGGTGGGCGCGGTCGCACTCGTCTGCCTCTGCGCTGTCAGGGTTTTGGGCCAAACAGGTGGCAGACGGAGGCGGACGAGGACGAGGCGCAGACCAATAGGATGAGGACGACCAAATCAAGGATTATCCATGCGAGGTGGCGGGGAGGAAACGAACGCACAGGACAAAGAGAGAAATGTTGGGAGCGGGCAGAACAAATCAATACCGCTACACTGGATTAGGAAGGAATCCAGACTGCAGAGGTCGCGCAAAAAGAGTTGCGCAATTCCTGTCAAGGCTCGGGAGCCAATCACAATGCTGAAATGACCAACGTGCACCCATCTGGTGCATCGATCGTCCCGCCCCTTTTGATAAAATAATGGCAACTTGGGCACGGATGGGGACATCGCATGCCGCCAAAGACTTCCTCGAGAAGAACTCGTAGGTCGCCTTTCGGGGTGACCAGATGATTGCTCAGGCCACCAGACAGTAGCGATTTCATCTGGGACCTCCTCCAACAGGAACTTCTCCGCTCCCATGCCATGCCGCCAGGCAGCGACGGCTTCGCTTGATACTTCCTGAAAGCAAAGCTTCTGGCCTCATTCCAGCAACCCGATATCGTCTGAGGACCATTCGAGGAACAAGGGTCGATGGGAGGTCGAGGATCCAGGATCGATCAACAGTCGAAGATCCATTGAAGAACGAATATCCAGTGTGCGCTTTGGTCGCAAGGTGCCGATCTGGACTTTGACTGTTCATTCAGGGGGGTGGCTCTATAAAAACATGTGCAGCTGGGCTACAATAATCACATGCTGCGAAAAGCTGGCGACTGGACTACATTGCCTGGACCACAAATACAGCACAAAAGGCGTTGCACGTTTCCCGTTAGGGCGTTGGGCCCCAGTGCAATGTTGCAATGACCCACTTGCGCCCATCCGATGCATCTATCGTCATCTGAAACATTATCGTGGCCAAATGGGGCACGAACCAGAAAGTCGCATAACGCCCTATTCTTCCTCGCGAAAAATGGTCGCCATTGAAAACGACTGGGTGATTTCTCATGCCGCCAGACAGTGGCGAGTTCGTGTGGAACCTTTTTGAATAAAGACTTCTTGAGAGCAGAGATTCCGGCCCCATTGCATGCCGCCCACAAGAATCAATTTCGTCTGAGGACCGGTCGAAGATCCAGGATCGAGGCGAGGTCGAAAATCCAGGAACGGTCAACAGACACCGAACGAAGATAGATCCAAGAACAAAAATCCAGGCGGCTGTTGCTTCGTGTAGTGCATCTCCAAACCCGCTGATTGCAAAAATCACGTGTTTTGGACTGCAATAAACACGTGCTGTGAGGCGTTGCGGGCTGGATGAGAAAGTCCGTACCGCAAATGCCGTGCAATGAGCGCTGTGCGCTTCCCGTTAGGCGGCGGGGCCACAATACAGTATTGCCATGACCAAGTTGCTCCCGTCTGATGGAACACTACGTCGGCCAAGCAGGGCTCGGGAAGAAAACGCATGCCGCCCAAGGCTTCCTCGAGAGAGGTCGCGTAGCAGGGCGACCGGATGACTGCGAAAGGTTAAGGAGGCCACCAGAGAATAGCGATTTCATGTGGGATCTTCTCCGACGAATTCTCCAGTCCCTTTGTGGTATGTCGCCAGACAGTGACGGTTTCACTGGAGACTTCCTGAGAACAAAGCTTCTGGCTCCATTCCATGCCGCCCAAAAGTGTCGAGTTCATCCGAGGACCGCTCGAAGATCTAGGATCGAGGCGAGGTCGAAGAACCAGGATCGAGGATCCAAAAACGATCAACAGTCGAAGATCGAGGACCGATCGAAGAGCGAAAACCAGAGGGCTGTTACCTCGTAAGGTGCCGATCCGGATTGTTTCCCAACCATCCTGTGGTGGTGGATCCTCGTTTTGAAGAGACAGCGCCCACCGTTTATTCTCCTCCTCCTTCTCCTCCTCCTCCTCCTCCTCCTCCTCCTCCTCCTCCTCCTCCTCCCTCCTCGTTCCTCCTCCTCCTCCTCCTGCTCCTGCTCCTGCTCCTCCTCCTCCTCCCCTCCTCCTCCTCCTCCTCCTCCTCCTCCTCCTCCTCCTCCGGCTGCCCCCTCCCCCTCCTCTCATCCTCACACGCTTCGTGGCCCCATAGGAGCTCCACCGAAAGCCACAGTGGCAGGGTTCGCATTCGGTTCCCCGCCCACTTCGGCACACCCCTCACACGATTCGTGGCCCCATAGGGAGCTCCACCGAAGGCCCCAGTGGGCCCCAGTGGCGGGGTTCGCATGCGGTTCCCCGCCCATTGCGGCACACCCGTCACACGTTTCGTGCCCCATAGGGAGCTCCACCGAAGGCCCCAGTGGCAGGGTTCGCATGCGGTTCCCCCCCATTTCGTCGGCACACCCCTCATACGTTTCGTGGCCCCATAGGGAGCTCCATCGAAGGCCCAGTGGCAGGGTTCGCATGGCGTTCCCCGCCCATTTCGGCACACCCCTCATACGTTTCATGGCCCCATAGGGAGCTCCACCGAAGGACCCAGTGGCAGAGTTCGCATTCGGTTCCCCGCCCATTTCGGCACACCCCTCACACGATTCGTGGCCCCATAGGGAGCTCCACCGAAGGCCCCAGTGGCAGGGTTCGCATGCGGTTCCCCGCCCATTGCGGCACACCCCTCACACGATTCGTGGCCCCATGGCCCATAGGGAGCTCCACCGAAGGCCCCAGTGGCAGGGTTCGCATGCGGTTCCCCGCCCAGTTCGACACACACCCCATAGGGAGCTCCACCGAAGACCCCAGTAGCAGAGTTCGCATGCGGTTCCCCGCCCATTGCGACACACCCCTCATACGTTTCGTGGCCCCGTAGAGAGCTCCACCGAAGGCCCCAGTGGCAGGGTTCGCATGTGGTTCCCCGCCCACTTCGGCACACCCCTCACACGATTCGTGGCCCCATAGGGAGCTCCACCGAAGGCCCCAGTGGGCCCCAGTGGCAGGGTTCGCATGCGGTTCCCCGCCCATTGCGGCACACCCCTCACACGATTCGTGGCCCATAGGGAGCTCCACCGAAGGCCCCAGTGGCAGGGTTCGCATGCGGTTCCCCGCCCATTTCGACACACACCCCCATAGGGAGCTCCACCGAAGGCCCCAGTGGCAGAGTTCGCATGCGGTTCCCCGCCCATTGCGGCACACCCCTCATACGTTTCGTGGCCCCGTAGAGAGCTCCACCGAAGGACCCAGTGGCAGAGTTCGCATGCGGTTCCCCGCCCATTTCGGCACACCCCTCATACGTTTCATGGCCTCATAGAGAGCTCCACCGAAGGCCCCAGTGGCAGGGTTCGCATTCGGTTCCCCGCCCATTGCGGCACACCCCTCACACGCTTCGTGGCCCCATAAGGATGCACGTCGAACGATGGACCTAGAACGCGGTATCCACAACTGCTTATGGCTAGGTCCTTCGTCTGGCTATTTTTTCTTTGATCCTGGGGGTGGTACTCGTCAGACCCCTTTCAGGAATGCCTTCTGACCTGGGTCCCGGGGCGGATCAAGCCGCAGCGGCGCGGGACCCCCCCCCGGGAGCCCCAACAGCAAACACGAGGCAAGGGCAACGGCGCCGATGGCACACTCCAGCAGGAACGGGAGGGGTGAGGACCTCGTGGCTGCAGAGCGCATGGGGAGGCGGAGGAGAAGGGTGAACCCCTCTGGCCCCCGACGTCGTGGACAGAAGCAAGAGTGGAACACAGCGATCGAACCCCCCGACACCGTCTGCAAGCAAGACCGCAACAGGGGAAACAAACGTCTGCCGTGGTAAGTTCATGACGCCCGGACGTGAGGGCAGGAAGGGAGTGGAAACAGGGACGTGGGAGAAGGACGAATAGGTATGCACGAGGTGGCGAGGACGAGGTCGACAAGGAAACAAGGCAACAAGGTGTGGAAGACAAGAAGGATGCTGGGACGCATGAAGAGATAGGGTATGAGAGCAATAAGGACGTAGCAGCAGAGGGCAAGCACGAGGAAGCAGATGAGACGGAGAAGGAGACAAGGACGACAAGGACAAGCAGGAAGGAGGACGACACGGATGAGCACGACAAGGGGAACTATGGACTTTGGGAAGGAGGAGTACGGTGAGGGGATCAGGGAGGAGCAGGCGGGCAAGAGGGAGGAGGAGGAGGAGGAGGAGAAGGAGGAGGAGGAGGAGAAGGACAGGGTGGAGGAGGGTGGAGGAGCAGCAGGAAGGGGAGGACAGGGAGGATGACAGCCGCGGACGCCCGCGCTGGAGGCGGAAGCATGCGTGCCTGCTAGCAGGCCCCAGCCGGTGGCGTGGGCGGCTGAGCGGCTTGCGCCAGCCGCGTCGCGGCTTGAGCGGCGGAGCAACGGTGCGGTCGGCGTCGGGCGAGGGAGGTCTGGAGGAGGGGTGGAGGAATGGGCGGACCAGGTGCGCTCGCGTCGCACAATCAGAACCCATAGTCCGCCGACACCCGCTTGCTGGGGGTGAAAAGGCGTGTGAGACACTTGGCTGTCCGCCTCCCCCTAAACCCTCCAGCAGGGTCCAAAATCCGATTGGGGGCGGTCCTGGTGCTCGGCAACGCGCCCCCGGGGCCACCCGAGCCTCAAAAGAGCAACAAGAAGGCTCAGGAGGGCCGAAACAGAGCGCCAGGACAATCCAAGTGAACGCCGAGACGGCCTAGGGTAGCCCCACGACGGTTCAAGATTGCTTCGAGACGGCCCACGAGGCCTCCAAAACGGCCCCAGCGTGCTTCCAGAGAACAGCCGAGACGGCCCCAAGAAGCAAAAATCGCTTCATTCCGTAGGGGAACTTTCATCCTTCGCACACTCGCCTTTTTCGTTTTGGCAGCCTTCAAGACGGCCAAAGGAGCCTCCAAGATCGTCCCAAGACGGGCCACGGGGCTCCTGAGAAAACCCCAGGTCGGCCCAGGAGGGTCCAAGACGGCCCCGCAGACGGCCTGGAGAGGCCCACGAGGGCCCCAAGAGTCAAGAAGCCGAATACGAACTGATATTTCGAGCCGTCCCCCCCAAGACGACACCACGAGCCCCCCAAGGGGCCCCCGGGGTGCCCCCACGAGGCCCCAAGAGGTACCCAAGAGGCCCCCTAAGAGCCTCCCAGAAGTCCCCAAAAAGCCCCCTTAGATGCAGCAAAGAGCCGTCCAAGGTGCTCCAGAGAAGCACCTCAAGAGCCTCTCGAATATCCGCAGATGCATCCAAGAGGCTCCTGACCCACCAAATAACTTAAACGATCGCCGCAAGCACTCGCTCCTTCTGGGGGGTGGCGGAATGGCGTACGCCACTTGAACAAAGATGCAGTACCCTCGAAAGTCTCATTTACATTCAAAATTATCCCGGCAAAGCAACCTAACAGCGATGTGTAGAAGCATATCTGAAAGCATTCCCCTTAAGATTCAGATGAAAATCCAGTTGTCGAATTCTGCTGTTCTCGCAGTCGTAGTCGCATTCGCGATGACAGACGCAGCGGCAACGGCAGTCGCAGTCACAGCCTCAGCCTCAGCCTGCCTCCTCCTCCTCCTCTTTCTCCTGCTCCTCCTCCTCCTCCTCCTCGGTCCTCCACCTCCTCCACCTCTACCTCCCTGCTTCGTCCCTCGTACGTTCTTCCCTGTCCTCCTCCGTCCTTGCTCGCCCCTACCGCCTGGTGCTCTCGTCCTCCTCCTCCTCGCTCCTGCCTCCACCTCCTCCTCCTTGATGGTCCTCGTTCTCCTCCTCCTGGTGCTCTCCTCCCCCCCCCTCCTCCTCCTCGTCCTCCTCACTCCTCCACGCTCTCGTCCTCCTCCTCCCCTCCTCTTCCCCTCCGGCCTCCTCCTCTCCTCCTCCTCCTGTTAGAATACCTCCCCCTCCCTCCGCCGTCCACCTCCTCCTCCCTCCTCTTCCTGGTCTCCTCGTTCTCGTCCTCCTCGTCTTGCACGTCCTCCGCCTCCTGGTGTTCACCTCCTCCTCTCCTCCCCTCCTCCTGCTCCCCCTTTTCCTCCCTCCTCCCTCCTCCTCTTTCCTCCTCCTTACTCCTCCCTCTTCCTCCATTTCCTCCACTTCCTCCTCGCCCTCATCATCCTCCTCTTATCCCTCCTCCTCCTCCTCCTCCTCCTCCTCCTCCTCCTCCTCCTCCTCCTCCTCCTCCTCCTCCTCCTGGTACTCCTCCCCCTCCCCTCCTCCTCCTCCTCCTCTTCCTGGTCGTCCTCCTCCTCCTGGTCGTCCTCCTCCTCCTGCTCGTCCTCCTCCTCCTCCTGCTCGTCCTTCATCTCCTGCTCCTCCTGCTCCTCGTCCTGCTCCTGCTCGTCCTCGTCCTCCTGGTCTTGCTCGTCCTCCTCCTCGTCGTGCTCTTGCCCCTGCTGAAAATGTGGCCCAGGAATGGGGAGATTCTGGGAAAGTCGAAGATAAGAAAAAAGAAGAAAAAAAACACAAAGAAAAAGAAAAAAGAAAAAAAAAAAAAAAAAGAAAAAAAAAACAAAAACAAAAAAAAAAAGAGAAAAAAAAAAAAAAAAAAAGAAAATAAATAAGACAAGAATTGCCTACAGATGGCTACGGGCAATTCAAAATGTGGCCCGGAGAATGGGAGTTGTCCCCAAAATAGAAAGAGAATCGAAAAAAGAGGCGAAACAAGTGGCCTAACGATAGCTCCCGTGCAAATTCCAAAATGTGGCCTGGGAATGGAGTTCTGGGAACTCGAAGACCACGAAGTGGCCTACAGTTGGCTCCGGGCATTCAAAATGTGGCCCGGGAATGGTGTTCTGGGAACTCGAAGACCACGAAGTGGCCTACAGTTGGCTCCGGGCATCCAAAATGTGGCCCGGGAATGGAGTTCTGGGAAGTCGAAGAGCACGAAGTGGCCTACAGTTGGCTCCGGGCATTCAGAATGTGGCCCGGGAATGGAGTTCTGGGAGGTCGAAGAGCACGAATTGTGTGACTGTTGCATCCTGCTTGTATGTATTCCTAAAGGTGCCCTTCAGTGCTCTGGGATCTCGAAGAGCACGAAGTATGTGGTGACTGTTGCATCCGGTTATTCAGAATGAGCCTGGGAATGGAGTTCTGGGAAGTCGAAGAGCACGAAGTGTGTGACTGTTGGTGAAAAACGAGCCGGGCACCCTGCCGCCCGGCAACTCCCAACACCTGCCCGGACCCCCCTGTGGAGTAATGTGCTGCTCTCTTTTTAGCCCATTAGAAACCTATCAGTCTTCGCTGTTAGGTAATTCCTTGGACATCCATATTGGCTCAGGATGGGCCGAAGGAGCAGGGACGTAAGGGTAGCCTTAATGAAGCAGCGCATCCTTACTATGGACTGTGACTCTATATGACGTCCTGTCCCACCTCTGACACTCCCCCCCCTCCCCCCTCCCTACCCGCATAATTTCCCCCGCCGTCCACCCCCAATCCCTCCCCGCGCGCGCTCCCGCGAGCCTCGGAGCGCGCGCGGAGTAGGAATGAGAACTAAGGGGAGGGGCAGGGACGAGGCGGAGACAGAGGGAGAGGGGAGGGTGTGACTGAGGACGTGGAGGAGGGAAAGGGGTAGAAGTCAAACGAAGATGGCGTGGAGGAATATGGCGAGAACACCGAGGGTACTGATGATACGAGCCGGTCGAGGGCCCCTGGTTCGCAAGCCAGAGGAGGAGGCTAGCCTATGGTACCCTGCTCTTACCAAACAGTTCCAGCTCCATAGCGGAGGCGATTGTCACTCTCCCAGGCCACCAGCATCTCTGGACAATCAGAGCCGTGCAGATTAGCAGTCTGGTGGGCATCGAAGGTGGGCAATTGCGCCACCGCCGAGGTCAGGGCAACCTCTGGGGCCGCTTCAGACGACTCTACAGTGGAGGCCAGTCCACAAGAAACCTTCCACAAGAAACCCAACCCTGAGACCCAGGACGTCAACTGCTCTTGGCGTGGGCACGTCACGCTTCCCATCGCAAAACCATCGAAACCCAAGAAACCCAGGGCACCCTGGAGGCGAGCAGGGTGCAAGACAGCTTCGCCTGCAGGGACCCCGCACCCCGCCGCCAAAGTCGACCCGCCGGCCAACAGGGGGGCCCCGACGCAGCTTTCCCCGAGGCCGACGGCCTGAGGACAGATCCTGTAGTGGCCTTGCCTCGATTATGTCCTAGGTGGGCCTCCTCCCTCCTCCCTCCTCCCTCCTCCTTCCCTCTCCTCCCCCTCCTCCCTCCTCCCTCCTCCCTCCTCCTCCTCCTCCTCCTCCTCCTCCTCCTCCTCCTCCTCCTCCTCCTCCTCCTCCTCCTCCTCCTCCTCCTACCTCTACCCCTACCCTACCCCTCATCCTCCGATTCCGATGTCCTAGAAATAAGCCACGCCTTACAGTAGAGGCCCGTCCACAAGAAACCTTCCACAAAAAGCCCAACCCTGAGACCCCAGGACGTCCATGGACTCTTGGTGTGGGAACGTCACGCTTTCCATCGCACGACAATCGAAACCCAAGGAACCCAGGGCACCCTGGAGGCAAGCATGGTGTTTCTTGGCATGGGCTTCCACTGTAATCAAGAACGCTGGGCCTCGTAACCCTGGTGGGCTCCCCCACGGCACATGGACAGCAAGACTCCTCGCGCATGCTGATGCGCTGAGGCTCCACACCGCTTACCAAACAGAGGGCCGCCAAGCGCTTCCCACGAGGGGGACCTGGACAGAAGCCTGCACAGCAGAGTGCTCTCTGAGCCTCCCAAAGTGCCCCGTCGACCCAGAGAAAGTCCCATGGCTCCAGAGGCGGACAATATCCTCCGTTGGCACTGCTAGCAACATGTGCTGCCACAAATTGCCCATTAAGCCGTTTCTAAGGTAAGGGGTGTTTCGGCACCGACTGAAACGCAGTCTGCTGGCACAGGCGGCGACAGGCTAATAATGAGAAAGACGGGGGTTCGGGGGCCGAAAGACAGCAGGCCTTGGCAGCAATCAGCCCCTATCTGACCCGGCTCAACCGTCCCAAGGAACATCAGAGGACGGGTGCAGGCCCCGACGAGCCGTTTCTCAGGTGGAGGCGGGGGTGGAGGAGGAGCAGCGGAGGAGACCCCACGGCCCCCATCAGCCATTTGGACCCAATCGAAAGGCCTCGAACCCGCCTCCCGGCAGCAATCCAGAGAAGAGCCTGCGAACAAAATCACCACCGTATTCAACATCGGCCGTGCCCGCTAGTCCTTCGGAGCCAGGCTGCTCCAAAGAAGCGGACGCAACCTGCGTTCTGCCGTGCCACGTTACGCAGTCCTTGACAAGCCTACTGCTTCCAGAAATAAACAAGGGCCAGTCATTCGGGATGCTCCCAAGCAGGGCACCCTGTTTCACAATTGAACTGCGTCGGCCATCTTGTCTCCTCTAAGAAGTTGTTGGAAGAGTTTTTTCACCTGACGTTGCATACCGACGCTGTCTGGCCAATGCCAGACCACCATTTCTTACTCAGATGGTGACAGGGGGTTGTCGTGGGCCAGAGCTTCCATCGCATTCATGGCGCAGCCGAGCGTGCCCACGCAATCACACCAAACTACAACCATTTTGTCAGGATCCCATTCCGAAATCCTGCTCAGCTTGTGAAAATGCACGATCCCCCCGGTCTCTGGCGCCTGGGACGGAGCGAATTGTAAGGGCACTACTCCATACACTACTGCAATTGACTGGCCAGCGCATCTACGGACACAACTGACAATCCCGCTCCGCTGAGTCCCTCACGGGCCGTGTTGAAAGCGCTTCCGTCCACGAAGACTTCTCCAAAGAAACGCCAGCCATGAAACACACTAACAAAATCATCCTGGCAAAGGACCCAACAAAACGCAAGTGTCAGAACCGCAGGGCATGTGGGACGAAGCAAGGGGAAGTCCCAATGGGGCCACGAACCGTGCAAGGGGTGCGCCAAAATGGGGCGGGGCCGCCATGCGAACCCTGCCACCAGGGCCTTCGGTGGAGTCCCCCATGGGGCCACGAACTGTGTGAGGGGTGCGCCGAAATGGGGCGGGGCCGCCATGCGAACCCTGCCACTGGGGCCTTCGGTGGAGCTCCCTATGGGGCCGCGAACCGTGTGAGGGGTGCGCCAAATGGGGCGGGGTCGCCATGCGAACCCTGTCACTGGAACCTTCGATGGAGCTCCCTGTGGGGCCATAAACCGTGAAAGAAGGTGCGCCAAAATGGGGAGGGGGCCGCCATGCGAACCCTGCCACTGGGGTCTTCGGTGGAGCCCCCCATGGGGCCACGAACCGTGTGAGAGGGGTGCGCCAAAATGGGGCGGGGCCGCCATGCGAACCCTGCCACCGGAACCTTCGGCGGAACTCCCCATGGGGCCACGAAACGTGTGACGGGTGCGCCAAAATGGGGCGGGGCCGCCATCCGAACCCTGCCACCAGGGCCTTCGGTGGAACTCCCTGTGGGGCCACGAACCGTGTGAGGGGTGCGCCAAAATGTGGCGGGGCCGCCATGCGAACCCCGGTGGAGCTCCCTATGGGGCCACAAACCGTGTGAGGGGTGCGCCAACACGCGGGGCCGCCATGCGAACCCTGCCACTGGGGCCTTCGATGGAGCTCCCTATGCGGCCACAAACCGTGTGAGGGGTGCGCCAAAACGCGGGGCCGCCATGCGAACCCTGCCACTGGGGCCTTCGGTGGAGCTCCCTATGGGACCACGAAACGCTGTACTGGGTGGGTGAAACGCAGGGAGGAGGGAGGAGGAGGAGGAGGAGGAGGAGGAGGAGGAGGAGGAGGAGAAGGAGCAGGCGGGAGGGCGGGAAGGAGGACGAACGCGGGGCGATGTCTCTTCAAAACGAGGACCCAACACCACAGGATGGTTGGGAACTAATCCCTACAAGCTACCAGGAAAAAGACCGATGCCACATGGGCCTGCCATGCTGGCGAGGGCTCTGTGATGTAAAGGGGCAGCCTCGCAACCATCTGATGCAGAATCAGGAATACGGCAAACTGTGACCATACAATCCCACCAGCCCTCTGGGCGCAGGTGGTCTAGGGCGTTTCCCTTTCCAACCTCCTGCCTTTCCCTGCCTTTCCCTGCTCCCTGCGTTTGGACGGGGGGGACCGACCCATAGCAGCGTCCAAGATGGCCCAATATGGCTCCAAGAAGGCCTCCGGGAGCGCAAGATGGCCTCCAAGATGGCCCAAGATAGCGGTAGACGGGTCAAGACCTCCGACACGCGTCCAAGAGGCCTCAAGACGGCCCCAAGACTGTTCCAAGTGCCCTCCGAAGCCTCCAAGGACCCCCCCCAAGAGGCCAAAATCCTTCAAAAACCTAAGGAAAATGACCCTGGCGACGTACCCAACCCCTGCGCAAAAGCGGGGCGCAAATAGTTTAGGATACTTTATAAGGGGGCGATGACGGAGCGAGGGTTACATATGTCTGCAGACGGAATTCGGGAGACTCGCAGGACACTGGCTACAGGAAAAGGGCTTGATAAAGCTGATGATTTACAATTCCTGAGCACTCCTAGCCACTTCGAAAACGGGGATCACAGCAGGCCTCGAAAGTGGCGACAGGTTCACAGATCGCAGCCCCGCAGGGACGGCGAGGTCTCATTTGAATCTGCCCGTGGCCCTCACTGTGCTGGGCCCCCCAGCAGGCCTCGAAAATGGCGGCAGTTTCGCAGATCGCAGCCCCCCAGGGATGGCGAGGTCTAATTTGAATCCGCGCGTGGCCCTCACTGTGCTGGGCCCCCCAGCAGGCCTCGAAAGTGGCGACAGTTTCACAGATCGCAGCCCCCCAGGGAGGGCGAGGTCTAATTTGGATCTGCCGCGATTACCCTCTATGCTGGACCCCCCAGCAGGCCTCGAAAGTGGCGACAGTTTCACAGATCGCAGCCCCCCCCCCAGGGATGGCGAGGTCTAATTTGAATCTGCCGCGATTACCCTCTATGCTGAGCCCCCCAGCAGGCCTCGAAAGTGGCGACAGTTTCACAGATCGCAGCCCCCCAGGAATGGCGAGGTCTAATTTGGATCTGCCGCGATTACCCTCTATGCTGGACCCCCCAGCAGGCCTCGAAACTGGCGACAGTTTCACAGCCCCCCGCAGGCAAGACAGAAAGAGGCAGGAAAGAGGCGGGAGGCGGGAGGAGGAAGGACGCGACCACACTGCACTATTCAAAACGAATACCCAACCAAGGAGGGTTGGGAATAAATGTGTGTTGCCTTGTCGTGTTTTCGCCTCGGAAGGGCTCTTGAGGCCTCAAGATGGCCCCAAGATGGCCCAAGACAGCCCCAACAGGGGCCCAAGAGAGCCCCAAGACGGCCCCAAGAGCGCCCAAGAGCGCTCCAAGAGCGGGCCAAGAGGGTCCCAAGACGGATTTTTTGAGCCTCCGAAGGGGGGGACAAGAATTGAGGCCCCCCCCCTTCTTTAGCCATAAGGACCAAGACGGCCCCGAGAGGCCCCTCAGGCATCCCAAAAGAGCCCCAAGAAGGCTCCCTGACCCCCCCCCCAAAGAGCCCCTTAAGAGGGCCCCAAGACGCCCCAAAAGAGCCCCAAGAAGCCCCAAGAAGGCCCTATGATAACCTCAGGAGAGCCCCAAGGAAGAGCCCCAGGAGGCCCCAAGAGGGGCCCAAGAGAATCCCAAGAGAGCCCCAAGATGCCTCCAAGTTTCGAAACGCACGCGTTAAGACACACATCAGCGCAACAGCCATTACGAGTCATCGAAACACCCCTCATCCCTCATCGAAGCACCATCGCAGCTTGCACCGATTCCCATCTTAAACTTCAATGCGGGAAGCTATTTGTGATCATTGTTTTCTCGAAGACGGCTGCGCGACTGCATGCGTCCTGCCGCCCCTGATTCACCAACTCCCCTGCTGATCGTTTCTGAATGGGGTGGTGAGGATACGTTTTTTGGTCGGCGGCCCCGAGGCGGCGGACAGGGAGCGGAAGGCGTCGTGTGGGCCAGCAGGCGAGGCTAATTAGCTACAACAGGCAACGCACCTGCAGTAATAATTCGCAAAGAATGCGAGGTGCGCACATGCATTGAGCAAAGTGCTCCACATTAGGGCGAACGCACCTAAGCGCCAGCCACACCGAGGTGAAGCAGACCGCAGTGCTATGCAACGGAGAGTCGCCCTGTCGGCGCCAGTCCGCGCAACCAACCTAGCCGATCCTACAGGTAGCACCGAAGCGACACGCTGAAGGCTGAACCACTCAGCGCGAGGTACCACCGTCGTACGCGGGGTCGGCTGAGACAGGGGCAAAGGAAGGGCAGGGACCTACAGAGCTCTCACTCCACGATCCACACCGCTGCCCGTGGTGGGGCCGGTGCGTCAGCCATCGTTTCCGAAACCACTCACATGCCAGAAAGCAACGATGAAAAGACACGCAGGCCCAAGCACCAGTACCGCCGCCAAGCGGGTATCGGCCGAAGGGCGCAGAGGTACGCTGCAGCAGCGGCCAGCTCATAGGCGCTGGGGTGTAGTCAGGGCTGAATCTGACCACAGGGAGAGCCGGTGGACGGCAAGTACCAACAGAGCACTCACTCCGCGGACCGCACCGCTGCCCGAGGGGGGGCCGGTGTATCGTCATCGTATCCGAAACCAGTGACTGGTCGAGGCAGCAACGATGAGAGAGGACACGCTGGCCCGGGGCCGGTATACTGCAACCACGCAGGAACCAGTCACATTAGTCGCCGAGATTCGCAGGGCTGGTGGGGACACGCGAAGCGTGAAGAATTCAACTGGCTGTCCAACGAGACCCTCCTTCCGCAAGAGGCCCGGTCCCCCGCCCCCCACCAACACAACTGCGCTGCACATAATTACACTTCTGCTCATCGAGCGTCGGGGGGAGTCTCAAGCCATACATCATGTTACTGTTGCGGCCTTGTAAAACGAATGTGCGCGGCGTTATGGCGAAACTCACCCTTCGAAAACGACCTGTGCTCACAATGCAAGAGGTCAAAGCAACTGTACACGGCGATACGGTGAGAGCTATACTTTACAAACACAACAGCTTTCCCGTCCACAAAGTGCTTCAAACGTTTACATCAAATCTGCGCGGCGCTGGTGCGAGAACCCCGTATTGAGAAGTGGCCCGCAACCGCTGCAAATGATTAAGACGGATGCGCGCGGCGCCAAGGCGAGAACCCCACTTTGGAAACGCCCGTCCATGCGTGAACCTGTTGTTGTGTCTTAGGACGAATATACGCGTGTCAGAAAAAACTGTCTCTGTCCTTGAACATGCTGGATATATTAAGACGAAGGTGTGCGGCACCGAGGCTAGAGTTGCATGGAGCTGCGGCGAGGACACCGTTTTGAGAAACGACCCGCCTTCCATCTGTGAAGCTGTTGACCACTTTTAATACGAGTGCGCGTGTCGCTAAGGGGCGAAGCCAGCCTCACATTTCTGTTATCACGGAGGCCCATCCCTTCCGGATAGAAATCGAATTGAATACCCTGAAGTTCGACTTGACTGCTCCACATACGTGTCTACGACCGCAAAATTGCAAGCTTCGACGACGTAGTGAATCGATATGCTGACAGTTAGACACATCAACATACAAGGTTGCCCCCTGCATCACATGCGGAAAAAAAACTGATACAGGATGCTGGCAAAACGCATGTGCTTGCACACGCGTGCGCCAAGTCGGGGATTCGATCGCACTGCCTCGGCGGACTATAACCGCTTGGTTGTCCGATGTAGTGTCCAACTGTTGTAAGATAAGTTCTGCAAACTGCCTGCGCTCCCTCCAGGGATCCACTCTACGCTGCCACTGACTTGCGGTGTAGGCTTCGTCATTGCTGAAAATGTCATGTCGTTGTTTCCTTCCTAAGCCATGCCATGCAAAAAAAGCGAATGAACACTGTATATGCTGACTGTTAGGGACCCGCCTTAAGCAACAGCTTTACTTGAGCTGGAACGGAGAAGCAGAAGCGGGAGCGAGGAAGATGACAATGACGATGGCGATGACGATGACGAGCTTAGGCACCAGGTCTGCAGCCCAGCGTCGCCAAAGCACTGGGCGAGCCCGATACCATAGTCACGAATGCACAGTGCGCTCAGCATTCAAGAAGCATCGTCATCGTCACCGTCATCGTCGACGTCAGCGAGGAGGAGGGAGGAGACGCTTCTGGCCCGCAGAGATACGCCGATGACGGCTGGCCGCTCGACGGTGCCACAAGACGTGGGCTGGGCGGGCCCATGCATCAGGGCGTGGACGCGCGGCGCCAAGGCGAGCCGACGCCGCGTCACCGCCGGCTGCGCATAGTCCCCCCGCTGTCCTCATCAGCGGCACCATCGTCGTCCTCATCCTCACTCTCAACCTCAACCTCCTCCTCCTCCTCCTCCTCCTCCTCCTCCTCCTCCTCCTCCCCCCCTCCTCCTCGTCCTCCTCCTCCTCCTTCTCATCATCATCCTCCTCATATTCCTCCTTTTCATCCGCATCCTCATCCTTCTCTTGGTCGCCGCCGCCGCCGACGTCTCAGCGCGGCGCCCGCAGCCCGCGCGCGGCGCAACTGCCTGGCGCTGCTCGCCTGGCCACGGCGCGGCGCGGCGCGGCTCTGTATCGGTCCACCACCATACCTGGCCAGGGCCCGGATGACCCCGGCACGGTGCTCCGATGTTTACGCCCTCCTGGACCAGGCAAGGACGGCCTCGTTGTCCTCATCGGCAGCACCGCGAACAGCACCGAACGCAACAGCCAGGTGCATAAACACAGACCTTCGGAAGTCCGAACGGAGTGCCGAAGTCGGCGCGGGGCCACCAGCGCCGACACTAAAGTCAGCGCGGACCTCGAACAACAGTTATCATGTAGTTGTTGATCATCGGCCATCACGACATCACCATCGTCACAGTATCTTGGCATGATCAGCGGCATCACCACGCGGCCATCACCGCTGTCGCAAAACCAGATCGTAATACCAACAAGTCACAACTATGTGTCCATCATCGAGACCATCATCATCATCATCACCACCTTCATCGTCATCATCAGCTTCATCAGCTACCGTCATCACCGGCATCATCATCGGCATCATCATCGTCACATCGCCATGATCATCATGGCGGTCATTTGTATCCACAAGCGCGCGCCAGAGCGCCGTGTGTGCGCATTGGCGCCGGCCTCACATGCCCCATCCATGCGGCCCGCACCCGCATCGAAGACACTGCTACCACGCACTACTTCGGGCGCCATGTTTACACGCGTCTTCCGGAACGGCAAGGCCCGCCGATCGTCAGACGCCCCGCCGGGCCGCGACCAGAGAGAGCAGGGGCCGACGCTTCCCCCGAAGGGCCGCGATCACCTGCGACGCGGCGGTCATCCGACACCCCGTCGAGCCGCGGCCAGCAGCGGCAGGGGCCAACACTGGCCCGAAGGGCTGCGCGCCATCTGTCAGCTGGAGCCAACACTGCCCCGCAGATACGCGCTCCATCTGCGGCGCAAGGGGCACTGGTGCTACTCGCCCGCGGCGAGGGGCGGGCGGCAGCCGGGACCGCCGAGCCTCGGGGGGCCGCGCGGCGCACCGGGGCCAGCCTTCGGAACTTCGAGGACACACTCTCCGCGAGAGAGGGGGCGCGGAGCTCCCTTGCACCCGGCAACGAGACGAGCCGCGGCCGCGGCCGAGGCCAACGTCTCAAGCCCGAACTGGCGGGGACCTGGATCTGGGGGCGCTCGGGGGATGGGCACCGGCACTGGGACCAAGCAACTGCGAAGAAGACGTCGCATCACCCCTGCCACGCGCACGCGCGACGAGCTGCGCATTCATCGTGGAAGCCCTTTGATCGACAGACGCGCGCCAGGGCGTCGCGCGCGCGTTAGCGCCGGGCTCGCGGGCCCCGCCCATGCGCCCCGCGCCCCTATCGCAGACGCTAATACCACTCACCACTTCGGGAGCCACGTTGGCACGCGACATCCGCAAAGGCAGGGCCCGCCGATCATCAGACGCCCCGCCGGGCCGCGACCAGCGAGAGCAGGAGCCAACGCTGCCCCTGAGGGCCGCGATCAATTGCGATGCGCAGATCATCGGACACCCCACTGGGCCGTGACCAGCAACGGCAGGGACCGACACTGCACGCTGCCCCGAAGGACCGCAATCCATCTGCCAAAGGACCAACACTGCCCCAGAGGGCCGCGATCCATCTGTCAGCCGGAGCCAACACTGCCCCGAAGGGCCGCGATCCCTGCGAGATACGAGGGGCACTGGACCTACCTACCTGCGGCGAGGGGCGGGCGCCATCGGGGTCGGCCGAGCCTCTGGGGCCCACGCGGCCCACCAGGGCCGGTCTGTGAGGCCCCGATGACACACTCCAGCTTTCCCATGTGGTCTCCCAGCTGACGAGCCGCACACGCCTGAACTGGACGACAAGCAGGACACCACCCCCGACGAAGCACGTGCCCAAAGCAACACAGGGGGGACCTCCAGCCGAGAACAATATCATGATCCGCGAATGGAGACGCCCCACCGTTTACGATCGTGGCTCACCAGCCGCTCTGCATTGCAATTTCTCTGGCTTGACAATACTGATGGTGTCCAGGTCTTTGCTGACACCTGAGCTGGCTACCCAGCCTCCTTCAAAAGAAAAACAAAAACAACATAAATATTGGATCGTTCCTGGCTTCATGTCTCACTCGTCGAAATCTCCATCCACCCGCGGGGGCGGCGCACGCCCAATCACAGGAGGCGGAATCTTCGCCAGGGGCTGCTCGCGATCTCTCGGCACCAATCCCACACGTCGGCGAGGTCGGCAATCGCGCCGAGCTGTGCCCTTGGCCCCCTTTCTCTGCTCGCTGGTCGCGATCCCGGGCGGCGACGTCGACGTTCCCGGCGGCGCCGATGGCGGCGAAGGCGCAACCGAGGGCAGCGCAGCAGGTCGTC
>CAUYUJ010020556.1:99518-102018 GCA_963575745.1 Prorocentrum cordatum | reverse complement strand
GCTTGCCCTTGCCCGTCGATCTCGATCCGTCTCCCAGCCCGTCGCCCTTGTCGCAGACCCAGAAGAATAGTTCCTCGTGGGCATCATCGAACGAGCCTTCGTGCGTTTGGACCCCAAGACCAGCAAGTCGTCTTCGCCCCCCTTTTCCTCCACGTCCTGCGACTTTCATAGCGCGTTTCACGAACCTACGGGCTCGTCGCACTGGCTTGCTGACGCACCGTCTCCACCTACCTGCCCTTTCTTTTGGTAAAAGAATTCCTTGGCCAGCTGTGCTTCGGGCGGCTCGTCAGTGTCGCCCCAGGTCTAATGCGCGGCGCTGGCCGACGAAATAACGTCGCTGTCGGCGCCGCTGTCACCCCGCTTCCCATTTGGCCCCACAGCGTTGCTGAGGGGCTAATGGGACCACAACAAGCAACTAGGCCGGCGCAGGCCCCCAGGAGGTTAGGCCCCCCTGGGCACCCGCGCCGGCGTCGGCTGCTGACGCCCACGATCTTGCCGCTGGTTCTCCTCGAGATACGGGCGGGCAGACGCCCCCGTCCTGGTCGAGGCGCAGCGCAACACTCGCTAGGCGGGTGTCGCCGCGACCCTGTCCGTTCATCAACTGGGCGACGTTGCCTGCTAGCGCTCCACAGTGCGCCATTTCCGTCGCACCGTCTCGAGAAGGAGGCCGACCTCGCGCTGAATCCTGGGCATCATGCCGTTGAGAGGGGGTAGCACGGATGCCACTCCCCGAACGGAAGCAGGAGTGGCAAGCTCGCCCTGGCCGACCCTGAAGTCCACCCAGCCACAAAGCTTGATGGACTCGTCGCCACCCCACCACGCCCTCGAACTTCTTAGCGAAAATGTAAATGGAGAGTGACTCGGTCCGCGCACACGCCTTCGACCTCGGCACCGAAATTCGGGCGTTGGCAGAACTGGGTTTAGTGGAACCTGGTTTAGTGACTTGCACCGGGGGCGAACCCCCCGTCCCATGTCCACTAATCGGAACTGCCGTCACCCGAAAAACACCAGTTACGGCAAACCTGGTTTAGTGAATCTGGCCAACTGAGGGGCCCCAGGGCCCTACCACTGACTGGGTCCCCTTACCTGGGGTCCTGGCTATACCCGAGATATCGACGATTGCTGGCGGAGCCCACGCGGGGGACGGCGCAGCCTGGGCCCTGGAGGCCACGCTGGCAGGCAGGGGCGCGCGCACGCGAGAACGGCCTCTCCCTACTGTAGGGAGGAGGGGAGGAGGAGGAGGAGGAGGAGGGAGGAGGAGGAAGGAGGAGGAGGAGGAGGAGGAGGAGGAGGAGGAGAAGGGTCCCTGGCTTGGCGCCACGCGCCCAGAACTAACGCTTGGCCGCGAGCGGTTCGCGAGTCACGCTGGCAGCGGCGCCGCCTCGGGCGGCTGGCGACATATACCGCGCGCCAGCACGCCAACGTCTGTCACGCGGTCGGAAAAAAACGCACTGTATGCAGAGGTCGCGGCCGTAGCGTCCGTCGCGCGCCCAGGCCCAGCGAGGCAAGAGAGTCGCTGGACGGCGCTGGATGCAGAGGTCGCGGACGTAGCGTCCGTCGCGGACGTACCGGATGTGGAGGTCGCGGACGTGGCGTCCGCAGGGGTCGCGGCCGTAGCGTCCGTCGCGCGCCCAGGCCCGGGGAGGCAAGAGAGTCGCCGGAAGGCGCCCCCCCATCGCAGTGGAGGTCGCGTGCCCGCGCCACTGGATGATGGACTTGGAATCAGTAGGAAAGTCGCGTCGCCAAGCCAGGGAATGGGGGCGGCCGCTGGTGCTGGAACCGATTCCCCTCGCGCTCTCAATCGCGTCGTCAGAATAAGTGAAGTGGGTGGCTTGACTTCGCGTTGGATATGTAAGTGGTGGTCGAGCTCATGTCCTCGAACAGCTCCTTGGTGCAATCGGCTACGGATCCATCTCGAAGGTTGCATGTGAATTGCGCGTCGTGCGCAACCGTCAGCATGAAGATGAAAAGCATGTGCGGAACTGCAGCCATGAATGGCTTTGTTCAAATACAAAGTAGGAAAATGGTGCGGACATCCAGAAGTAAGAAAGGTCGGTGGTGGTAATGCTGGAGAATGCACAATACTTCCCCCACACACCGCAGCGGATGGTGCGCAATACGCGGAAGCATCCTGCACCGGCAACTAGGGCACAGGTGCCTTGAGCGAACGCGGCGGCGGTCATAAGGCAAGCGTCAACGTTCCCTTCGGAGCCTCCCCTCACAATCGGCGAGCCCTTAGCCTTCCCCCAATCTCATGCGATGGTCCTCCTCCTCCTCCTCCACCCAGGGACCCTCGCCCCGTCTCGCGGTGGCAGTGTGTCTGCGTCGGGGTCGATCACAGGGGGCAGCCCGGGGTGGAGCGCGCCTGGATCGTCATGTAACTGTTGGAAAGATCCCACACACACACACACACGGTCTGTAAAGTCCTCCGCCTGTCGGTGAGGCCTTCGTCATGAGGGCTTCTTCTTCCTCCTCCTCCTCCTCCTCCTCCTCCTCCTCC
>CAUYUJ010020556.1:54805-97305 GCA_963575745.1 Prorocentrum cordatum | reverse complement strand
GACGATTTGTTGACGATTGTTTGAAGACTCCTCCTGCAGAGGGACAAGCCCGACATCAGCCCCGTTGTGGGGCGCACGCGCTTTCCACCCGAGCAAAAAACTAGCCCCAACCCCCGTCACGCTGCCCGTGGGCACAAGGGCTGAACCAAAACGGTATGATTCGGCTTCGTGCTGTTTTTAGTTCCTCCTCGTTTTTTAGAGGCCTCCTGAAAGGAAGAGTAGGACTCCTTTCTAGAGGCCTGAGGATTCCTTTTTAGAGTACGAGTAAGAGTTGTTAGAGGCCTCCTCCTCGTTTTAGGCCTCCGGCTTCTTCCTCGTTCTCAGAGGCCTCCTAGATGGGGTCGGAGTAGACGGGGTCGGAGGATCGCGACGTATCGCCGATACATCGGCGATACATCGGCGATGCATCGGCGATGCATCGGCGATGCACCCGCGATGCATCGTCGACGTCGGCGATGCATCGGCGACGTTGACGTGAAGCAATGCGGGCTGCACATCGAGCCGCATCGGCGATGCATCAGCGATGTGGCGCGATCCTCCGACCCCATCTACTCCGACCCTATCTAGGAGGCCTAGAGTTTTGCCCTCGCGTGGCCTTGGATGCAAAACAAAATGACAAGAACAACGGCCCACGAGATGGCCAAAACACCGTTTGGGTCCAGCCTTGATGGGCCCGTGTCTCCCCAGCCGAATTCCTTGGTCGCCTCCAGACCCAACGCCGCCACGCGTGGACCCGTCTGGTCTGGCGCACTTGTGGTTTCATCCGTGGGCCCAGAACTGCCGATGCCCCTTCCCTTGGGCCAGGGTTCCGTCCTGGATCGCTTCCTGATGGGCTCGTGGCCCGAAAGACAGCCCCCCGAGGCCAAGATCCAGGAATGACGCCCGGGCTGAAAAATCACGACGGTGGCACCACCACACGGCACTACACACAACAGTGACCACCACCTACGGGAGCACACGGTCCTAGGAGTAGGTCGGGCATATCCCCCTACAGGGGGATTTTGGGCGAAAAATTACAGATACCCCAAACATACTCAAAAAGTTGTCCCCTGACTATTTTGTAACTATTTTTTAATTTGCCTCCTGTAGAGGGACAGGCCCGACTTAATCCTAGGATGTGGTTGAAAGCGCACGTGTGGCAATGCTCCTCGGCACTGGATAGGGCCGCTCCCAGCCCAAGCTTGGTCGCACGAGGTCCATCAAACTCGTGGCGCTATTTTTAGGTCGGACATGCCCCCCTACAGGCAGATTTTCGACGAAATATACAAGTACTCAAAACATCAAGAATGGTAAATCGTCCCCAGACTATTTCTTGACTGTGTTTGAATATTCCTTCTGTAGAGGGGCAGGCCCGACTTAACGCTATTTGACACACATCCCCTTGCTCTGAAAAAGAAGACCTCGTCCCCAGCCAATCACCACGCTGCGGCGGGACGTCATGCGCGGCATCAGCTCACGGACTTCGTCTCGATGTCGTCGTCGGACGTGGCGGACTTCGGCTTCTCCTCTGGTGCCTCCAGCGTTGCGTCCCGCAGCCCGCTCCGAAAGCAACGAACAAATAAATGAGCCTGTCACCAACGATCGACTGGAATTCTATTCGAGCCAGGATGAACTGATCTGGAATTATCTGGACTGGGCCTTGAAATGGGCTGAGCAAGGCCAAGGTGGAATGGGCAGGTCTTGAGCTCGGCTGAATTGCGGAAGGCTGGGCCAGGCGTAGCAACACTGGGCTGACGTGGCTCAGAAATATTAACTTAGACTGGGCAGGGCCGAGCTGGCGGTGCCCCAAAAATAACAACGGCGCAGGGATACGACTGATCCGTGAGCGTCTCGCGATGCACGATATCGGAGCAAGGGCGCGAAGGTGTGACAAGTATGCTTACTTACCCCTGGCTCACACGAGCATCTCAAGACTCAGTACACACAGAAGCAGCTACACTGCTCCACATGGGGCCAACAAATCGGCCTGGCACGCTCAAGATGCGAGCGTCCGAAAAACTGAGCATGCGCCAGGGCTCCACACTGGTAAGCTGACCATCGCGCCCAGAACCGGTAAAAAAAAACATCTGAAGGGGACACACGGAGAAGCGAAAGAGAACACGCGAGAGGGACAGGGAGGAAAGTAGTCAAGCACGTATCTGAAGTAGGCCTCTGCTAGGCTGATAAACCAAATCGACCTTCAAGTTCAGTGCTCCTGTTGTGCGTGACGTGCGCGCGCACTGCGGGCGCGTGCTCGTCGTCGTTGCCGTCGTCGTCGGCGTCGTCCGAGTTCCCCTCCTGCGCCCTCCCCTGCTTGGACGGCAGAAGGTCCAAACTTCAGACGTTACATGTTACTCAATTCGCGGGCTCCCACAGTCATCGCCTCCCAGACGTTTCTCGTCGCGAATCGTGCTCGACGGGCCCGGCGCCCCACCTTTGCCCGGAAGAATAGGGCCTCCTGAGGGCCACCTGCAATGAAAAACTGGCCACTGTGTTTTCCTGCGTGGCGCCTGGAGGTCTGCGAGTGCAGGGTTCTGTCCCCTCCGTCTCCTCGTCCCCGGCGTCGTCCTCCTCAGATCCTCCTCCTCCTCCTCCTCCTACTCCTCCTCCTCCTCCTCCTCCTCCTCCTCCTCCTCCCCCTCCCCCTCCCCCTCCCCCTCCTCCTCTCTTCTCCTCCCCTCTCCTCCTCCTCCTCCTCCTCCTCCTCCTCCTCCTCCTCCTCTCCTCCTCCTCCTCCTCCCTCCTCCTCCTCCCTCCTCCTCCTCCTCCCTCCTCCCCTCCCCCTCCCCCTCCCCCTCCTCCCCCTCCCCTCCCCCCTCCCCTCCTCCTGCTTCTCTCCTCCTCCCCCTCCCCCCTCCTCTCCCTGCTTCTCCCCCCGCTTAACGAGGGGCCCAGTCCGCAAGCCTGCCGCTCGGCCCTTGCCCCTCTGGCCCACCGCGGGCCTCCAAGGCTGCCCCCTGGGCCCGTCGGCAACCCGAGCCGTAAGTCGGCCTACAGGGGACTTGGCGCGGAAAAATGAGAATACTAGAAAAAATACCCCGAAACGCCCAAAAAAGGTAGCAAAAAACTATGGTTTGACTTTTTTGTTGAATAGTCCTCCTGTAGAGGGACAGGCCCGACGGAACCCGAGCCCGAGCCCGGGCCCGAAGTTTGGGAGAGGTTCGTCCATATGACTGGGATTGCCGCACCAGCGATTAGGCGGCGGGTAAGGGGGGGAAATGAGAAGGAGAAGGCCTTCTCGGAAGGCGGCGGGACTTCTCAGAAGCCCTCGCGGCTTCTGAGAAGTTTTGTCTGTCTTCGGGGGAGGCTCAGGAAACTTCTCAGAAGGCTGCGGAACTTCTGAGACTTCTGAGAGGGCCCGCCCCTTCTCACTTCCCCCCCTCGCTCGCCGCCGGGTGATGGGAGATGCAGGATTTGTTGTAAGTTTCGCAGGGCACGTGAACTGCTGTTCAGTGAATCCGACCGACGCTCCGACGAGGGCTGCTCCTGTCGTCCTCCCACCTAAGCTGCAGGACGTTGGCGCACTCGGCATCCGGTTGCTCTGCTTGCAGCGCTCGGAGGGGGGTCCTTAGTCGTGTGCGTCTGCTGCAAGAGAAATACAGTAGCCCTGAAGGATGGCAGAACAGGATTCTCCAGGGCAAACACCCACGGACAAGGTCAACAACATCGAAGATTGGGTACGAGCTCCCGAGGCCATGATCCGATGCAAAAAAGTAGACTCGCGCTTCCAAGGATGGGATTCCTCGTAAAAGCTATGGGTCCGCGATCGTGCAGCCACGATCCCGTTGTTTCTGCACCCGCACCTACGATTCGCAATGAAGCACGCCACTGATTCTGTCCCTAAACTGTTAGTTTGTTTCCAAGTTTAATCGAACCTACCAGCAAAACAACAATTTGCCTGTAAGCCAGCCAGCCAACTAGCCAACCAAAGCCAGTCTGATTGCCAACACGCCCACCATTTAGCCGATCAACCAACTGACCAACTACGCATTGAGCTTGAACGGGTTTAATTTCGTGCTACTGCACTGGCATGGTGGCGAGTTTTGCCGCAGACAGCTGTATGTTAGACTCGAAATCATTTGAAATAAAGCCATCGGTTGTCACAAGAATACCCGGCCCGACCCCCTGCCATCAAGCCTCACGCTTGGAGCTTTGCCCCTTGGGCGTTTCAGCACCACCCTCCTCCCTCCCCCGTTCCCTCTTGCAATCCCCCCCTCCCTCCTCTCCATATCCATCCCTCTCTCCATCCCACCCTCCCTACCCCCCCCCCATCCCTGAACGGCAATAACACTCCGTGGTGCGCCGACGCCCCGAAACCGGGGCGAATGTGGCGCGCAGCTCCACCACGCCCCAGCAGCCCGGCATCAGCGTTCAGTCGGGCCTGTCCCTCGAAAAAAGGAATACTCAAAAGTGATCAAAAAAAAATAATCTGGGGAAGCTTCTTCCAGTGGTTGACCAGTTTGGACTATTCCTGGGGTACTTTCTATTTTCGGGGATGGACAGACCCCCCTTTAGCAAAACGTGGTTTAGTGAAAACGACCTGAGGCCCAAACCTGGCGGGCGCAAGCCTGGAAAATAACGGCCACGGCGCCCTCTCGAGAACCGAAAACGGACAATTCACTAATCGACGTGTCACTGTTGGGGGTTCTGTCCACCCCCGATATTTTTCGTCCAAAATCCGCCTGTAGGGGGACATGCCCGACCTAACATTGGCGGACCGCGGCTGCCCTCCCTCTGCCTGCCCTCCCCGGCGCCCAGCTGCGCGGGGCCTCCGGCGAGGGTGCGTCCGCCCCCTTCGGCGCCTCCCCCGCCGTCGCCGCGTCCTCGGGGAGCCGCAGGGAGGGAGGAGGGCGCCGACGACGACGACGAGGAGGAGGAAGGAGGAGGACGAGGAGGAGGAGGAGGAGGAGGACCAGTGTGAACCCAAGAGTCATCAACGATGTTAGAGTAAACCCTCCCTCCAAGTTCCCTCTCCATATGCCCCTACAACGGCTCGTTTCCATTGATGGAGCTGCCTCGTTGGAAGGCACCCGTTGGAAGACTCTAAAGCATGCCAAAACATTGTTCTCGGGATTCCAACGCCACGGATCAACCTGACTGTTGCGTCTTGACGATCCTGAATCGTGCCATGACGCCATTCCTAGGACTTCAACACAAAGAGTCAAGGTAACTGTTGCACCCGCGCAATCCTGAATACTTCCAAAACACAAGTTCTGGTACGTTGATGATGGGTATCCGTGAAAGTCTTGCAAATGTTTAAAACGAATGCGCGCCGCGCTAAGGCGAGAGCCACAATTTGAAAACGACCAGCCCTCAATCCGTGAAGCTCCTGCAATTCTTACAACGAATGTGCACCGCGCCAAGGCGAGAACCACATGTTGAAAACGACCCGCCCTCAATCCGTGAAACGCTTGCAATGTTTAAAACGAATGTGAGCCGCGCTAAGGCGAGAGCCACAAATTGAAAACGACCCGCCCTCAATCCGCGAAGCTCCTGCAAACGTTTAAAACGAATGCGCGCGGCGCTAAGGCGAGAACCACATGTTGAAAACGACCAGCCCTCAATCCGTGAAACTCTTGCAAATGTATAAGACGAGTGCGTGCGGCGCTAAGACGAGAGCCACATTTTGAAAACGGCCCGCCCTCAACCCATGAAACTCTTGTAATGCTTTAAAACGAGTGTGCACCGCGCCTAGGCGAGAGCCACATTTTGAAAACCACCCGCCCTCCATCTGTGAAACTGCTGCCACTTTTTAAGCTTCAGAGCCATAAGTGGTGAGGAAGTCTCAGGCGACACGCCCGGCCCGCCCTAAAAACTGGCCTAGGGGTGCGACAGGGAGAAGTTATTCATAAGGAAAGGAACGGAGAATGAGGAGGCAGGGAGGGGAGGAGAAGACGAGGATCACGAGCGGACGCTCCCTGTCAGTAGACGGCGGCGCACCCTCTGTCGGCAGGGAAGGAGGAGGAGGGAGACCATGACAACCCAGCACGCGTCACAGCTCCCCCACTCATGAGCCGATGGGGGTCCCACGAACTTGCATGGTGATGGCACTAAGCACATGGTGAACTATGCGGGTCAACGTTGCTGTTCAGGTTCGGCCACGTATCGGCACAAGCCACCATGCGGTCGTGAGGGAAACACGCTCAGTCCAAGAAGCGGGCAGAACAAGCACGAGTGTGGTATCCCGTGCACTTCGGACAGCCACTTCCATCGTCCTTGGTATTATTCGCGACCGCTATCAAAAACGCTTGTCGCACACACCTAATGCACCCTCGACGCATGCTTTGTTTTGTCTTGTTCGTCACCTGCCCCAGCTGCCGCATTCACCTCACCCGCTGTGACCATGGCATTCGAGTCAGCCTTAGGTATGGCCGCCGCCTCAGCCTTCGCCTTCGCCTCTCCTTCGCTTAGGCCTCCGCCAGTACCAAAAGTACTTCAACGTCCGCAGTGGACTCTATGTCCACATCTGCCTGCACCTTGTCTCCTGAATCGGCCAGTGCAGAAGCAAAGCCAACAAGCGCAGTAGCCGCCTCCATGGCCACAGCTACAACAACATTTGCGGCAGTCATGGCCTCTGCGGTCACGGCCGCTGCCATTGCCAGTGCCAAGCAAGATTGCATCGATGGCGTGCCTATACATATATACATACCTACATATCTACATACCTACATACCTACCTACCTACCTACCTACCTACCTGCCTACCTACCCACCTACCTATCTACCTACCTACATACATGCGTACATGCATGCATGCATGCTTACATACATACATCCATACATACATACACACAGACATACATACATATACATATACATACAGACCTACCTACATACCTACCTACCTATCTACCTACATACCTACCTACCTACCTACATACATACCTACGTACAACCATGTATGTATGAATGCATGCATGCATGTATACCTACATGCAGACCTACATACATACATAACTACATACATACATGCATACATGCATGCATAATTACATACATACATATATACCTGCATGCATACATACATACATACATGCATACACACGTACATACATACATGCATATACATACATGCATGCATACATACATACTTGCATGCATGCATGCATGCATACATATATAGGTATATACATACATGCATGCATGCATGCAGACATACGTACATACATACATACATACATGCATACATGCATACATACACATATACATACATACATACATACATACATAAATACATACATACATACATACATACATACATACATGCATGCATGCATGCATGCATACATACATACATACATACATACATGCATGCATGCATGCATACCTACATACCTACATACCTACATACCTACATACCTACATACCTACATACCTACCTACCTACCTACCTACCTACCTACCTACCTACATACATACATACATACATACATACATACATACACACCTGTACCACAACTACTAAGACCATCGCGCGCGCGCTTCGCGCGAGCTCAAGTTATACTTGCCATGGGCCAAATAGCGCGCCAGAGGGGACGTATACGGATGATCAGGTCCTTGGCTTGGAAGCCCACGCGCTTGTGCCTGAACTCGCACTGGGGCTGGGTGCTCGCGGCAGTCCTGGACCATCCTTGGGCAATGTTGCAACTCTCTTCGGACAGAAATTGGCCTCCCAGGCCATCTTGGAACCACAATTTCGCAACAAATGGGAAGTCCAGAAAAGAAAGCAAAACACGTTGCGCTTCATGATTCATGTTGGTTTTGACCGATGTGGCCCGTTTGGAAGTCCTGTGCGGGAACTCTGGCGGCCTCCTGGGCCACTCTTTGGGGCCGCCAGGGGGGCCTCTTGTGTGCCTGTTAGGGGGCCTCCTGGGGGCCTCTTGGAGACCTTGGGGGCCTCTTGGGACTCTCCGGGGGTTTCGTTGGGCCATCTTGGCGCCGAGAGCGTTCAGGGGCCTCTGGGAAGGCTCCAGGGCCTCCTGGGACCCTCGCAGAGCTCTCTTGGGGCCATCTTGGGGACCTCTCGGGACCTCTCGAGGGCCTCTTGGGGACCTCTTTCTTTTTTTGATGGGGACATGATGTGGGAGACTCTGAAGCGTGCCCCTGCTCCTTGGCAAAAAAGATGCCACAATCATCATGCGAGCTAAGAAGAAGGGTCGGCACCCGTGCGCCGGCCGTGAACAAAATTTGAAAAGGATCCCTCGATCCCTGCGACGGAAAAAGGCTTGCACGCACGGAAGCCATGGGAACCAGAGACGGCGCAGTGGTATCACTCGGAATTGTCTGCCAGGGAAAAGCAGTGCAGAAGGAGTGGACATTACCATCGCGCAGTTGAAACCGTTGCCAGCTCTGCTCTGCTGTCAGGGCTGGGCTTGTTACCACGGAGCGCAAGAACCCCATAAACACCCACATCAGCACTGACAACACAAGGTTGTGTTACTCTTTGAAGTCTTCGGCGACAGTGCGAATACGAAAGGTTAGCGGGGGGCGTTCAGCGTCTTCGGTAAACATTCATCTCGCATGCAAGTCCAACATACAAGGTATGTTCAAAATTAGACAAGCTCAATCTTGCAAGGCGATCAACCCGTCCGAAGATGAGTGCGAGACGCTCCTAGTCAAGTCCAAGGGATGAACCCTCAGGACTCCTCGTGCGAAGCAAGCGCGCACCGTAGCATCGCAGCACTTACTCGTCTTCTGGCAGCTGGGAAAGAGGGAAGAGATAGAGAGAGGAAGAGGGAGAGGGAGAACGAAAGACAGAGAGAGAGAGAGAGCGCACAGAAGAGGGGTGCACGCCCCTGCGAGCCGCAGACGCTGCCAGGCCGCCCTCAGACCTGGCCGTGCAGCGCGCAGGCCGCGGCCGCGGCGAGGAGCGGCAGCAGGGAGAGCCGGCACGACACCGCCCCGTCGAGAATCCCGGTGTCCCACCACGGCGACGGAGGGGGAGGAGCCGGAGTGGGCGGCAGAGTCGGCGGACGGTACGCGTGGCAGACACAGCACATGGTCATGGAGTCGAAACGGCCGACGTCGAACGCACCGCAGTAGTACTGTGGAGAGACCGAATAAGACTCGCAGCCATCGCCATACGCGTCGACCTCACCAAAGTCCGTGTCGACGCAGTCGGGAACAGGAGTGGGAGCTGGAGCTGGGGTAGGAGCTGGCGTCTGCGGCTCGTGGTCGACGCCACCACCGCACCCGCAGCACATGCTCGCAGAGGTGAAATCGCTGTCATCATACTTGCCGCACCAAGCTGGATTGGAAAGGTACACCTCACAGCTGTCCCCGAACTCATCCCTGCTATTCGAGTTGGTGCTGAAGCAGGCCCCTTCTTCATCGATCGGATTCGTCAGCGCGACGCTCCAGACTCTCGAAAGCCACACATCGTTGTCCCTGAAACTCAAAGCCAGATCAGACCTGGTTGAAGCAAGGTTCTTGACCAGGTTCGCAGCGATGGGAAGATGCACATCTGACCAGAGTTGTGCACCTGCCAAGTCCGAACTATCATCCAGGCGGAGCTGGTACGACAGGTCCCAAGATAATGTAGTACCAGGTGAAAAAGGAGACATCACGGCTGAAGGAATCACCTTGTTCACCCCTACGCTGTGCTTGTCAGCGGCCCACGCGGCGAGAGCCGACTCCATATGCGCCTTCGTGCTGGTGCTGCAGTCGACGGTTATTTCCAGCACGTCCACCACGTACATGTACGGCGTCGTGGTGTCCGTACGGGTTCCGACGACGCTCGTGGTGGTGACCGCGGGCGTCGCCGAGCAGACGTCGGCCGACAGCCGCCGCTGCTTGTGGCCGTGGCACGCGCCATCGTAGCAGTACTGGCCGACGGCGCACTCGTTGTGGTGGGGGCTGCTGGCCGCGTCGCACTGGCAGGGCATGCGGATCTTCGAGGTCCCGCTCGGGCTGCAGGGGCAGACCTGCCCGCGGCCGTGGCAGGGCAGGATGTAGGTGCTGTACCCCTGCTTCATGTCCCACAAGCTGTACGACACCTCCGACGGATAGAGCTGGCAGCTGCCGGTGACCTCGGCGAAGACGAACACGTGGCACCCAGGGTCCGTAATGCATGCCTTGTAGCAGAGCGTGAGGGTGAGCCCGCTGTCCACGCTGCGCTCGCGTGCCGCCACGCCCGGCTCAAGCAGGTCGGCGCCGTGGTAGACGTCGGCGTCGAGAAAGTCGGCGCCTACGGCCCGGGCGTGGCAGATGAAGGTGTCGTAGCCTGGCACCACGGCCAAATCGTCCACGAAATGGTGCATGGTCCACAGCTCGCAGAAACCCGTGACGGCGTTGAATGTGAAACTGTGACACGACTCCGCGTTCAAACACTGCATGTTGCAATTGTCTAGTGATTTCCCCTCCTTCCAGAACGCCACGTCAGCATGTCCTATCCAGCCACGGTTGGCATAGCCGACACACCCAGAAACGGACACGGAGGTGGAGTACGGTACGTTCTCCTCTTTGATGACGTCGGTCCCTTCTGGGAGTGCGATGGTGACAACGTCGTTATCCACGCACGTGCCGTCGTAACACGTGCCCGCCCGACTGCTCTCCGTCGTGCACGGGGTGCTGTCGGGAAGGTTGTTGATCTTGTTGCCGTTCGAGTCCTTCCAGCCGCTGAGGCTGCTGCAGACACCGTTGCTGGCCATCGTGCACATGACCTGGCAGCCCTGCCCCTCGATCCCGCAGAACTCGCCGAAGTGGATAGGGTACACCGTGCAGACGCTCTCTAAGACGCACTCCCCCTCGACGCAGAAGCCATCCGACCCGGCCATCGTGCAGCGCGCTCCCACGTCCGCGAAATACCCCTCGGAGGTGCAGCAGCCGCCGTGCCCGTAGGCGCCTGGGGCGCACTGCCGCCCCTCGAGCCGCAGCTGGCAGCTGCAGCAGCCGTCGCACGCTGCCAGCCCGTCGCTGCACTCGCACTCCTCGCCCGGCTCGACGATGCCGTTGCCGCACTCAGGGCTGAAAACAGAGAAGGCCGTGCACGTGTCGACTTTGGCCTGTATGTGGTTGCACACCTCGATCTTGCGGTACTGCTCGTTGAACTGGAATATCCCGTTGAGCGTCCCGTCGCCGTAGTCCATGATGCCACCCGTGCTGCCTTGGCCGAGCTCGAAGGAGTGGTCGGCGTTGAAGTTGTGCCCCATCTCGTGCGCAAAGGTGTGCCAGGTGCTTCCGCTTACCCAGTTGACGGCGGTGTTGTAGTGCTTGCCGTCTCCATACTGTCCGAGGCATAGCACCCCCAGGTACGCAAGGCCGATCGTGCCAGACACGAAGCAATCATCGAAGAGGTGCCACGTGCCCATGGCGGTGCCCGCTGGTGGCGTCCAGCTCGAGAGCGCATCGAGCTGCTCATTGATCGTCATCGTGCACTGGTCGCTCTGGTCCCAGGCCTCTGCCGTCGCGTCGTGGCTTCTCTGGATCTCCAGGCTACCGAGCTTGAGATGGACGTTCAGCTGCGGCTCATATACCATGTTCGCCTTCGCGACGATGGCGTTGACCCACTCCTCTGCATCCTCGTCATCCTGGAAGCCGTACTTCCGCCAGACGTTCGAGGTGACGATGGCCCCGAACTCAAACTGGCGCATGACGTGATCGTCATTGTAGCATCCCTCCCACCTGTCGATCTGCTCGGGAGCAAACTTCAGCTGACGGCCCCCGGCCAAGCCCGCCGCCGAGCCGTTCAGGTACAGGCCGACCAGCTCCCCCGGCGGCGGGGTGACGCGCGCGACTCTGAGAGTGGCACTCCCGACCTGGTGCTCGATGTCGAACATCCTGGCCCCAGATCGCGCCGTGCCGTGGAAGCTGCGCCCGACGGGCGTCAGCACAGCGTCGTGCCTGGGACTCCTGAAGACAAAGCGCTGACCGAGAGCCTTGCGCCTCACGCTGCCGCCCCCGCCGCGCACAGTGACGCTGCCGCCGGAGGACGAAATGTTCTGGCGGTAGAGCCTGTAGGTGAAGTTCTGGCCGTGAGAGCGGAAGCTCAGGTCCAGCACGTTGGCCGAGGGCTGGTACTTCCCACCCCACGCGGGGTGCGCCGCCGCCTCCGAGAGGATGTCTCGCCCGTCCGGGTCCACGAGCCGGAAGTGCTCGGCCACCTCGGGGAGCTCGGCCGCCGAGGCTCGCAGGCAGAGCCAGGCGGCCGCCCACGCGAGAATATTTGGCATCGGCCTCGCGGTCGTGCGAGCGAGCACCAAACAAAGGCCTCCGCCCTGATGGTCCCTTGCCTTGAGCCAAAATGGCTACGGAGGCCTCTTGGGGACCTCTTGGGGGCCTCTTGGGCTGTCCTGGGGCCGCCTCGGGGGGCCGTTAAGATTAAGTCGGGACTGTCCTCCTACAGGGGGATTTTGAGCGAAAAATTAGAAGTACCCCAAAAATATTCAGAAAATGCTCAAAGATAGTCAAAAAATCATCCCCAGGCTATTTTTGACTATTTTTGAATATTCCCCCTGAAGAGGGACAGGCCCGACTTAATTGTAAGATTGGGGGGCCATCTGGAGGCTTCAAAATCCGATTTGAAGCGAAGAGGCGAGAGAGCGGAAAACGTTAAGACTGCACGCTTGTTGTGAACGAGTTTGAGCCCTCGGGGGCGCCCTTGCGAAGCTCTGAGGCCACTGCAGAGCCATATTGGAGCTGTCAAGAGGACCTCTTGGAGCTTCTGTGGATCTCTAGAAGCCTCCAGGGGAGCCCCGGGGCTTCGAAGGACCCTTGTGGGTCCCTCTGCGAGCTTCTTTGAAGGTCCGGGAGCCTGCTGGGGGCAGCCTGGGGAGGTCGGGCGACTTGGGGCACGCAAGACGGCTTCCGACGGCGTCAGACGGGCCAGGAATGCCCTACGCAAGACGACCGAAGAGGCCCCCGAGAAGCCCCCAAAGGCCCCCTGAGAGGCCCAAGGAGGCCCCCAAGATGCCTCCAAGAAGCTTTCGGGAAGCTCCCAGGAGGCCCCAAGAGTGCCTCAAAAGGCTCCCAGACGTTTTTCGTCGCCAATCGCGCTCGACGGGCCCGGCGCCCCTCTTTGCCCGAAAATAGGGCCTCCCGAGGGCCACAATGAAAAACTGGCCGTTGTGTTTTCTTGCGTGACGCCTGGAGGTCTGCGAGTGCAGGAATTCTTTCCCCTCCATCTCCTCGTCCCAGGCGTCGTCCTCCTCCTCCTCCTCCTCCTCCTCCTCCTCCTCCTCCTCCTCCTCCTCCTCCTCCTTCTGATCTCCCCCGCCATCCTCCCCCAAGTGTTCCCCGAAGGGTTTACACAACGGCTGGGGGAACACATGGTCCGATAAATTGATGGAGCTCGTGCCACACCGCTCGGCCGCATGGGCGATTCCAAAAGGCAGGGGGCGCCGGTGACGATCCAGGGCTGCCCCACCCCTCCCCCCCAATGCGTATGAGATCGAGGTTCGTCGTCGTCTTTGTCACCGTTTTTGTCACCGTCTTTGTCTTCGTATTTGTCGTCTGTGTCGTCTTTGCTTTCGTCGTCGACGTCCGTCGGCGTCGGCGTCGGCGTCGGCGTCCGTCGGCGTCAGCGTCGGCGTCGGCGTCGGCGTCGGCGTCGTCGTTCCCCCCATCCCATCTGGGGGGGGCGGCCTGTGGAACCCTTGGACCCGTTCCATCTGGTGGGGGGGCCTATGAACCCTCGGACTCAGGATCATATATGAACCAGGATTGCCCCACCCCATCTGAGGCAGGGGGGGGGCCTGTGGAGCTCTCGGACCCATCCCAGCTGGGGGAGAGGGCCTGCGAAATCTCGACACGGGATCATGTGATCCAGGCCATCCCCGCCATTGCCAGCAGGCTGGGTCCCTGGAGAGGTGTGTACTGTGATGGAGGGATGGCCGCTCCTCAACGAAGCTCGAAGCCTTCAATCAAACGAGTCGCTGGAGCTGCGTCATCATCACCCCGCCGAAGACTTCGTCCACTGGGTGAAGCAAGAGCTAGCAGACCGCGTTCGAACTGAAGGTGACATCCAGCAGATCAGGTAAAAACACAGCAAGATTTGGCAAAACAAACTTTCTCAGAATACGCTCAGCTTGGCCCTGAGCCAAAACGGCTACGGACACAGGGGGAATCGGGAAGAAGGGAGGCGGGAAGATGACGATGAGGATGTGCAGGAGGCGAATGAAAAAGAAGAAAGAACGAGTGCAGGAGGCGAATGGAAGAGGACGACGACTACTACGACGAGGCATGCCTCGAGCAGGAAATCTGAGACTGTTGTGGAATGTAGGACTGCAGTGGAAATGGATTGGAGCCCGGCGCGGAAGGGTGCAATGCGGCAACAGCCCAAGGCTCCGCGTCGCGCTTCTCCAAGCCGATGTCCTTCGAACGGGGGGTGGGGCCGCGTCTCCGTCTTCCTCCTCCTCCTCCTCCTCCTCCTCCTCCTCCTCCTACTCCTCCTCCTCCTTCTCCTACTCCTACTCCTACTCCTACTCCTCCTACTCCTGCTCCTGCTCCTCCTTCACAACCTCCTCCTCCTCCTCCTCCTCCCCCTCCTCCTCCTCCTCCTCCTCCTCCTCCTCCTCCTCCTCCTCTTCCTCCTCCTTCCACTCCTCCTCCTCCTCTCCGAACAGGGCTGGACAGGGATTTTTCGCAGATGGATCCCAACTGTTTGTAGCCCCCAAACGTGGTGGTGACAGTGCCCAGCTGTGAGTCTCAGCCGACTTGATGTCACCACCCGGTTTGGGGACTCGTGTGGTTTTTCAAGGATGGCCCGAACGCTGGTGGGTCCAGGAGTCACAAAACCCGGAGTTGACCCCATGTTCCAAAACCTGGCGGTGACTTGTTGGGGATTCCAGGGCACCACCTGATATCTCACCACCTAACTTGTGGGCTCCCAAAACTGAACCTTCGGCGAAACGTTTTGACCCCGCCGGAAACATCGACGCTGCATTGCGATACCCCCGCCGCTAATTCAAATCGAGCTGGCTGGTAGATGGAGGTGGCGAAAAAAACTTGTTTTCGGCAATTCTCGGTTTGGCTCGGAGGCGAATGCGAGGACGGAAACATGTCTTCGCACTGATGGAATGCGTACAAGTGGGGGAACCGAAAGGTCCGCCACCTTGCCCCCTGGCACGTTGAGGCGTGACACAATGCCTGTCTGGCAGGAGTTACGCAACATTGCAAGAGCCCTCCCCCCTCCTGGTGACGTGCTGCTGCATGCACCCCCCTCCCAAGGTTTACTACCCATCCAGTAGGGGGCCCGCCACAAGAAACCTTCCACAAGAAACCCAACCCCTGAGACCCCAGGACGTCCATTGATTTTTGGCGTGGGGACGTCACGCTTTTCATAGCAAAACCATCAGAGTCCAAGAAACCCAGGGCCCCCTGGAGGCAAGCAGGGTGCCTCTTGGCATGGGCCCCCACTGCCGTCCGCCGACCCTCGCTTGCCGAGGGTGAACGGGCGTGTGGTACACTTGGCTGAAATCCGATCTGGACGGATGGGCGCAGGGGGGGAGGGGGGTACGAGCTCCCCAACGCACCCCAGGGGCTTCCAGAGCCTGCAAAAAGCCCCACGAGGGCCGCCCAGGAAGAGCGCCAAGACAGTAGAAGAGGGAGCCGAGACGACCCCGAGTAGCCCCACGAGGAGCCAAGATGACTTCAAGACGGCCCACAGTGCCCCCAATGTAAATGATGCGTTCTACCTGCAGCGAGGGCTTCACAAGCCGTTATGCCAAAGGCCGAAAGGCGCACCTGAACGCACAGACAATGTGGGAAGAACCGCCATCGGCATGCGAGCGCATACACATGTGCACAATATACGCGTGTCAACTAAGCTCGCACAGTCACACTGATCTTAAAATCTTGTTCCCAAAATTGGCTGGACACGATCGCACGGATTATCTGGTTATTGTCGCCGTCAGGCGTAAAATAAAATACCACAAGATACGAAAGGCATGCTAATGCAAACGTGCTTGCCGGGCGGTCAGGCACAAAAGAAAACAAGTCACTGGCCCTCGTCCGGGCCTGGCAAATTCCTCGGGATGTGTAGCGACCCCGAGACCAAGCGACAGGACTGACCTGACAAATCCATCGTCTTAGTGAGAACGTCGGCCAACATATAGGCTGTGGGGACCCACCGCATCGGCACATCTGCCACGTTCATACTCTCGCGGAGGTCCACGGCAGCCTCCAGCTGCATGGCCTCACGCAGCCAAGCCAGATCCATGATCAGGCGCTTCTCCTGCGGGAACTTACCGGCATCTCACTGGAGGGTGTCATACAGCGACTCGCAATCCGTCACACACGTGATCGGGAGCATACGAATGTTGGCTAGCATCTCACGGTTGGTCACGTCCAAGTCGGCATACATCATCTCGAGTATCACAGCGCGCACAAACTCTGCTGAGTCAAACGCCCCGGTACAACTCTGAGTCTCGGCAGCGAAGGTACTCCTAGCCACGCGCGGCAGCGCGTGGCTTCTCCAATCCACCAGGATCGCCTTAGCCGGGCGTCCGTCAGCAACTGCACGCTCGCACAGGTAGACCAGGTACCCCGCCTGCGGGTGGACCTTCTCCCCTTGAGCGATCCGACGTAGGGCCTCATCCTCGGTGAGCGCGTTTCCCCATGCAGCGTCGTGGTAGACTATCAGGCACCACGGGGACTCCACGTCCAGCTTGGGGATGTGAAACTTCTCGCTGGCCGAGCTCTGCAGCACTCCGATGGCCTTGTTGACGTCCAGCAGGTCTTGGATGCAGGGGGCATTCTGCTTGCGCTGGGCCATAGATACCGTACACGACAGGTCGGGTCTCGTCTCTCGAGCTGGCCATCCCAAACTGCCGACTGCACTGCGATTGTCCGCGATCTCGCGGGCATTACACTCCAGGCTCGGATCACGCTTCCGGGCCTTGTCGATCTCGATCGGCTCGAGCCTGCCCTCGATGGAGGTCGGCTGGTCCAGCAGGAAACCTCCTTCTGGGTCCGCCTGCAGCAGCTTCCCGCAGAACACCACAGGCACGTGACGCCACTCGCCGAAGTTGAAGAGACCTCGAACTCCCTGAAGTAGGGCCTGCGACTTCGTGGCTACAAGGAGATCGTCAGCATGTACGCAGACCAAAATACACAGCCTGCCGTCCTCGTTGAAACCGCGGAACACCGTCGGGTCGAGCCAGGACTGCATCATGAGGATGGGCTTGACATCCTCGTCCTTCAAGTCCGCCTCGACCAGGCCCCGACGCAGACGTCGCCACCACAGCCGCGGCGCATCCGCAAGCCCGAAGATGCCCTTCTTGACCTTCAGGAGGCACCGAGGGTCCATGTTCGGCAGGCCCTCCTTGGGCTGAGACATGTAGAGCTCCTCGGCGCGCCCGTGCTCCTCGCCCTGCATGAAGGCACACTCGATGTCGCCGGCCACGATATCGAAATCGCTCGCCGCCGCCACTGCCAGGAAGGTGAGCACCGAATGCCTCGACACGGTCGGCGCGTCGGTCCTGAGCCCCATCGTGAGGTCCGGGTCGTTGTGGCCACCACAGCACAGCCGAGCCTTCGGCTTGGGCGGCGCGTCCTTGACTCCAGCGTTCTTGTCCCGGTAGAGGAACATCGACGTCAAGATGCGGCTCTGGTGGACTCGCTCACGAACCTTCTGACTTTCCTCGACTGAGAGCGGCTCGACGGCGTCGTAGTTCTCCCACTGCTTCCACTGCAACTCGGCCGCCTCGCGATAGAGGGGGCGGTCGCTGGCTGGGATCATGTTCCATGGCATCCCCTCTTCCAGCGCTCAACGTTGCAGCCTAGTCGTGTTCCAGCTCCGCTTCGCGATCAGGCCGAAACTGAAATTGGCGAAGTGAACGGGTCGTTCTGGATGATCGCCTGGGTGCTGAAGCGGTCCGACAGGGAACGGACGGAACACCTGGCTCTGCCGGGCTTGTAAAGCCGCCTGGCGCTTCTTGAACTCCTCCTTCGTGTCTGGAACTCCTTGTTCGGGTAGAGCTGGCTGAGAGGGCGTCGCTGTCGACGCTGGAGGCTCCACGCGGGTCGATGGCGCGGGTCCCGATGACGCAGCCGCCTCCTGCCGCTTGCGGGGCGGCTCGTCCTCCAGGCGCTCGGCAGCGTCAGCCGGGCGCTTGTCCCTCTCGATCTCCTCGATCTCCAGCTCCAACTCTCTCGCTCGCTCCTCGAGGGTGTCCCCGAGGTCCTGGCCTTCTCTCCGCTGTAGAGGTTGGGCCTTCTCTTCTGCTTCACGTGGTCCCCGCCCTCGGTCGTCTTCGTACTCTGGCTGGTCCTCCTTCTCGACCTGGCGGATGAGTTCGTTCAGCTCCTCGATGTTGGGATCGTCGCCCTGACCAGGCCACCAGATCTCCTCATCCTCAGCGGGTCGGAGCTGCTCGTGAGAAACTTGAACGGTCCCAGCACCATGCGAGAGCCGAAAGTTAGACGCTCCCGCTGGGCCGATGACGACGGCTGGGCCTCGCCACTCGTGGACCTTCGCCCCCTTGCGCAGCCGCCAGTAGAACACCAGGTCACCGTTCTGGCAGTTGATGCGGGCGACCCTCGGCTTCCGCAAGAGTGCTCGATGGAGCGCTTGACTATTCTGCAGCTCCACGGAGGCCGTCCGCGCAGCCGTGCGGATAGCGATCCTCCTGGCCAGCCCCGTGGACACGTGATGCATGCTGTGCTCTGCAATCTGGCCAGGCCGATCGATCAGGTCGGCAGACATGGTAGGCGAGCATCCGTACACCCACTGCGACGGTGAAAAGCCGCAGATCCGACGCATGTCGTTCTTGGCCTGGCAGGTCTCCCAGACGGCGGTCTCAAGGTCACCGCGGCTCGTGACTGACTTGTGCTCGACGACGCGGTTGACCATGAGCTTGAGCCAGCCGCCATGCCGCTCAGTGCGGCCGTTCTGCCACTGCGCCTGGCCCGCCACGGCCTTGACGCGGATCCCCGTCATGTCCATGGCCTCCTGAAACCCGGTATAGAACATGCCGTCCGGGTCGAGCCTGACCACGCTGGGCGGTCCAGCAGGCCACAGTTCTCGGAAGACCTTAGCCACGGTGGCTGGCTTCCTGTTCTTCAGGTAGCGTGCGACGTGGTACGTCGTGGAGGCCTCGACGAGCGACAGGAACAGGTAGGGCTTCCCGTGCACGTTCCGAAGGTAGAGGCCATCGACGCCCAGCTCGTCATTGAAGCCGCCGACTGGCGACAGGCGAGGGACTCGATGAGATCCCGCAGCAGGCTTGGTCCTGTTGCACGTAGCACAGCGCAGGTGCTTGGCGCCGCGGACGAGAGCATCGCCCGCGCCGTTGAGCCTCAGGTTCCTGGCCAGGTCGTCGTTCGAGGGATGCCCGAGGTTCTGGTGAAGGCGTCGAAGGTGAGATCGAAACTCCAGCGGCAGAATGCCAGCCTTCTCCCCGAACGAGATCGCTCTGGAGCCCATGGGCTCCTCCTCGGGTGCCTCGTCGTCCTCGTTGTCGACGTCCGCCGCCATGGCCTGGTAGCTCTCGTTGCGCACCTCCTCGAACGCGTCGACGATGCGCCGACTGAAGTCCTTGGTGTAGACCTGGCTCCAGGAGATGCCCTTACTGCCATAGCCCTTCAGCTCCGCGTGGTCGTGGTCCTCTGTGCACCGCAAGCCGCAGTGCTTTTCGAAAGGTGCGTGAGTCGCCAATATCCTCGTAGGCTTCTTGACTGCCTTCCCGGTCTGAGGGCAGGTGAGGCCGTGCGCGCACATGTCAGTCTGGAACTCGACCACGCCTGGCAGTTGTCTGAGCCTCTTCCACGGGCCCTCGTTCCAAGACTGCCCCAGCCACGGGTGCTCCAGCACAGCCATGCGTCCGCCCTCGTACTGCATCCCGAAGAGCTTCTCGACTAACTTCAGCGTCGGCAGCTCCTTCAGCCGCGCCCGCCGCAGGCGCTGCTTGTTTCCCTTGAACACGAGGTTCTGCATGTGGCTCCAGATCCTGCAGGTCGGCTCGAGCACCAGGCAGTCTGGCTTCTCGCGATCCACGAAGTCGATCAGCTGCTGCTGGACATTCGGCTTCTTGAGATCGTCGCCGTACTCGATGTCCCAGGGCTTGCCGACACGAAAACCTCGACGGGCGGCCTCGCGCGATGCCGCGGCCTTGCCACCCCAGATCTCCACGAAGTTGATCTTGGCGCCGTCCTCGTCGACCGCGACGCGCACCTCCTTGGCGGCGGGCTCCCCCGCGGCCTTGGCGAAGCTAGCAAGGTTGAGGCCAGCCGACTCGCCGACGGTCGCCGCGAGGCACATAGCTGGCAGCGTCCTCGAAGTCAGAGCGCCACGAAGCCCGCTGATCACGCGCTTCTTCATCCCGCGACGCAGGGGCCGCTTCACCTGACCAGCTGGCAACCGAGATCGAAGTGGTTCATCAGCTCCTTGTCCTGGTCGGTCTCGGCCGCGCTCGACTCGGTCTCCGCCTCGCTCAGCTCGGACTCGTCGCTCTCCTCGTCGACTCTCGCGAGGTCCTGGCCCGGGTCCCAGTCCACCTCCGCCGCCGGGACTGGCGTCGTCACTGCTGTCCGAGTCGGTGCCGTCCGAATCCTTGCCAAGCGATCTTCTTTGGTGTCCAGGCTCATGTGAGATGACGTACTCGGGGGACCTCGCTTCTTGGCCTTGGCCTGGATCTCCCTCGCCATGGGAGGCGTGCTTGGAGTTGCCTTCGGGGGCGGTCCTGCGCTGCTCGACTGCGCGGACCTTCTCGAAGGAGTAGCCGAACCCCGCAAGGACTTCGCGGAGACGGCGCTTGATGGCATCGGACCTTCTGCTGCTGCCCACGCCATGATCCTGAGCTTCAGGGCGCCCACTGTCCCGTCGAACGCGATGTCTGCAGCCTGGCAGAAAGCGATGGCCTCGGGCTTCTTGAGCTTGCTGAATCCCGACGCCAGCTTTGCCCCGGGGGTCCCCTTCTGGTGTTTTGCCTCCTCGGGCGGTCGAGTGGCTCGCAGGCTTTCCCGTATGGCTGCACACGTCTCGCTCCCCGAGGTATCCACTCCTATGATCAGCAGCTCCGCGCGAAACTCCGCCTTCGTCATCCGAGTGATCCCCTTCCGAATCGGTCTCACATGAGTCAACCTCGAGATGATACACTTCCGGTAGCCCATGCTGATCATCACGCCGCGCATGGGTGTCATGAGAGCCTGGGCCGCATTCATCAGGGTCTGGGCGAAGCGCCACCATGCCCGCCGAAGATCTGGTCGCTTCTGAATATGGCACGGCATGTGCCGTAGAGGGCCCAACTGATATGGAACATGAAATTGGACTCATCCTGAGAGGTTGATTTGAGCCTGGGGCTACGGAAATCGATGTACACGTTTGACCATCTCGAACGTTTGCTTGCTGCTTGTTTTGATACTGCTCTGCATTTTGACTGGCTCGACCTGGTTTTGATAATTTCGCTCTGCATTTTGATACGCTCGATCTGCATTTTGATAAGCTCGATCTGCATATAAGCTCGACCTGCATTTTTGATAAGCTCGAACTCCATTTTGGCGATGCTGATCTGCTTTATCATGCTGTTGCTGCAGGGCTTCGCATTGCTGCTTAATCTCGTGCTGCTGCTGCTCGTTTTTGTAGACCATGAACGTTTGCTTGATGTCGTGGACCTGGCCCGGCACCTCTGGGTGCTGAACCTGGCGATGAGACGTCTGACGATCATGATGATGACCTTGAATATGATATTGAATCTCTGGCGCCGTCTCGCCCGAGACTGCCCCTGGCGGCGCCACCCAGCCTTCTGCTGGAAAAGGAACAAGTTGAGCAGCGGATGCTGGGAGTCAGCTTCTGTGACCGGCAGGTGACCGGCACGGGTGGCACGCCCAGCTCCTCGGGAAAACTGAAGGTGCTGGTCCTCGGGTCGTCGCGGATCCCGAGCTGCTTCGCCGCTGGCCTCGAAAAAAGCAGCGGCAGGTCGCCTGGCACAATGCTGACTCGCAGAATGCCTGAAATACGATGTGAAACACATATCGGGATCAGCGCTGCAAAGGTGCTCCAGACCGGGTCGCCAGCTCCAAACCGAAACCGCTCCTTCTCGTCGACCCGCTGGCACCTCAGGCCACGCGCGCAGCGCCTCAAGAGCGCCGCCCACAGCATCAGCACGTTGTAGCCCATAACGCACCTGGCGCAGCCGCTGTCGTAGATCGCGAACCCGACGCACCTCCGCATCTCCTCGAAGGAGGCGAAGATGAACACCGGGAACGAGAGGGCCAGGAAAGAGTAGAAGCCCGCGCTAGTGTTCGGCTTCTTCTCGGCAGTAGGCTTGGGCGTGCTCCTGGCCGTCGTCGTCGTCCTCGAACTTATCGCTGTCATAAACCTGTGCGGCTCCGCCTCCGCACAGCCGCTGTCATGGATAGCCAACATCGGCCTGCGAGCTCCCGACGAGGGCGGCCCCCCTCCACGGGTCTTGGGGCACTCAGGGTCGCCCTTCCAGTGCCCTCGCTGGTCGCAGACCTTGCAGACTGAATTCTTCTTCAAGTCGTCGCTCTCCTTCTGCCTCTTGGGGTCTCGCTGAACCTGATGCGGTGCTGATGGCGGAGGGTGGCCCCGCTGGTTCTTGAAATCCTTCATTTTGAACTTTGCACTCGTGTACTTCATTCGAAACTCATCCTTCTGCTGGAAACGCTTGTTGCTCTCACGAAAACCTGCCACGTACGCCTCCACCAGCGCCGCCATGGCCTCATCCTGGTCGTCACCAGGCTCCTGGTCGTCAGCGTCGTCCTCGAACTCACCCAGGCCCGGGAGGTCGGTAGGGTCTCCACCGTTCGCCTAGAAAGACTCCACGGCTTGGTACTCGTCCTCATCCAGGTCGCGTTGGTAGTCCTGGACTGGGTCGCGCACCTCCTCGTCGTCGGGCTCGGCGCGCATGGCACGATGTTGCCCACCTCGTGGGGCGAACCTCTGAAACTTCTTGGGCTTGAATGTCTGATCTTGTCCGCGGCCGCCTGGTCGGTCGAACTCAGCAACATTGGGGCAATTTCTCTCGGCCGCCGCGGACATCACCTTGAAATCGCAGTCATTGTTCGCACTGGCCAGCACCATCGCACGTCGATCGCTCGGCAGCCGCAGCTTCTCCAGAAAGAACCATCCGAGCACGATCGCGGCCAACGTCACGGCGAACTTGGCCAGGCGATGCACGAGGGTGTTGAACCTCCTCTTGAACGTACGTATATGCTCCTGGGGCCGCCTCTTGAACAGGACAACGAACTCATGCAGCACATCTCCTTGTCGCAATATCTCCTGCTCCCCAAAGCGGTCTTTGAGCTCGAGCATCAGAAACTCGAGCCCTCCTGGCTCGGCGAGCCTCTGCATGTCGATGTCTTCGACGGCGGCCAAAGCATCATCCTGCAGCCTAGCGTAGAGCGCTGGGCCGCGACGCTCGGACCTGAGGGAGGTCGGCAGCTGCCAGGCCTCGACGCGCCGCGAAAAGTCCCGCCAGCCACTCCCGTCGAAGATCGGGATGCGGAGGTTGTCTGGCGTGCCGCCGCCGTCTCTGTCGGCGCCTCCGACGGGTGTCTCGGGCGCCGCCTCCTCCTCGTCGAGCTGCTCGAAGTCGTCGTCGTCGTGCCTCTGTGGAGGCGGAGCCCGATCCGCACGGCCACGGTCGGGAGACCTCCATACGCGAGCCGCCATGGCGCGCGCTGCAGGTCAGCGCAGAGTGTAAGCGTAGCGCAGACCGAAACACACAGGCTCCGGCTACCGATGTAAATGATGCGTTTTTCCTGCAGCGAGGGCTTCACAAGCCGTTCTGCCACGTGAACGCACAGACAATTTGGGAAGAAACGCCATCGGCATGCGAGCGCATACGCACGTGCACAATATACGCGTGTCAACTAAGCTCGCACATTCACACCCAAGACAGCCAGAAAGCGTTCCCAAAGGACCACCGAGAAGGCCCCACGAGGCAAAGATCTTCCCATTCCCTTGGGACTCCAAACTTTTCTAGCACACCCTCCTTCTTCGTCTTGACAGCTTCTAGCACTGCCCAAGAGAGCCCCAAGTGGGCCCAAGAGAGCCCCAAGAGGGCCCCAAGAGAGACCCAAGAGAGCCCAAGAGGAGAAATCCGAGCTGATATTTCGAGCGCTTGCCCGCAAGATGACCCCAAGAGCCCCCCAGAGGCCCCCGAGGCATCCCCAAGACGCCCCAAGAGGTCCCACCAAGGCGCCCCGAAGAAGCCCCCAGGAGGCCTCCAAGAGGCCCCAACAAGCCTCCCAGATGCACCCAAGAGCCCTCCAAGAGGCTCCTGAGGGGCATCCCAAGAGACTGTCAGATTCACCCAAGAGGCTCCTGACCCACAGCCCCGGCACGGTGGCGGGTTGGGCCGGAGGCCACTCGAGAACTTCCACGATCGTCGCAGGCTCTGGCTCCTTCTGGGGGCCGGCGGAATGGCGCAAGCCACCTGAAGAACAAACGGTGGACCCGTGCTCCCGAGCGTCCGAGACGGCCGGGACGGGCCACCGAGGACGCCAAGATAGCCTAAGATGCTTCCAGGAGGGCCCCTGGAGGGCCCCAGCCGCCCAAGTTTGACCTCACGGCGGCCCAAGAGGCACCCAAGAGGGCCCAAGAGAGCGACTCGACGACCCCGCGTAGGGCCCGAAGAGGCCAACATCATTGCTTTTCGCAAAAAGTGCCCAAAGATTTGCGCGGCTTTCACCTTTAGGACTTTCTTCAGCTCCACACGGCCCTAGAAGCCTCCGATATAGCAATAAGACAGCCCAAGAGGACCCAACCCCCAGACGGCCCAGGACGGAAGCAAGAGGGCTTCTCAACTGCAAAAGATGGCCAGAAGACAGCTCTTGTAGCTAGGGGTATATGAAGAGAGAAACTGGAGTGAGATCCTGCAACATCGTGGATGCGTTCTGGGTCTAATCTACACTGGTCGCTTCGTTCCCCTCCTCCTCTTCCTCCTCCTCCTCCTCCCCATCCTCCTCCTCCTCCTCCTCCTCCTCCCCATCCTCCTCCTCCTCCTCCTCCTCCTCCCCCTCCTCCTCCTCCTCCTCCTCCTCCCTCCTCCTCCTCCTCCGCCTCCGCCTCCTCCTCCTCCTCCTCCTCCTCCTCCTCCTCCTCCTCCTCCTCCCCTCCTCCTCCTCCTCCTCCTCCTCCTCCTCCTCCTCCTCCTCCTCCTCCTCCGCCTCCTCCTCCTCCTCCTCCTCCTCCTCCTCCTCCTCCTCCTCCTCCTCCTCCTCCTCCTCCTCCCCTCCTCCTCCTCCCCTCCTCCTCCTCCTCCTCCTCCTCCTCCTCCTCCCCCTCCCCCTCCTCCCCCCCTCCCCCTCCCCCTCCTCCCCCTCCTCCTCTCTCCTCCTCCTCCTCCTCCTCCTCCTCCTCCTCCTCCCCTCTCCTCCTCCTCCTCCCTCCCTCCTCCTCCTCCTTCCTCCTCCTCCTCCTCCTCCTCCTCCTCCTCCTCCTCTTCCTCCTCCTCCTCCTCCTCCTCCTCAGGAGCCTCTTGGGATCCGTCGGCTGCGGGGGCGCGATCTTTGCACGCAGATATTTGGCGCGAGATAATTGCTGTAACCGAGGGCCTGGAGAGGCCAACCTTCACCTGGGTCCCCGCCCATAGGGAACTCGAGGACGTGATGCACTTGTCTCAGCGCCACCTTGAAGATTGGTGTGGCAACTTGTGGGCTGATTTCTTTGCTCGTGTGGGGTCGTCCATGCATCGTGTGCCTGAGGTGGCCGTCGCGGCCGAGCGGGCCCACATTAAGAAGTTGAAACGCACTTGGGATTATCTTTCCAGAGCTGTTCAGAGTTTTGGGATTGTGGGCCAGGCCATAGAGCCCCCGCCCATGCCGCCAAAGCTTCATAGCTTAGGTAAGTCGGTCACGTTCGTACAGCACGATTTGATGTTCATCCCAGCCCGCCAAGAGTGGCGATGCCGAAACTGTAATGCGTCCGCCACCACAGAGTACACTCTCAAAGGGCTCCGAACAGGTGCCAGTAGGTTTTGCCAGCCCGACGAGATACAGGCGTGGCGAGCGCGTGATGTGTTCAGCCAGCATGAATCCAGCCCAGGCGACCCGTCAGTTCAGGTTGCCCTTGCTGCTGCTGATGCTGCTCTTCCTCCTTGGGGCTCTCCTGGGGGCGCGTTTTCTGACCAGCTGGCAGAAATGTCTTTAGAGCCTGAGTCGGCCGACCTTGGTTTACCACCTTCCTCCTCTGGGGCCCTGGGGACCTCCTCGTCCTCTTCCTGCCCCAGACCAAGAGAGTCGGCCTCGGACGATGGCCTCGATGTCTTTCGAAAGTTGCAGCATCGCCCGATCAGATACGGGCGAGTAATTATTTGCCAGTCCTGTGCCTGCTCGCTGGTGCTCCCTGATGGCTTTTGTCGGGGACTCAGCAAGGAGTGTCGAGGCGAGTCGCGAGTCAGGTCCACTCGTGCTGGCCACCTCAGGATGCTGGCGCTCGCTGCACGTGGCAAGCATCCCAGGACGGGTGCTACCTTGCCTCTTTTCCCCCCCCCCGAGGCGCAAGCCTCCGCCCCTCCATCCGCCCCGAGTGACCTGTTGCAGCAGGTCGCCGCCGCCCCGAGCCTCGAGGAGGCGGCTTGCTTCTCTTGGGGGACGGCGGGGGTGGTGGCGGGAGGTGGGGATTCTGACAGCTCGGATTGAGCGTGCGTGGCCCTGGCCTGGTAACCCCTTAAGGCCCAGGGCTACGCTCTCCATATCGTTGGGCTCGGTGTCTTGATCGAGCCCACCTCTCCCAATTTTATGCTCTGTGCTATCGTCTGCTCGACTGCACTGCTGCATGCTCGCTCGCTCCCTCCTCCTCCTCCTCCTCCTCCTCCTCCTCCTCCTCCTCCTCCTCCTCCTCCTCCTCCTCCCCCTCTCCCTCCCCCTCCCCCTCCTCCTCCCCCTCCTCCGCCTCCTCCTCCTCCTCCTCCTCCCCCTCCTACTCCTGCGGCTCATCGGGTGCGATCTTCGCCCACCTCGTCCCCCGAACTCAGCCGGCAGCGCGACCCCCCACTGCTGCGGCACTGCCCCGGCGCCGGCTCGGCCGGCGAGCTCGGCGCAAGGGCTTCGCGCTCGCCCCTGCCTGGCTGCTTCCGCGCCGAGCGCCACGTGGAAAAGCAGTACCAACCCCATCAGGGACCCCAGACCTCCTCGCGTTGTGAGATAATTGCGACTGGAGGTTCCTCCCTATTTTCGGCCTCTGGGGGCCCTCACCGGGCCTCGGGGCCGTCAAGAGGGTCGAGAACTCGGGGGGTCGACGTTATGAAAGAATCATGACGTCGGGGGTCTGGGACCACCAGCGCGATGAGCCAGGGGTGGTCCCCCTGGTGGTGGGATCCCTCCCCCTCTCGCCCGAGACGTCCTCACATCCCCAGCTCGGGGAGGCATCGTGGGCCTCAGAAACTCGGAGGTACGCGCGGATTTCACGGACCGGCGCTGGACCCCCTTCACTGGCGCGCGGAGCGCGCCAGGGGTGGCGCCAAAGGCACCGCCAGGAGTCCCCGGCGCGGATCCGAGAAATCCGCGCGGACCTCCGAGTTTCTATGTTTACGTCATTCTTCGTTCCCCTAGCAGTGCCGCAGTAGCAAGGCTGCCGTCTGCGCCGACCACAGGCTCGGGGCGGTCAGCAGGGGCTGCTCGGTCACCTTCGAGAGCAGCCAGGCGGCCCATCTCGCGGCGCCCGCGGTGCTGCCTGAGCGCCTCAAGGCTTCTGGTGCTTCGGTGCACAGGGCTTCCCACGCAAACAGCTGGAAAAGTGCCTCTAAAGCTACATGGTGTTTTGTTGTTGGGCATAGCCTCACTGTCTGGTGCCCAGCGCACTCTTGACAAAACGTGAAGCTGGGTCGGCACACCCGCTGAACTTGAGCAGATACGTCAGCGGACCCTCCTGCCCAGGGAGTCTGCTAGGGCTCCCAACTTCGCGCTTCGCGCTGCGCGAAGCGCGAAGCGCGAATAACTTCGCGCTCTCGCGCCGCCCCCCAAGGGGGAGAAGAGGAGGACGAGGAGGAGGGGGAGAAGGAACGAGGACCGCGAAGCGCGAAGCGCGAATAACTTCGCGCCCTCGAGGGAGCCCTTGGAGTCTGCAGCCTGGTGGCCTGGTCGACCCCCCGACCTGTCCTGTGGGGTGCGCTCCGACCAGGACTTCGAGGAGGATCCGCCCGTGCCGACGCATGGCATCCAGGAGGCCCAGAGCCGAAAAAATACCGCGTTCCTGCTGAGCCCATTTGGACGCCCGAATTGGGTACGGCAGGTTCGTGTCGTGTCGACCCCAGCGTTGGTTTTTGACACCGCGGGGATCGTTCAACCTTGAACGATCGGCCCTTTCCGAGACGTGCGATCCTTCAACATCGACCGATTCTGGGTCGCTGGCGGCGTTCAACCTTGAACGCCCACGCTGGGGTCGCCGCCGGTCGACACGACACGAACCTACCGTACGGAAAGAATGGCTGCAGTGCCCAACAACAAATGTTGTCCCACACCAAGAGCGACCGCTGTTGGGCAGGCGGCCTTCTCTCAAATGGACACAGGCCGCGGCGGCGTGGACAGCGAGTCCTGTTCAAAATGAACAGGATCCGCTGTTGGGCATTGTACCCATTCGTTCCGTGCCCATCTCGTTGGTGCAGATTCCATGCCATCCCTCCCCCTCCGTCTTGCCAAAGGACAACGTCCTGGACCCCAGGCCCGGTTCCGCCGCGGTGATCACTCCTCCCCCTCCGCTCCCTCCTCACTGCCAGGGGGAGCCTGCAGCTTGATGACCTGGTCAATGATACCGTAGCTTTTCGCCGTCTCGGCGTCCATGAAGTTGTCGCGCTGCAAGTCCTCGCTGATCTTGGCCTCATCCTATGAGCGCCGAACGGCGAAGGTTATCCTCTCTTCCTCCTCCCACCTGCCCCATCTCGCGCGCTCCCATTCCCTTTTTCCCAATCTCCTGCCTCCTCCGGTACCCTCCCATCGCGACCGTTGGGCTGGGCAGGAATACGGAGGGAAGAGTGGCCGCAAGAGAAAGGCACGGACACACGAAGAAGAGGATAAGCAGGAAGCGGGAGGGGTGCGGAGGGAGGAATGGGCAGGAGGCAAGAAAAGCAGGAGGGATGGAGGATCTGAGATTAGGCGAGCGAGCGGTCAGAAGCCAGGCTCAAAGGTCATCGGGGCCATCCGAGCACCCCATCCGAGGCGTCGGAAAGAGCCGATGGCTCGCCCAAATCGGCAACGCCTTCCTCAGCGTCCCGATTGAGGAAGCGTGGTCGTCCCAGGGCCCCCCCCCGCTGGGAGGTTTGCCCCAACGACACGCAAGCTCGGGAATCGCACCCAACGGAGAGTCCTACCCCCGAAGCGAACTAGAGCCATTCGAACCCGCACTCTCTTGAGCCTACATGCTGGGCGCAAACATCCCTTGCATCCGTTTGCAGATCTCGCGAGGGCAAAGCCCCTTGCGGGCGCTCCAGCACAAGGCCTTCTACCCCAATTCGTTCGCGCGGCCATGCTTGGGCCTTGATACAGGTGGAGCTGCTTCACCAGCCCCGACCCAGCCTTGCCCCCCAGGCATAGCTTGACCAGCGCTCGGGTAGGCTTGTGCCCGCGGAAGCAGGCACCACACGCGCATCAACATCATAGGTTGTCGTTTTCGCCGAGGCCATGTTATGCAACTGCCTTCGCGTACAGCACAGGATGGCTAGTGAAATTGCCACCCACTGCGCACAACTCTTCCCAGCCCTCGGCGGCCTCTTGGATGGTTGGCTGCGCAGAGGGAGAATCGCATCGCCCGCTTCGGGGGGAAGTAAAACGTCAGTAAGCCATACGCCCATTGGCGCGTGAGCGGAGGAAAGCAGGGCGCATTACGATTTTGAAACAGACAATGCACGAGCCACTGCGCGTCACGGCGTCACGTCGTCACGTGGCTGCAGAATCAGTCGCAAAGAAACCCGCAACGAAACGGCACCGTTGTTGACTGTCGAAGACTGCGAATCTTAGCCTGGGACGCCCAGGCCTCCTCGCGAGAACCGGTGATCGGTCTCATGCCGCCTAGTTGGAAAGGGATCTTGAGGACGTCAGTGTCGCTGCTGCGGCCAAGCTTCCCAAACCACATAAGCTGATGCTGGGGAAGCTGGACACTGCAAGGTGCAGCCGCCACCTGTTGTAGCGCACTTTTGTTGGATACCCTTGAAATCCAAGGATAAGGAGCAGTCATGATATATCGAAGACACCGCGCGCCAGGAATCTTCGTCGGTAGCTCCTGTGCGCCAAGCAGAATTCAAATAATACATAACCTGAGTCGTTACCAGTGCCCCGAGTACGTTCAGCTTTCGCTCTGTACTAGTGAACGTGAGCTTCCAAACCCTTGCGTATTCTGCGATTCCCCCAAGCACCCCCAAAATCTTTTGACCAGCTTTTGCTTCATGTTGATGGACCTGTGGATCGATGCCCCCAAGAATCTAATTTGTTGTTGCCAGAATGATGTTACCACTTGGGTCCAACAGGTGGATGTCGCAGCCTGTTGTATAAGTTGAAATTTACCCCAATGAAGTTCCATTCCCACTTCTGCTCCTGCCTGTGCAATTGCGTTCAACGGATGTTGTAGTCGACCTTCATGGCGCCCAACCAAAAAGAGTGCTGCCAGCGTACAAAAGAACAGACGCATCCCCCGCAGCAAAGTGCGTTTTCAGACTCCTCGTCCAACTCGTCTTCTGCGTTTTGCATAATCACACTCGACACGATCACGAACAGGAGCGGCGGAGGGTAAGAGGAGCAAGTGAAAGTTCTCCGGGTGTCGTGTCAGACGACACGTGATCAAGAAACTCAAGGAGGGGAGAAGCTGTACCCCCTCTTCGGTCCTCCTCCTCCTCCTCCTTTCCCCGCTCCTTCCCCTCCTTCCACATCCTTCCATTGTGAACACGCCATCGGGGATTCGCGAGAGAAGGCTGAACATAAATTATCCAGAAGCGGAAAGCCATGTTGGGGACATCACCAGGAGTCTTTCAATTGACTCCTTTTCGTCATCTGTTTCCCTCCTCGTATTCAATTCTGTCCACCTCGCCCTCCCCCTCCTCCTCCTCCTCCTCCTCCTCCTCCTCCTCCTCCTCCTCCTCCTCCTCCTCGTCCTCCTCCTCGTCCTCCTCCTCCTCCTCCTCCTCCTCCTCCTCCTTTCCTCCCCTCCTCCTCCTCCTCCTCCTCCTCCTCCTTCCTCCTCCTCCTCCTCCTCCTCCTCCTCCTCCTCTCCTCCTCCTCCTCCTCCTCTCCTCCTCCTCCTCCTCCTCCTCCTCCTCCTCCTCCTCCTCCTCTTCGTGTTCCCCATCCTCCCCGTCCTCCCTTAAAAAAAACGCCACTGTCGCACCGCCAGGGTGTTTCGCCTGAGACTTCCTCGCAGTGTAACATGTTGACGCTCGAAGTTGCCAACAAGTACTCTCGCCTTGGTGCCTCGCAGACCCGTGTTACATTAGTGACACGCATACGCACAACAGCTATACAGCTACACGGACTGACGGCGAAACGTTTTGGACACTGGGCTCTCGCCTTGGCGCCGCGCGCGCTCGTCTTGAACACCCCCGACAGCTGCACGGATGGAGGGCGATTTGTGTTCATGGTGATGCTCTCGCCTTGGAGCCGCGGGCACGCCTCTTAGACTATTCCAACAGCTGCTCGGGTGGAGCGCGGCGCCTTCTCAAAACGGGGCTATCGCCAGAGGCTTCCCCATACATCCGTTGCCACGCAGATGCGGTCGTACAGCAGCTGCACCGCTTCTTCTTCAGGCTACGGATCTCGCCTAGACTTCGCTGCACCTGCCTGCCTGAAACAGAAAAATCCGAAAACGAATTGCCTCCCTCTGTCGCCTCTGCTGCTCATCGTGGATGTGTCTCTGTCCACCGCCCCAAGAGCGCCGCAGAAGGAAGGCGACTTTGGGGGTTCGCGCTATTTGCCCGCCATATCACAACAAGTGCAACATCACGTCAACTCTGAATGGAAGCATTCTTCAAGCAACTACATGTCAACACAAGTGCAATATAATCGGCATTATTTTGGTCTTGGGATCCTCCTTTGGTCTCGGACTGAGTATGCCCAACTATTCGGGCACCCCTGGCCCAGTTCGCCCTCAGCGTTTCGGCGTGTGGTTGGCCATCCTCTTCAGGACCTGCCACAACCAACCACACGGGGCAGGCCGACGCTGTCACGAACGACATCCCTGTTTCCTCTGGGATTCCTCCGTACACACCAAAGTTGCCAGAAGATGTCAAGCAAAGTTATTGGAACCTGCTGTTTTGGCCTTCAAAGAAGGGAGGGAACAACTGCCCCCTCTTTCGTGACACCGTCGGCACCTGGCGGACTGGCCGCAGGTGCCCCCTTTTTCCTTGAATGTCTGACCCCCCGCCCCCGTGACCAGAGCTCTGACTGGAGCACAGGACGGCGGAGCCGACTTCACAGCAGGCATGCCGGAATCTCTCTGCAACACGCGCAGGCATGCCGGAATCTCTCAGACTGATGGGAAAAGGCTGCGCCGCCGAAGACGAGCTCCTGGAGAGCTTCGGCTGGTAACCCGTTATTTGCCTGTCATATCACAACAATTGCAACATCATGTCAACTCTGAATGGAAGGATTCTTAAAGCAACTACATGTCAACACAAGTGCAATATAATCGGCATGATCTTGGTCTTGGGATCCTCCTTTGGTCTCGGACTGAGTATGCCCAACTATTCGGGCACCCCTGGTCCAGTTCGCCCTCAGCGTTGCGGCGTGTGGTTGGCCATCCTCTTCAGGACCTGCCACAACCAACCACACGGGGCAGGCCGACGCTGTCACGAACGACATCCCTGTTTCCTCTGGGACTCGTTCGTACACACCAAAGTTGCCAGAAGATGTCAAGCAAAGTTATTGGAACCTGCTGTTTTGGCCTTCAAAGAAGGGAGGGAACAACTGCTCGAGAGGGGCAGCCGTGGTTGAGGATCCCCCCTTCTTCGTCCTCCAACAGTGCCCCCTAGACACCCACAAGAGGGCCTCAAGAGAGTCCAAAGAGGGCCCCAGAGACGACAGGTGGCCCGCGCAAGCTGCCAAGAGGCCCCCGAATCGAAAGATTCGCGAATGCGTGTATGATTGACTCCCGGGCCTGCTCAGGCGGATTCCGATCTTCGGTTTGCCAGCTGCTCCCTCTCATTGCGTGCTACCACGTTTCCTTGACCCATGCAAGTCGCCTGGACATCGCTGCTGGATGTGCTGGCGTGAATGCGCGAAGCGTCAAGAAGTGTGCAACCGCTTCACAGATGAAGGTGGGATCCTTTTCACAGCAGCGGGGCTGTCGCTGAGCACTTCTTCGAACTTTCTGACCCATCTTGTCGCATTTCTTCTCGAAGGGCGGGGAGCAATTCCAATGAGGAATTCCCGCCTTGCTTGCAGGGCCATGAGGTGATCGACTTTGACGGCGGGGCCCTTCACGCAGCGAAAGGAATGCTTGTAATGATGGGGGGGGCTTGGCACGGGAGGGCGCGCTGCAATACAATGGATACATGTTGTGCCTACTCTGGTTCTCCTCCTCCTCGACCTCTTCATCTTCCTGTCCTGCTTCTCTGCCTCTCCCCCCCTTTCGGCCCCCCCATCATCACCTGGCCAACCCCTCGCGGCTGCCGCCACCCCGCGAGGCATGCTGCTGCGCGGTCCCCTCTGAGTGGACCCGGCATGCCCCTGCTGCCTCTGAGCTGGCCTGCGCAAGCCCTACTTTTAGACCGATTATGCTCCGCTGCTGCGGGCGTGGCCGCGACACCAACATCTCCACATATACCTATACATATATATAGAGAGAGATATACACAGATACATACATCTATATATATATATACAGGGAGAGATGTGTCTGAATGCAGATGTATGTGTATGTGCATATAGATGCACGTAGATGTGTGCGTATATGCTTGTATGTGTGTATGGTCATGTGGATGTGCATGTGTGATTGTATGTATGTACGTATGTATCTATGGATGGATGGATGGATGGATGGATGGATGTATGTGTGTATGTATGTTACGTGTATGGATGGATGGATGGATGTAATCTGTATGTATGTATGTTTGTTTGTTTGTACGTATGTATATACGTATGTTTGTATGTATGCATGCATGCATTTATGCATGCATGTATGTATATATGTATGTGAGTATGGATGTACGGATGTGTACGTCTGCAGGTGTGCATGGTTGTGTATGTGTGCATGCATGCCCGCATGCATGTGCATGTGGGTATATATATGCATGTATGGATGGATGGATGGATGGATGGATGGATGTGTATACGTCTGCTTGAATATACGAAGATATACCCACATACATACATACATACATACATACATGCATACATACATACATTCATACATACATACATACATACATACATACATAATTACATACATGCATGCATGCATACATACATACATAACTGCATACATACATTTACACATATGTATGTGTACACATGTGTATGCAGAAGGCCCCAAGACGGCCCAAGAGGTCCCCAAGATGGCCCGAGAGGCGCCCAGGACGGCCCAAGAGTGCCCACAGACGGACCTCAGAGGACGCCCAGATGGGGAACCCGAACGGACATTTTGAGCCCTCGGCCCCGAGAGCCCCTCAAGAAACCCCAGGAGGCCCCCAAGAGGTCCCCAAGAGGCCCCCAAAAGGCTCCCCAACAGGCCCCAAGAGGATCAACAGGCCCCAAGAGGATCCCAAAGGCCCCCAAGAGGCTTCCAAGTGGGCCCAAGACTGCTCCCAAGAGACCCCAGAAAGTGCCCCGAAGAGACCCGAAGAAGCATCCCTGAGAACTCTGACCCACACGCAGGCACGGTGGCGGGATGGGCCGAAGGCCACCGTATATATATATATATATATATATATATACATACATACATATACATATACATATACATATACATATACCTATACCTATACATATACATATACATATACATATACATATACACGCATAGATAAATACGTGTGTATGTACAGATGTATATGGGCATACGTGTCCAAATATATGAAATCTATACATACATACATACATACATATATATATACATCTATACACACCAATACATACATACGTACATAAATCCGAATGAAAGGGCTGAACCGAACGGTCATTAACTGTCCTTGGGTGCGTGGCTGAAATGGAACTCCGCGATGCGGATTATTGTTGTTGCTGTTGTTGTGTGTTGTTTGTTGCGTGTTGTTTGTTGTGTGCTGTTGTCGTCGTCCCACCCGCGACCTGGCCCGCGACCCACCCGCGACCCACCCCACAACCCACCCGCGACCCACCCCGCGACCCACCCCGCGACCCACCCGCGACCCACCCGCGACCCACCCGCGACCCACCCCGCGACCCACCCGCGACCCACCCACGACCCACCCCGCGACCCACCCAAAATTTTCGGCGCCCGCGGCGGGTTTCTATTGCATTCGTTCCAGGTGGAAAACCTGCGACCCACCCGCGACCCAAACCGCGCCCGCGACCCACCCGCGACCCACCGCGACCCACGCGCGACCCAGCCGCGACCCACCCAAATGTTCGCCGCCTGCGCCGGGTTTCCTTTGCATTCGTTCCAGGTGGAGAACTTGCGGCCCACCCGCGACCAAAACCGCGATCAGTGTACAAATCAAAATGTTCGGCGCCTGCGGCGGGCTGTTTGTGAACTCCTTCTGGATGGAGGTGGAGAGCCCCCAACCCACCCGCGACCCAAACTACGTTCACTGAACAAGCCAAAACTTCGGCGCCTGCGGCGGGTTTCTTTTGCGTTCGTTCCAGGTGGAAAACCTGCGGCCCAAACCGCGCTCAGGTTACACATCAATGTGTTCGGCGCCTGCGGCTGGCTGTTTTTGCATTCCATCCAGGTGGAGGTGGAGAGCCCGCGACCCACCCGCGACCCAAACTACCTTCACTGAACAAGCCAAAAAATCGGCGCCTGCGGCGGGCTGTTTGCGCATTCGTTCCGGGTGGCCCACTAGCGATCCCCCCCGCGCTGAACATGTCAGAGCACGCAAATCGGCGCCTGCGGCGGGTTTGCTTGCATTGGTTTGGGAAAGCGCCCTCGTGCCATTCCCCCGATCTGGCCCACGCTGACTCGACAACAGCACATCGGCGCCTGCGGCGGGGCTGTGTCTGAACACGTGCATTGACAATCAGCTGCCTGCTGCAATTCGGCATCCGTGCCCAAAGCCTAGGTTCAGGGGAACCTGCCTCAAGGCGCCCACGATTGAAGGGCCTCGGGGCGCTCGAGGACCCTCCTGAAGGGGGCGTCCACGAACCCTACCACACAGCACGCCAGTGCCGCCCAAGCGCGGCGGCGGAATTTGCATGCCGTCTGAACCCCCCAAGACCTCTTCAAGCTCCGCTCATCCACACCAACCCATCCAGCAACTTTACCCTGGCGAGTTGCCTGGATCAGAGAAGCCGGGGAGCATTCAGTGGAACAAAGGATAAGTTTGCCGTTATCTTAAGAAAGAAAAGCGAGGCAGAGTAAACAGGGGACGAAGAGGACGCGGAAGAAGAGAGGACGCAAGGATAATGTGGAAAAAGAAGAGGAGGAGGAGGGGGAGGAGGGGGAAGAGAGGGAGGAGGAGGAGGAGGAGGAGGAGGAGGAGGACGAGGAACATCAAGAGGTGCGAGGCGGAGGGTGTGGAAGCTACGTTGACCTGTGTTAGGCTATCTGGACAGATTTCGGAGGGCACCTTCACCTGGCAGACGCAAGCTGAGGAGGAGGAGGAGGAAAAGGAGGAAGAGGAGGAGGTGGTGGAGGAGGAAGCGGACGACGACGACGACGACGACGACGACAACGATGAGGACGAGGACGCGGACGAGGAAGAGGAGGAGGAGGAGCAGGAGGAGGAGGAGGAGGAGGAGGAGGGCGCCATCGACAGGGAAGGTGAGGGCCACGAGGTCCGCCGGCTCGACGCCCGCGTCGCCCGCGCCCACCCCCTCACTCCGCAATTGCGGGGTGCTACATACATACAAACAGATAGACATGCATGCAGATATCGATTTTTACACACACACACACACACACACACACACACACATACACACACACACAAACACACACACATATATATATATATATATATATATATTATAGATACATGTATAGGGAGAGAGAGAGAGGGGGGGGAGAAACAAAAACAAACAAAAAATAAAAAAACAGAGGGAGAGAGACCCCCCTGGAAAGTCGCGCCGCGCCCCGCGCGCGGCGGCCTGGCCCGTCTTGCTGGCGTACATCCGCACGATGTTCCGGTTGATCTGCAGGATCTGCTCCGCCTCGACCTGGAGAGCACCAGCTCCTCCCGCTCCCGCCCCCCCCCGCTTCCGCCTTTCTCCTGAGCCGCCCCTAGGGGGCCACATGCGAACCCCACCCTCCCCCTCAGAGTCATTGTGGGGTAGGGGTAGGGTTCGTATGTGGCCCCCTACGCCCCTGGCACGCGGAGCGCGCCGTGGAGGCACCAGTGCAGACCTCCAACAGTGCACGCTGCACTCTCGAGGACGGGCACTGGGGACGAGGGAAGCTCCAGGGCACCTGGGAGTCTTGAGCAAAAGAGGAGGGTGTATCGAGCGGGAGCGTCGTCGTGTGCGGGGGCGGGGCCGTCTGCGGCGCCGGGGCGGGAGCGCCGGTCCTGAATAAAAACAAAACAGATCGAGCGGGAGCGCCGGTCCCGAGTAGAGAAGGAGGAAGCAGCATCAACAACAACGACAACAATCATCTTAAGACTGTTCGCTCTCGTCTGCTCGAATGTCATGCAACGCCCTTACATTTTCGATCGTACCCCCTTTGGGGGGTAGATCTTTCTTCCTTGCAGGCAGGGCACCGGCGAGCGGCGGGACGGTCGCGGACCGTCGGCCTCGCCAGCGGCAACGCTGACTGGCGGCAACCCGACCCCAAGAGGGACGGACAGGGGACCGACCACGACGACGATGACGACGACGATGACGATGACGAAGACGACGAGCGAAAGCGAGAACGAGAGCGAAAGCGAGAGCGAGAGCGACAGCGGGGCCACGAAGGGCAGTGATGGGGCCACGAAGGGCAGCAAGGGGGCCACGAAGGGCGACAGCGGGGCTACGAAGGGCATGCGTATGGGGCCGCGAACGGCGCGAACGAGCGGGGCCACGAAGGGCAGATAATGCGAGGCCACTGAGGGCAACGACGGGGCCTCTGAGGGCAGCGAAGGGGCCACGAAGGGCAGCGAGGGGGCCACGAAGGGCGACAGCGGGGCTACGAAGGGCATGCGTATGGGGCCACGGCGCGAACGAGCGGGGGCCACGAAGGGCATACATAGAATGGGCCGCAGAGGGCAACGACGGGGCCACTGAGGGCAGCAACGGGGCCACGAAGGGCAGCGAGGGGGGCACGACGGGCTGCAACGGGGCCACGAAGGGCAGCGAGAGAGCCACGAAGGGCGGCAACCAGGGCCACGAAGGGCAGCGAGGGGGCCACGAAGGGCTGCAACGGGGCCACGAAAAGCAGCTAGGGGGCACTCCCTCCCTTCCCCCCTCCCTCCCTTCCCCCCTCCCTCCCTTCCCTACTTTCTCCCCTGCCATTCCTCCTTGTTGCTCCCTTCCTCTCCATCCCACCGAATTTCTCACCCGTCCCCAATGGAGAGGTTCGGGTTGCCATTACTGAAGGGGCTCTGCGGGGCACCCAACGGCCTCGAGGAGTCCCGGGGGCTCCGGGGGGCGCACCTCCGCAGTAGGGATCTCCGCCCGTGGCTCCGCTCTCAACGTGCCACCCTTCTCCATCCCACCTGTCCCGTCCCTCCTCCCTCGCTTCCCCTTCTGTCAGAGGGGGCCGCGTCAGCTACAGCCGTCGTGCCACCAGGAGGAGCGCCGAACAGGGAACGAGAGGGGGCTGTTCTGGCTGCGGCGAGCCTCGGCCACAAACAGTTTCCAGAGCATGAGGCTAAGGAACGGCCCGAGAACCAGAGCCAGTCCTGAGCCCCAAGGGCCTTATGTCAGCGTCTCGACTGCACACGTACCAGGTAAGGAAGGCATACCCCTAAGGGGGGTTCGATCAAAGACGAGGAGGATGGGTATAGAGGGCTTGGGATATGCATGTTCAGTGACACACGAGCAGATAAGAACGAACAATCCGAAAATGACGGTTGTTGTCATCCTCCCCAACGCGACACCTCCGCGACCCACCCGCGAAAGCCATGCCTTTTGATGCTATCCTGCGGGCCAAGTGGCGCCTCGCTCGCGAAATCCGCATGATCCAGAGGCGACGATGCCCATACATGTTCGGTGAGATCTGCCTGCGGGGGAGCTCAACTCGGAGGTTCGATGCCTGGAGTTCCCGCGCCGAACACCTCCTTCACTTCCTCACGTCCTTGCTCCCTACATCCTCCTCCTCCTCCTCCTCCTCCTTCTCCTCTTCCTCCTCCTCCTCCTCCTCCTCCTCCTCCTTCTCCTCTTCCTCCTCCTCCTCCTCCTCCTCCTCCACTTCCTCACGTCCTTGCTCCCTCCCTCAAAATCGGTCTCTACCTCATGTCGGGCGCGTGATCTGGCCAGCATCTCGAGGCGGATCCGGGCACGGCGACGAGGGCACACCAAGGAAATCGGCAAGAGACGGAGGATGCAAAAATGCCGTCGCTTCGGCCCCACATCCCTCTGCCTCCCCGTCCTTCTCCCCCTCCCCTTCCCCCCCATCCCCTTCCTGCCCCCCCTGCTGCTCATTCCCCTTCCTTCCTCCTCCTTCCTGGTCCTCCTCCTTCCCCCATGACTTGTTCCCCTTTCCCCTGCTGCTCATTCCCCTTCCTTCCTCCTCCTTCCTGGTCCTCCTCCTTCCCCCATGCCTTGTTCCCCTTTCCCCTCATCACTCCTCCTGCGGCTGGCCAAGGGCGCCGCGCCACGGGGCAGGCGCTCATGCCCTGAGCCTGGCCATCCGCTTCTCCACCTCATCCCTCCCCCTTCCCCCCATCAGCATCATTTCTCCTCCCCCCTCCTCCCATCCTCCTCCTCCCCTCCTTCCCCAAGACACTCGACAGACTCATCCGACAATGTGCGTCGTCAAGGTATCCTCCTCCCTCCTCCCTCCTCCCTGACTCCCTCCTCCTCGCCGCGAGGGAGGGGGGGCCTTGATGTCCTCGGCCTGGCCCTGCGCGCCGCCCATGGCCTGGTGCAGCATCACGCGACTGTGCGGCAGGGCGATGCGCTTGCCCTGCGCGCGGAGACGGCGGCGACGACGACGATGGCGACGACGACGACGAGGGAGGGATACCCAGAAGGCTAGTAGGCATCGGGGGAAATATGCCTCCCTTCCCCCCCCCCTCCCGCCCCGCGCATCCCTTTTCCCCCTGTCCCTCCAACCCTAGCCTCGCAGTTGCATCCCCCCTGCTCTCCCTCCCTACGTTTTCCTCCTCCTCCTCCCCCTCCTCCTCCTTCTCCTCCTTCTTATCCTTCTCCTCCTTCTCCTCCTTCTCCTCAACCTGCCCCCCCCCCCATTTTGGCTCAAGCCATTTTGGCGCATGCAATCCACAGCGGGCGCCCCTTCGGCTCGAGCCGGCTTGCCAAGCGTGTCCGAAGGGTGATGGCGGGAGCTGCTGCAGAGCGTGAGATGGCTAAGGGACCTGCCCCTTCCGAGGTGGCGTGGGGGGGCTGCTCGGGCGGAGAAGTGTGCGCGGCGGGCCAGGACCGTGGCAGCTGCTGACGGCGCGGCGCGGCGGGCCAGGAGCGCTGCCGCGCGCCTGGCAGAGCGGCTGCAAACTGCGGAGGAGGCAGGTCAGGTCAGGTCGGGCAGCAGGCGCGCCAGCCCACGACACGGCGCCCTGGGCGACATGGGCCTCACTGTGCTGCCCGCCGTGAGGAGGAGAGGAGGAGGAGGAGGAGGAGGAGGAGGAGGAGGAGGAGGAGGAGGGAGGAGGAGGAGGAGGGGGAGGAGGAGGAGAGGAGGAGGAGGAGGGAGGAAGGAGAGGAGGAAGGAGAAGGGGATGAGGAGGAAAAACAAGGAGTATAGGACGAGGACGAGGACGAGGACGAGGGACGAGGACGAGGAGGAGGAGGAGGAAGGAGGAGGGAGGAGGGAGGGGGAGGAGGTTGAGGAGGAGGAGGACGAGGAGGGAAAAAGGAGGGGAGAAGGGGGAGGAGGAGGAGGAGAGAGGAGGAGGAGGAGGATTTTTTTTTCACTGTGTGCGATGCCATGCCAAACTCCGAGGCGGGTTAAAACATGGTAGCAAGAAAATTGGGTGCAGGAGCTACTAAGTGAACAGCTGCATGACTGAGACTACCGGCTAGAACTGGGCGCCTGCAAGGCTGATACTACTGGCATGAGGGTGGAAACCTCCGCCAGGACCAACCGAGACGCCGCACTCAAAACAGGTTCCACCAGCCACGGCTTTGCGCGCAGAACTTCTATCACCTCGACGCCATCAGAAAACGGCGGAGCAAAGCACAGTCCGAGATGGAGGGCGCCCTTGCGCCCACATCAAAACTCGAACCCTCAGGCGTCTTCGCGCCCAATTGTAAAGATCCCGTGGCAACGTCGGGTCGTGAAAAATGCTGCAGTGTCCCTGCCGAGCCCTCCGCCTCACCCGAAGACGAATGTGCTACCGCCTGATCGGGGAGCGCCTCAACCGAAGGAAGCGGCTCCAAACCAACCACATCAGAGCATTCATCTGGGCGAGCCCCGGACACGGGCTCAGCCGAACACGAAAAGTGCAAGCGAGCCTCACGAAGAGTCTCAGCCGAAAGGCGAGCCTCACTAAGAGGCTCAGCCGAAAGGCGAGCCTCACTGAGAGGCTCAGCCAAAGTTGGGTTGCCTTTCTTCTTCCTGTGTCTCTTTCGCCGAGCCTTTACCTCTTCCTGGGCGGGGTGCGCACGATACGGGCCGGCGGAGGCGGCGGCTGAGGCAACTCCTGCAAGCCCAGCTTGGCCTCCTCCGAACGGGCGTCCTTCCCCGCCTTCTTCTTGTGCTTGCGTTTCCGGGGGCGCCGGGATCTTTCCGCCGAAGGAGGCGCAGGCGGAGCCGGGATCACTATCACTTTCGTAGGAGCCCTCGGAGCGGCCGGAGGCTCCGGAAGAAGCACACTGCTCGCCTCCGGAACTGCTGGCGATGCCGGGGGCCCCGCGCAGGCACCTTCGAATTTCTCCTTCCTCATCGGGGCCGAGAATAGAGCCGTCGCCTGCTTCGGGTTGGACGTAGCCGAGGCCGCCGGTGCCGGAAGCGGCGCCGGCAAGAGATGCTTGCCGGCCGCCGGAGCTCCAGCAGCCTCCCGCTGGCGGTCCCACCTCCGCAGGCGTTTTACCAGCTACCCATCCGCCTCCATCTTCATAGCAACGGGAGCCGGAGTCACCGGCAAAGGGCGCCTCAGAAGATGATATGTCTCCTGGTCCACCACGTCGAACGGGCTCACCACCTCGCTCCAGTTGCCGGGCGGGGGCTCCATGGCAGATCACGAAATCCACCTGCCTCACACCAAAAGCTGAACAGAAACGCGAGAGACGAGTGCCCAGCTCCTCACCTAGCAAGTCGTCGGGAACGAGGAAGCGAGCGTGAATGGGCCCCTCGTTCAGGTCAGAAGCCGTACCCGTGAAGCGCACAGCACCGGAGACGATGCGGCCGGGCGGAAAGGAAGAAGTAAAGGAGGGTGGCCGGGCGGCAGTGGGGGGCCAGCTCGAGC
>CAUYUJ010020556.1:42500-54705 GCA_963575745.1 Prorocentrum cordatum | reverse complement strand
TCGGCGGCGACGATAAGGGCGAATAGCCCAGGAGCGGGCATTACACGTATCCGCCTGGGAGCCTTGTCGAAGACGTAGATCATCGGCGCCCCTGGATACATGTATTGCTCTCCCCTGGGCTATTCGCCCCCATCGTCGCCTCTGAGAGGTCTCGGTGCGCAGGGCTCTGCGCCGCCGACGCGCAGCCAGCTCCGGCGGGTGCGGCGGGAGGCTCGCCAGTCTGCAGGGCGCTGCCGGGCCGCGCCGCCGGAGGCCAGCGGGGCCGAGGCGCCGTCGCGCCCTCCGCCGCCGAGGCGGGGCGGGCCGGCCTGCGTGCCGGAAGCGCCGCGGGGAGTCGGCCGAGCCTGGCCGAGGCCCTGCGAGGCAGGCAAGGCAGGCGGGCCGACCTGCGGGTCGAGGGCTCCTAGGGTCAGGTCGGGCCTGTCCCTCTACAGGGGGAATATTCAAAAAAAACATCGAAAAATTGTCTGGGGGCTATCTTTGGGGTATTTTTGGGCGTCTTTTGAGCATGTTTTGGATATTCGTTCTTTGTCGTCCAAAATCCCCCTGTAGGGGGACAGGCCCGACCTAACCCTAGGGGAGCGGCGCGGTGCCCGGGAGGGGCTAACATTAGAAAGTCCAGGGTTCGCTAGGAACTGGTTTCCTTTCAAAACCGCCGAAACCCTCCCGAAACCCTCCGAAAACCCTCCAGGAAGGGTTCCGGAAGGCCTTTCGGAGGGTTTCGGGAGGGTGTGGGAAGGGCGTTCGTCGTGTTGGGGGGAAACCAGTCCCCAGCGAACCCTGGGTTTTCCAAGGCTAACATGCGGCGTCGCCGTGGCCATGCTGCACCTCCGCGCCGAGATCAGCCTCACGGAGGCACGGTCCGACACAAAAAGCTGGGTGGCGGCGGCACTCGCGTCCTCCTCTCCAGTCTGTCCGCTCCACAACACTCCACTCCATACTCCTCTCCCCCCCTCCTCCTGGTCCCCTCCCCCCGCTGCACGAGGGAGAGGCGGGGAGATGCAGAGGGCGGGATGGAGATGGGGAGACAGGGCTGTGGGAGCCCCACTGTCTGAGAGAGCGTCGTCTGTGCACGCCGTACTTGTGCAAAGTCCCGACCTCCCCCGATCTGGAACCAGCCCCTCCCCACCCTTTCTCGAAAATCCTCCCCTCCCCGGCGAGAAGCCCTCCTCCTCCGAAAGTCGGGGGGGTTGAACCCCCCCTCGCTTCCAGCAAACGACGACGAGGCCCCAAGAGGCCCCCAAGAGGTCCCCAAGAGGTCCCAACAGGCCCCCAAGAGGCCACAAAACGGCCCCCAAGAGGCCTCAAAACGGCCTCCAGGAGGCCCCCGAGAGGCCGCCCACGAGATCCCAACGAACATCCACAACGCTCCTCGGGTGCCCCTCGAAGGAGAGCCGCCGAGCATGCTGGGCTGGCACGGTGGCGGGACTTGCAGCAGGCAGCTGGATACTGGAACCACGCGCGCTTCGCGCGCGCCTGGGCCCTAGCAAGTTCTGGCTGTAGTCTACACTGCTCGGCGTCGGAGGACATGTGGCGTCACACGGATCGTGCCACTCAGGGAGCTCCACCGACGGCCCCAGATGTACACTTGGCTCAGCGTGCCCCCGCCCATGCCGGCACTCCCCTCCAAGGGATCGCGCCCCACAGGGATCTTCACCGAAGTCCCCAGAGACAAGGTTCGCGCAGTGGCACGCCCCTCACGCGGATCGCGCCCAGCAAGTAACTGCATCTGCGGCACCAGAGGGAAGCTTCATAGCGTCGCCTGGTTTACTTCGGCACGCCTCTCACACACGGATCGTGACCCGCAGAGAATTCCACGGACGGCCCCAAAGGCCAGGTTCGCATACCGCCCCCCATGCCTACTTCGGCACACCTCTCGCACGGATCGTGGCCCACAGGAATCTCCACCTATGGCCAGAGGCAGGGTTTGCATTGTGCCCCCCCACCCATTGCGGCACACCCTATCACGCGGATCGTGCACACGAGGAACACGAATTAAAGGCGAGGAGACAGGGTTCTTACAGCGCCACCCCCGCCCAAGTCGGCACACTTGTCACGCGAATCATGATCCAGCAGGAGCTCCACCTGTGGCACCAATGGGCAGCTTCGCATGGCGTCCCCCGCCCATTTCGGAACAAGCCTCGCACGGGTCGTGCCTGGAGGAGGTCCACCTGCTGCCTCAGAGGGCATGTTCGCGCGGGGCATCCGAGTTAATCGGCACACCCTTCACGCGGATCGTGCCCAACAAAGAGTTCAGCACACCCGTGCACGCGTGCTCCGCAGCAGCCCGTTTTCCGCACTGCCACGCGGCGCGCAGTGCGTAAAGAGAGACGCGCGCCCTGCGCTACACGCCTGACTGTCTAGGGATGGGCCCGTCGCCAAGCCGATTGCTTGGCTAATCTAATATTTAGTGCCTTCGGCCCATACCGCTACTGTGCCTGAGTTTGGGACGAGAGGATTCTTGGATACGTGCCTGTAGCTCGGGGTATGTTGGCATGCTTCTCGGGCGGCTTGTGGAGCGACTTTGGAAGCTTCCTCAGGCCTCTTGGGGGCCGCTTGGGGGCATCTTGGGAGCTTTTTGGGGGGCCCTCGGGGGCTCCTTGGAGGCCTGCTGGCGGCCCCCTGGGGCCAACTGGGAGCGGAGGGCTCGAAATGTCAGTCGGGGTTTCCCCCCTTGGATCCCAATTGGGGCCCTCTTGGGCCGTCTTGGGCGCCTCTTGAAATAGTTGTCGTTGTGTTTGTCTCTTTCTCTCTCTCTCTCTCTCTATCTCTCTCTCTCTCTCTCTCTCTCTCTCTATATATATAGCTCTCTCTCTCTCTCTCTCTCTGTCCCTCGTCCTCTCTCTGTCTCGATGTTCCTGTATTCCTCGATGTATACTTGTGTATACAAATAACGGTACTATGTCTTTCTCTCTTTCTCCCTCCCCCAAAGTGTCCGCCCCCAGAACGACTGAGGGAACACGCAGGCCAATAGCTTTGCCAAAATCAGGCCCAACGTTTGGGCACTCTGGCACATCCGAATGGCAGGAGCGGCAGAGCTTCGCCCTGTTCGGCGTCGATACGTTTCTCTGCATACTTGCTCGAGACAGATTGCCTAAGGATCGGTTCTGGACGGGCTGCGGGTGGTGGGAATATGTGAAGTGCCAATGACTTCAAAGATTCGTGAGAGATCAGCAGCGGGAGGGAGCAAGACGACGGTGACTTGAAGAAGGGAGGGACGAGAGCGGAGCAGGGACGAGGCAGCAAGAGAAGGACGGCCTCGCAGGAAGGGGACAACGGAGGATCGGTAGGAACAGCGGGAGGAGACAGAGCGGGCAGAGGCTGACAAGATCAGTGAAGCTCAGTCTGCGAGAACCTCTGGAGGACGCTCGATCGACGGTGTGACTTCCGGGCGCCCAACTGCTCCACCCGTGCTGGTGCTCGCCATTTCCAAGGGCTCCCAACTTCGCGCTTCGCGCCGCGCAAAGCGCGAGAGCGCGAACAACTTCGCGCTCTCGCGCCGCCCCCAAAGGGGAGAAGAGGAGGACGAGGAGGAGGGGGAGGAGGAATGAGGCCCGCGAAGCGCGAAGCGCGACTGACCTCGCGCCCTCGTGGGAGCCCTTGAGTTCTTCCCCTCTCGGGAGCAGACGGGGCGGGCTTGGGCACCCGCCTTCTCGCCAGAGGCCAGCAGGAAGGAAGCCATGGATGCTGCCATGCCGACGTTGATCGTGACGACCTCGGAGGAGGACAGGGCCCTCCCTCGCCAAACCTCGGCGAAGTCCTCCAGACGCCCCGCAGAAGCTCGCACCCTCAGCAGAGCAATCAGACTCGACGATGGTTTGTGGTACACGACGCCGCGAAGAGCAAAGCAGCGATGGGGGCGATCCCGTCGAGGGGTCGGCGATGACGGGATCGGATACGCCCATCGAGCAAGATGCTGGAGAGAAGGTACCGCAAGAGAGATTCTCTTAGTGCGCCTGAGGAATTGATGATGTCTACTCTCAAATGTTGCAGTCCCGCTCTGGAAGCCGCCCAAATTGGGCCAGAGCACATGGGTGGCGCAGGTTGGAAGAGTACACCGCGTCGCCGATGCATCGGCGATGATAGGAGTGGGGTCGATCGGACTCCGGATCGCGCCGCTTGGCGGATGCCTTTACGATGCGGCGCGATCCTGCGATCCCATCCACTCTGGTCCCGTGTGGGCGGGAGGTCTCCGGATGCATTCGGGGCTTTCGCACGCCTTAAGGCTTCCGAATGCCAAAGCAAGCCTCAAGCATGGAGAACAAAGAAAATCGCTGGCCCCATATGTGGCGTCTGAAACTTCATCAATAGGCGTTGGCCATGGTGGACCCCAAACAGCGATGTGTTACAATCTGCACAGAGCAATCCACGCGGTGCAAGCCATGTGGTGCAACCTGCGCGGCGCAATCCAAAGAGTACGATCTGCGCGGCGCACAGCAGTGCAAAGCGATGAGAAGAGATGCAAAGCAGTGGAAAACAACGCGAGGCAATGCAAAGCAGAGCGCGAGCCCCGCAGAATCAGAATCGTAGCCAAGCACGGCGGTGACGGGCAACGACGGGTGGCCATAAGCCGGCCGGACCGACAACCAGGCCCCCCTCAGGCGCACGACCAACGACGGCGACGACGGGCGGCAACGGGCGGCCACAGTTCGTTGGAAGAGAAGTAGGAGCTCCTCATTTGTTCTTTTTGCTTTTCCTCTCGCCGCCTGGGAACTGGCTGGAAGCTGCGCGCGAGCCTAGGAAGCGCCAGGGGTCCGGGGGCCGATTGCTTGAGCAACTCCGATGCGAAACCGCCAGCTCGGGATGTGTGACGTGTCAGGCGATCGACGCTTTACGCATGCCCCCGCTCACGCCCGGAGCAGACCAGGAGCCACACTGGCACCAGGAGAAATGTCGAGCCTTTAGAGCCGAGCTTTTATCCACGCCCTGCCCCCCCCGAGCGCCCATGGGTCTGGATCGAACGTCGATCGCCGACATGTCCAGATCACCCCAAACGCGGCCTCGGGGGGCGCCCTGGGCCCCAGGTCACCTGCGGCGAGGGCCTCCCGCGCGCGGGAGTGGCAGTGTAGGACGACCTGTTTGCCTCTGCGCCAGGGAGCGGTGTCGGGAAGGCGCGGTCGAAGCATCCTTCTTCCCCCCCCCCCGTGCACAGGGAAGACATCCTGGCAGTCCGGCCGTCCGGGCTCGAGGCAAATGATCGCGGTGAGCGGGGAAACGGCCGCTCTATACTATACCTAGCTGACGGCTCATCAGCACTGAACTGCTCGCACATACGTTGCCCGACCCTAGAGGCTGGGCCGCAGCGAGCCAGTGACGCCGTCACTACAAATCGAAGCACATCCCCTGGAACCAACGCGAACTCCAGGCTGCCATTTCGAAAACCCAAGCGGAAAAGAAATAGTTTCAGCATCTGGATGCACTGAAAGCCTTGGGTCAGGCATGTTCTCCTACAGGCGGATTCTTGAAGGAAAAATCAAAACGAATAAACAGGGTGAAAAGAGCACGGACAAATCGTCACCTGACTACGTTTCACTCTTCTTGAATATTCTCTCTGTAGAGGGACATGCCCGTCTTGATGACATCCCCGATGAATGCGCAAATAAAGAAGACGGCCAGCCCACGCTGACCCCATCCTGGCTGACGGTTCTGTTGGCCGCCTGCCCATGTAGACACCGAAAAAATGAACGTGTGAATTCAGCATGCACAAGATCATCGCGTCGCCTTCCATCAGCTCGAGGACGCGGAAACCCGCGCCTCTTCCTGCCTTTCCTGGGTGCAAGAGCGGTTTCTTCGCGATCGTGTCGTGGGCCAGCAAATATGCAGCCTGGTACTCATTACTCAGCATGCGGGCGCAGAGCTGGACAGCACCATCCTGATAATCCCACCCGGGCGCAAAAGCCATGAGCTACCCTGCGCCGGTGAACGCCCACTGCGAGAGGGCCGGGAACCTCTCCCGCGCCGGCTTCTTCTCCGAAGCCTGGCCTGGGCCTCCGCCAGGACGTGCGCCATCAGCTCGAGGGGCTCTCCGAAGCGCAGGCCATGCGCCTTGTCACTCAGCTCCATCTCGTCGTCGTCGCCGCTGGCCAGAAGCGGCAACCACTCGTCCTCTCCCACCTCCATCTTCGGTCTGGATGCCGTCGGTTCCAGGCGCCCCCCGCGGCCCGGCTCCGCCAGTTCCAGTTTCCGCGTGTTGCCGTTGTCGCCCGCCCAGAACACTGCCAGGTTGCTATTTCTATTATTCGCATGATTGATATTACTATCACACTTGTAACTGAAAAAATTGATTCATTATCAGAAGGTGCAACCATGATTCGTATTTGCATTAGTTGTATGGTTGTTTTCAATTCGAAACATTCGTATTTTTTATTACTATTATTAGAGTACCACGTATCAGTGGTACGTTTATGATATTTTACAGTAGCTATACACTAGCGGTACAATTCCGATTAGTATTTTCGTATTGTAATAACTCTTATCATTGGTAATTCGTATTACTAGTAGTCTTATGGTAACTAATGTATTACTTATTCTCGGTTTTATCATTCGTAATCGGGGTACCCTTCTTCTGGTTCGTATTTCTCTGCTTCGTCTTCATCGATCTTTTTTACTACTATTAGAAATGGCAGTTATTCCTTTCAGTACGTCAATACTTATATGCGCATTATTAGCACGAGTGTTAGTTAGCACCACTGTTACGATTATGAATACGATTGGTATCACCATTCAGACACGTAGTATTATCGCTAGTCTTAGTAGTCTTATGGTTATTACTCTTCTCATTAGTCGATTCATGATAAGATTTAGGATCCGAAGTGGTATTATCAATACTAAGTTTCTCATTATGCGTTTTGGCATTATTATTAAACTTCTGAATCGTTCGGATTGAATCGTCTCATCGCTATCATTCGTATTACTAGTACTAGTCTGATGCTCAATATGATTGCAGAAGCATTATTCGTATGCTTATTTGTCGTAAGCATCTTCTTCGTCCAAGTATTACGATTAGCATTCACCTGCTTGTTATCTGCCTCTTCCGCTGCCACCGTGACGATCCGGCTGGTCCGGCGGCGGCGGGCTCAGGGGCTCCCCGCGGTGGACCGTCGCCACACCGCATGGCCACCATGACCAAGGCGGCTCCGCCTCCTAGGCCTCCTGCCTCCTCCCTGCCCCTCTGCGGCGCTGTCGCGGACTTCACCTCCTCCTCCACGCTGCCTGCGCCTCCTCCTTGGCCTCCTGCCTCCTCCCTGCCCTTCTGTGGCGCTGTCGCGGACTTCATCTCCTCCTCCATGCTGCCTGCGCCTCCTCCTTGGCCTCCTGCCTCGTCCCTGCCCTCGGACTGCATCTCCTTCTCCGTGCCGTCTCCGCCCCCTCCGTCTCCTTGGCCTCGTGCCGAACCCCTGTCCTCCTGCGGCGTTGTCGCGGACTGACTGCTGCTCCTTGTCCCGCCTGCCACCGCCTCCTCCTCCTCGGCCTTTTGCCTGCTCTGGGTCACCCCACCTATTCGGGAGCGGCCAAGAGGGGGGTGTCCAAGAGGGGGGGGGTGCAAATCATGACCGGCGGCACGTTCGCGGCCCAGCGGGGGGGCCAGGGACGCAATGAAATAAGAAGAGGCGCCATAAAACCTGGGGAAATGTCATGGCCCCCGCCATGATATCCACCCCCCCTAGCCATCCCCCCCCTCTTTGCCGCCCCCGACCTATGGCGGATGATACCCTGCCGGACCAGCCAGTCCAAAACTCTGAGCGAGTGGCCTGGGTCCTCCCCGACGACGCCTGTATCGGGTCTGTGGGCCGTGCTGGCCGTCTGTGGTGGGCGGCCCTGGACGCACATGGGCAGCCACACACAAGATGGAGGAGGTGTCCGCCCCCCTTCAGCCCGCAGGCGGGGCACAGAATCTCCTCCCTGTGGGCCGACTGCCTCCTGGATAGCGGCGCTCTGAAGTTGAGGAACATCCCCTGGAACCCCTTCGAGCACCCACCGAACTATGAAGCACACAGAGTTCCAGCGGAGAAAAAAAAGGTTTCAGCGCCCGGGTGCACTGAAAGCCCCGCTTGACTCTCAGGACGGCCCTTCCACAGCAGCGACCACAGTGTGCGCAGCCAGTTCCTGGGCCGCTCGTCGCGGCCACGTCCTCCGCCTCCTCCCGCCCACCTCCTTACCCTGGGCGCCGGTGCGTCGGGTCTTCCTGCAAGCCCTCGCCGGACTTCCGCACGCTGCGCTTGCAGAAACGTTCCAAAACGTTGCTCGCCGACAGATCGAACAGATCGGCGATGGACAGAAGCCCCCTTTGTAAAACGTAGTCTAGTGAAACGACCTCGGGCCCAAACCTGGCGGGCGCAAGCCTGGAAAATGACGGCCCCGGCGCCCTCTCGAGGACCGAAAACGGACAGTTCACTAATCGACGTGTCAGGGTGGGGGTTCTGCCCACCCGCGAAGATAGGCCCCCGCTGGCGAAACCGCAAGACTCCTGGGCAGGTTTTGGGCACCCAGGCCCCCATTGGCGAGAAGCGGCCCCTCGAGCCGCGTCCCCCCTGGTCGGCGCCCCCGACCACCTCCTCGTGGTCTCCGCTGGTCGGGGGCGGCCAAGAGGGGGGCGTCCAGGAAGGGGGGGGCGCAACGCATGGCCGAGGGCACGTGCGCAGCCCAAGGGGGGGGGTTAGGGTTTAGGGGCTTAGGTTTGAGAAGTGGTAGGATTAAGAATTGAGGGTATAGGGTTTCGGGCTTAGGGTTTTGGGGTGTGGGGTTTCGGGCTTTGGGGTTTAAGGTTTAGGGCGCCGTGAAATCAGAGGAAACAACATGGCCCCCGCCATAAGATCCACCCCCCCCTAGTCATCACCCCCCTCTTCGCCGCCCCCGATTCGGGGAGGCCGAGCGAGCCTCCCCTGGAGGAGCCGACGGGGTGGCGCCCGGCGACCGGCGACTTGATGTGCTGCATGGTGTCGTAGATGGCCAGCCCAGCGAGGACGGAGCCTGACGCGGGGAGTCGTCGCCGCCGCTCGTCGACAGATGGTGCCGAAGATCGAAGTCCGAAGCTCGGGGGCGCGGAGGGGGGCGGTGCTGGTTTGAGCCTGGCGCGGGCGAGCGGTCGTCGTCGTCGTCGTTCGCTCGTCGTCGCTGCGCGCGCCTCTCACTGCTTTCCTGTCTCTCCCTCTCCTTTCTGTTCCTGCTTGTTTGTCCTGCATATATCTCGTCGACACGGCTGGACGCGGCTCGAGTGGTTGGAGGATGCCCCGTCGTCGCCGCCATCGTCGGCGATGACCCTGGCTGAGAGCCTCCCATGCTGTTGATGTACAGATAGATCGGCTTGTTGTTGTCCTCCGAGTCTAGATCCGCCACCGTGCCTGCAGCACGTCGTGGAGCGCCCCAAGGCTCAAGCAGCCCTGAGAGATGTACGGTTTGAACGGTTTCAAGGGCCCCCGCTACCGGTTTCACAAGGATTTCCTGGGATTTCCTGGGATTCCTGGGGATTCTTCCGGAAATTCCCCGTGATTACCGGGGATTCCCCAGGATTCCCTGGGCGTGTCGCGCGCGTCCTCTGATAGCGCAGCCGGCCAAACATGGGCCCAAAAAGCACCCAAGAGGGCCGAAGATGCCTCCGAGAAGGCCCAAGAGTATCCCAATACGCCCAAGATGTCCTCAACACGGCGCATGAGGCCCCGAAGACATCCCAAGAGTGTTCCAAGAGGCGTCCAAAGAGGGCCCCAAAAAACAAAAAACAATGATTTGCCGTAGGTTTCTGACGGTTTGGGGCCTTCTCGCCCTTCGGCTCTCCGACGCTCCAAGACAGCCCACGAGGCCCCCAAGATCGTCCGAAGACGGCCCCAGAGGCTCCCAAGAGGGCCACAAGACGGCCACAACAGGCGCCCGAAGGCCCAAGAGGGCCCAAAAGACGGCTCCAAGAGAGGGCCCAGATGGGGAACCCAGACGAACATTTCGAGCCCTTGGCCCCGAGGGCCCCCCAGGAGGCCCCAAGAGGCCCCCAACAGGCCCCCAACAGGCCCCAAGAGGCCCCCAAGAGGCCCCAAGAGGCTCCCAAGAGGCTCCCAAGAGACTCCCAAGAGGCATCCAACTGCTCCCAAGAGCCCCCCGAGAGCGCCCAGAAGAAACATACCTGAGAACTCCAACAACCCAAGCACCGTGGCGGGATGGGCCGAAAGCCACTAGATAGAGCAGCACGCCGATGATCTCATTCGCGAGCTTGTCGTCGATCTCCTTGCCAAGGAAGATGATCCTCTCGCGGTACATCCTCGCGGAACAAATATGTGCGGGGAGTAGCGGGCACACACACAAACATACACACACATGGAACATGCGACGTGCATGTTGTTTTCGTCGCCACGCTCATGTTTTACCCGCAGGTGAGAAAGACAGCCCGTAACGAGAAAATTTACATATCCCAGCAAGCATGCAGCAAGCAAATCGCAAGACGAACGCGAGTATTATGTCGAACCACTGGCGAGAAGACGCCAGCATCTATATCAATCCAAATAGCAAAACTCCTCAAGGGGCCAGGGGAAGCTCCCCAGTGAACTCATCTGGGCATCAGTTATACAACTGAGCCCTACTGCACAACGTGAGTCAGCCAAGAACTCTTCGGCAAACCTCCTTCAGCGAGCCTCAGGCATGAACAGCAAACGCGAAGACCAAATGGCTGGAATTGCAAGGCGGCCTGTTGTAGATGTCGACCCATTCGGCGTTGGGCGCCCCAGGTATACGGTACGCAACCTTCGGAACGCCAAGGGGCATGTTGTACCACCTCGGCCCCTCCCAATCGGGAACAAAAAGAGGTATGCGCTTCCCATTCCGAGTCCCGTTGTGCAGCATACAGCGTGCTTCACAGGGTCGCATTCGATCAACAGCCGTTTTGTGTTCAAGAGGGGCCCTATGGAGCCGTGGCAGGAGCCAACACGGCGCGGCCACAAGGGCGGCCACAAGCGCTCACCAAAAGCACTACCGATCCCCCTCCTTCAGGTACAGATCCAAATGTCAAATAATATCCCGTTATCGTAAGTCGCACTCTCTTGCGCGAGGGGCATACCGTGGAAGCGAGTTGACAGCAGACTGGCATCACACTGACTGGTTCTGATACATGAAATAAGCATCGTACATAGATTCCTCAAAAAGCGTTTGCATTTTTAGGATCTTGTTTGTGTTATACTAAACTGGGCCTGCTTGGCGGTTTGGAAGTTTTGTGGTCGCCGTCGCCGCCCCGTCGCCGCCTCGTCGCCGTCCGTCGTTTGGGTTTGCGTGGCGGCCTGGCGGCTCCGTGGTCGCGGTCGCAAACCCGCCGCCGCCTCGTCGCCGCACGGTCACCGCCCGTCGTCTGGGCCTGGTTGACACTCTGCGGCCTCGCAGCCAACGTGGACCCCAAATACGTTACACCACGTAGATTCTCGGTTCTTGCAAGAGAATGAATAAACTCACCCCCCCGAAATTGATTCCGCTCCCCTTTTCGTACTTCAATGTACGTACGATTTTGCCCGATCGTCCATCCCGGATCTGGACTCGCACCATCCCAGCCGAGCCGGTATCCGCCCCCCCCCTCCTCTGCAAACGACACAATGCGCGCGAACACGCTTGTCAAAATCATCATGTTTTCAAAAATCCCTTGGAAACGAAGGGGCGGAGTGCGCACGCGCGCGTTGTCGCGCGCGCATGCCGAAACCTTTCAAATCAAAATCGAAGGTCCCAAAAACATATAGAAAGCATTCGCAGCATTGATATTCAAAACAAACTTGCGCGCTTTTGCGAATTCTTTACACAAGCATAGGTTTCTCACAAGTTTCAGAAAATGCTGCCAAACGGGCTCCGCGCGCGCGCATGTCGAAACTGTTCGAAAGCCATTGCGCGCGTGCCGTCGCGAGAATCTTTTGGCCAAAAATGAAACGAAGTGCGCACGCGCGCGTCGGAGCGCGCGCATGCCGAAATATGTCAAAAACCTTCGGCTTCGTAGCGATGTCAAACCGACCGTTCCAAAAAAACATGGTTTTCGCAACATCCGTTTCAACGGTAGACAAAAAACGTGCGCTCACGATTTTGCCATTTCTTGGGAAACGCAAGAGATTTTCAACATGTCCATGGACTTCTGCCCACCGGGCCTCTGGCGCCGCATGCAAAAATCATTCGCACGCCCTTGCGCGCGTGCTGGGCAAGGGGCACGATCCGATCCGTGTCAAATATAGCCATGCGGGCCACGCTCGAACGT
>CAUYUJ010020556.1:0-37500 GCA_963575745.1 Prorocentrum cordatum | reverse complement strand
CACACACCACAGCTCTTCCTCCTTGCGTTTCACCCACCCAGTACAGCGCTTCGTCGCCCCATTGGGAGCTCCACCGAGGATCCCAATGGGACCGCCCGCATGCGTCAAGCACCACCCAGCACAGCCCTTCCTCCCTGCGTTTCACCCACCGAATACAGCGCTTCGTGGCCCCATAGGGAGCTCCACCGAGGACCCCAGTGGGACCGCCCGCATGCGCCAGGCACCGCCCAGCACAGCGCTTCGTGGCCCTATAGGGAGCTCCGCCGAAGCTCTCAACAGGTTCACCGCCCGCATGCGTCAGCCACCACCCAGTACAGCGCTCGTGGCCCCGTAGGGAGCCCCACAGAAAGACCCCAGTGGGACCGCCCGCATGCGTCGTCCACTACCCAGTACTTTTCGCGGCCCCATTGATTGGGAGTTCCACCAAGCCCCAGTGGCACCGCCCGCATGCGCCCCCCCCACCCGGCGCAACGTTCGTTGCCCTGTAAGGAGCTCCAGTGGCCAGCCCGAATGCGACCCCCCCCACCCAATACAGCGCTCCGTGGCCGTGGCCCCTTAGGGAGCTCCACGGAAGGCCTCAGTGGCACCGCCCGCATGCGCCCCCCCCCCCCCCCCCCCCCGTGGCCTCACAGGGAGCTCCACCGGAGGCTCCAGTGGCACCGCCCGCATGCGTCGGCCACCACCCAGCACAGCGTTTCGTGGCCCCGTGCGGAGTTCCACAGCAGAACCCCGCGGCACCGCCCGCATGCGTTTCCCCAAACCAGCACAGCGCTTCGTGGCCTCATCGGGAGCCCCAGCGAAGGGACCGCCCGCAAGAGTCAACCACCACCCAGTACAGCGTTTCGTGGCCCATACGGAGCCCCACCGACGGCCCCAGGTGCACCGCCCGCATGCGCTTCCCCCACCCAGTACGGCACGTCCCTCACGCGCTTCGTGGCCCCATTGGGACCTCCACCGAGAGCGGCACCCACAACGCGTCACTCACAACTGCAGGATCATTCCAAAATGCACACGCGCGCGTCGTTCGCGCAAATGCCGAAATCCGTCCAAAAAATGCATGTGTCGCAGATAATGTAAAATCGAGCGTCCCGATAACCTATCTTTCATATTTGTTACCAAAAAATGGTCCGTAAGAAATATGGTTTAAACAAAGTTTACACTCGGGCACTTGGGAATCCGTAAGAAAGCCGTCGGTGCTTCAGCATTGTCATAACTTGCTGCCAAACGGGCCCCTAGCGCGCGCATGACGGAATCGCTGGAACGCCATTGCGCGCGAGTTGCCGCAGTAACCCCTCGGTCGAAAAATGCACGCGCGCGCGTCGTCGCGCAAGCATGCCGACATCCCAAAAAAAGACCTTCCCAGGTGTCGTAAGGAATTCAAAAATCAACTGCCCTAAAAACATATAACGGCACATGTTGTCGCAACATCAGATTTCAAAAATGCCTGCGCTCGCGCGCCTGCGAATTAGCAGTTCTACGCGGAAAACACAGTTGTTCTTCCATCTGATCACTAAATTATGCCCAGGGCCCCTCGCGCCGCACGTCGAAATCATTCGATCGCTCTTGCGCGCGTGCTGGGGGGGGCACGATCCGTGTCAAGCAAAACCATGCGGGCCACTCTCGCGCGTCGGCCGCGCGCGCATGTCGAACTCCCTCCGCAACCGCCATCGCCGACGCGGGGGCGCCGTCATCGTCTTCGGCGTGATCAGCATCGGCGCCGTCATTGGCCTTGCCGTCGTCCGTGTCATCATCGTCACCAGCATCGCCACCATCATCACGTCGTCTACCGTTGTCGACGTTGCCATGATACCGCGCCCGTCCAAGTCGCCGACTCGCACTGGAGTGCCCGCTGGGACGTGCCCAGCGGTCAGCGCCACCGTGGCTGCGCCGGCAGCGCCAAATTATCTGGCCGCTGCGCGCGCGAGCATACGCAGGCTAGCGCGGCCGCAGAGATGCACCAGCCAACTCTAAGCACTCATCGCAATCGCCGCCGCATGGGTTCTGCAAACTTAGTTGCGGGCAGGTGGGTGGGATGACTGCGCCAGCAGTGGAGTGGAACACTGACTGCGAAAAGAGATTAATTTCACAACGTAGATTGCACCACATGGGTGGCACCACAAATATTGCACCGCATGGATTGCACAACATAGATTGTACAACGTACAGTGTATCAGATTTACTGCACAATGTAAGTCACACGACATGGATTACACAGCATAGCTCGCACAACATACGATGAACCACATAGACTGCACCGCAAGGATTGCACCGTACGGATTGCATCACATGTATGGTACCACAGATGATGCACAGCATAGACCTGATGTACCGCATGCGTTGCTAGAAAAATGCAACCTGGGGTCTCAGCTGACCAATTACCACACACATACATATACATATATATATATATATATGTATATATATGTCCACTTATGTAAACATGTTTACAAATAATATACATACATGTAGGTATGCTAAAACCACGCGCGCACTTCGCGCGCTTCGCGCGCTTAGGTTCGAGCTAAGCGCAGGCACATTATATGTAGTGAAACCATGAAGTTTCAGCGGGTGCAGCAGAATCGAGGTTCGACTGCAGATTCACTAGGGACCGACAGCCATGAAGAATGAGGGCACGCAGAAACAACCATAATTAGGAGTGAGGGAGCCGCCCGGAGGAGAGAGGAGGGAGATGAGAGGAAGCAGGAGTGCAAGCATGTTGCTTTCCCATCGTCATTATGTTGCGGTTTGTCGTCGTCCTCCTCCTTCTCCTCTTCCTCCTTCCCTCCTGATCCCCATCCTCATAATCGTCGCCGCCGTTATCATCAACAGCAACATCAGCATCATCACCATCAGAATTATTATCATATCCCGCCACCGTGCCTCTGGGCACGGGGATGTCCTCAGGTCCTTTCCCTAATCCCTTAAGGCTCAATCCCCACTCCTGAAGAGTCGTTAAGGGGCCCAGAGCCCAAATTGTTCAAACTCTCGGGGCTTGTCGCGGCTTGTCGGGGGCTTCCCGCGGCTTGTCGCGTGAATTTTTCAGACCCAACAGCGCCCCAAGCCTGGCCATGGGCGCCTCAAAAGGCCTCCAAGCCAGTCCAAGGAGGCCCCGCGTCAAGGAACGATCGCTCCAAGACGCCCAAGATGGCCCCAGGACGGCCAAAGAAGCGTCCGAGACGCCCCAGAAGGCCTCCAAGAGGGCCCTGGAAAGGCAAAATCTGAGATTGTACATGCATTTTTCAATGATTTGGGAGTCCTCAACTTTTCGAGCTCGGGACGCTCCAAGACGGCCCAAGAGGCCCCCAGGACCGCCCCAAGACGGCCCAAGAGGCCGCCAGGAGGGCCCCAACACGGCCCAAGAGGGCTCCAAGACGGCCCAAGAAGCGCTCAAGACGGCCCAAGAATGCCAAAGACAGGCCCAAAATGGGCCCAAGAGGGGGAACACAAACCGAAAATCTTAGTCTTCTTCACCCAATAGGCCCCCAGGAGGTCCCAAGAGGCCCCCAAGAGGCCCCCAGAGACCCCAAAAAGGCCCCGAAGATGACCCAAGAGGCTCCAAAACGGCCCCTTAGAGGCCTCAAACGGCCCTCAAGAGGCATCCTGCGACATCCCAACGAATATTCTTGAGGTCTATGACACACAATCGAGGCACGGAGGCGGGATGGGCCGAGGGCCATTAGATAAGCATCATCATCATCATCATCATCATCATCATCATCATCATCATCATCATCATCATCATCATCATCATCATCATCATCATCATCATCATCATCATCATCATCATCATCATCATCATCATCATCATCATCATCATCATCATCATCATCATCATCATCATCATCATCATCATCATCATCATCATCATCATCATCATCATCATCATCATCATCATCATCATCATCATCATCATAATCATCATCATCATCATCATCATCATCATCATCATCATCATCATCACCATTATCATCATATTCATCTTCATCTTCATCTTCATATTCATCATCATCATCATCATCATCATCATCATCATCATCAGCATCAGCATCAGCATCAACATCATCATCATCATCATCATCATCATCATCATCATCATCATCATCATCATCATCATCATCATCATCATCATCATCTTTCGTCTCCCCTGGCTCCCTCCTCGCCCTCGTTGTCCCCGCTGTTCTTCGCGTGCCACCATCAGAGTCAACATCACTCCATCGCTGCTTCACCATAGCCTTTTCGCCTGCTCCAGTTTCCTATTCATCCTCCTCCTCGTCTCCGCTCTTTCGTCGCCTGACCACCATCCACATTAACATCAACATCATGACATGAGTACATTGCCATCATCTCCTCCCCGTGACTGGGCTGTGGACCGGAGGCTTGCTGGGTGCATCTGGGAATGTCTTCAAAGTCTCTCGGAGCCTCGTGGAGTCTGAGAGGCCATTAGATCATCGCCATCATCATCATCATCGTCCTCATCATCATCATCATCATCATCATCATCATCATCATCATCATCATCATTATCCGCATCAGCATTATCAGCAGCAGTATCATCAGCATCATCATCAGCAGCATCAGCATCACCATGTTCATCATCCGCATCATCATCGTCCTCATCATCATCCTCATCCACATCATCCTCATCCACATCATCATCATCATCATCATCATCATCATCATCATCATCATCATCACTCTCCTCATGAGCATGACCATTATGATGACCGTCATGATCATTAGCATCAGCATCAGCATCGCCATCATCATCACAATCATCAGTTTCATCGTTCTCATCATCAACATCATCGTCATCGCGATTGTCATCGTCATCATCATGATCATGAACACCATCAGCGTCATCATCACCGTCACCATCATCATCATCATCATCATCATCATCATCATCGTCGTCGTCGTTGCCGACGACGGCACGACCATCATAATCAGCAACAGCGTCAGCATCATCATAATCAGCATCGCCATAGTCATTGTATCGTCATAATCATCCTCATCATCATCATCATCATCATCATCATCATCATCATCATCATGATTAGCATCATCATCAGCAGCATCAGCATCAGCATCATCATCATCATCAAAATCAATATCATCACCACCATCATCATCATCATCATCATCATCATCATCATCATCATCATCATCATCATCATCATCATCATCTGCACTATCACGCCCAAAGAAGCCCAAAAACGGCCCCCAAGAGGACTCAAAGGGCCCTAAAGAGGCCCCAAAGATGCATTCCGCGACATCCCAACGAATGTCCCTGAGGCCCATGACCCACAACCGAGACACGGTAGCGGGATGGGCCGAGGGCCATTAGATAATCATCATCATCATCATCATCATCATCATCATCATCATCAGCATCATCATCATCATCATCATCATCATCATCATCATCATCATCATCATCATCATCATCATCATCATCATCTTTGGTCTCCCCTGGCTCCCTCCTCGCCCTGGTTGTCCCCGTTTTTCTGAGCTTGCCACCATCATCGTCAACATCACTCCATCGCTGCATCACCATAGTTTTCGCCTGCTCCAATTTCCTATGCATCCTCGTCCCCGCTCTTTCGTCGCCTGACCACCATCCACATGAACATCAACATCATGACATGATTACATTGCCATCATCTCCTCCCCGTGACTGGGCTGTGGACCGGAGGCTTGCTGGGTGCATCTGGAAATGTCTTCAAAGTCTCTCGGGGCCCCTTGGAGTCTGAGAGGCCATTTGGGACCTCGGGCCTCTTTGGGGCGCGTCAGAGCACTCTGGGAGGCTCTTTGGGCCATCTCGGGGTGGAGGACTCGAGCAGCCTCTTCGAAGACCTCGTCTCCATTACGTGTGCATCCACGTAAGCACCATCATCAGCAGCATCACCTTCAAATCATCACCTTTGAATTATCACCATCATCACCACCACCATCATCATCATCATCATCATCATCACCATCATCACCATCATCAGCATCCTCATCATCCTCGTCATCACCATAATCATCATCATCCTTCTCCTTATCATCATCATCATCATCATCATCATCATCATCATCATCATCATCATCATCATCATCATCGCCATGACAGCCGTCATTATCGACCGTATCGTATTCATCGTCCTCATCCTCATCCGCAGCATCATCATCAGCAGCATCAGCATCATCACCAGCATCAGTATCATCATCATCATCATCATCATCATCATCATCAGCATCATCTTCATCAGCATCGTCGTCATTATCATCGTAACCATCATTATCACCACGATCATTAAAATCATCATCATCACCACCATCACCATCATCACCATCCCCATCATGTTTACCATCACCCTCATCATTAGCAGCAGCATTAGCAGCATCACCATTACTAGCATCATCACAAATCAGCATCATCGTCATCGTCATGGTCTTCGTAGTGTCATCGGCATTGTCATGGTCACCATGATCTTCATACTCAGCAGCAACAGCAGCACCACCATCGACATTTCTTATAATCATCACCATCATCATGATAATCATCATCAGCAGCATCATCAAAATCACCATAACATCACCAGCATCATCGTCATCGTCTTCGTATGGTCACCGTCATCGTCATCATCCTCGTCACCATCATCAACAGCATCGTCAGAATCATCGGTATCATCATCAATGTCATCATCATCATCGGCACCAATATAATCAACATCAGCTTCAGGCTCATCAGCATCATCAGCGTCAGCATGAACATCAACAGCGTCATCATCATCGTCGTCATCAACATGAGCATCATCATCACCATCATCATTATCAGCATCATCACCTTTGCAATCATGAGCATCACCACCATCATCGCCACAACCATTATCATCGTCACCAGAATCATCATCAACATCGCCATCGTCGTCGTCATAGTCATAGTAATCGTCATCATCATGATCATCATAATCCTCATCATCAGCATCATCATCAGTATCATCATCAATATCGTCGTCACCATCACCATCGTAATGATCATGATCGTGTGTCTCCCTTGGTTATCGTTTTCCGCTTCCTCCTCTTCCTCCTTCTCTTCCTTCCTCCCCTGTAGTCCGCCTCATCCTCCTCCTTGCCCTCCCCCTCCGCCCCCATTCCCTCCGCGTCTTCAGCATCCCTGGAGGGTGGCATGTGTTAAGATATATTCATATAATAAATGATCTATATATATATATATATGTATATACACGGTTCGCTGAACGTCCCTCTACCCTTCTCCCATGCTTCCTTGGAAATTGAAGCCTGACGCGGCGTGGCCTCAAAGTACCCGACCTGCTCCACCTCCTCCTCCTCCTCCTCCTCCTCCTCCTCTCCTCCTCCTCCTCCTCCTCCTCCTCCTCCTCCTCCTCCTCCCTCCTCCTCCTCCTCCTCCCTCCTCCTCCTCCTCCTCCTCCTCCTCCTCCTCCTCCTCCTCCTCCTCCTCCTCCTCCTCCTCCTCCTCCTCCTCCTCCCTCCTCCTCCTCCTCCTCCCTCCTCCTCTCCCTACTACTATTACTACTACTCCTTTTCCTACTGCTCATCCTCCTCCTCCTCCTGCTCCTCCCCCTCCTCCACCTCCTCCACCCTCCGACGACCAATTCTCCTCCAGCCTTTCCTTCTCCGGTTCAATCCCCTCGATCGTTCTACTTATCCTCCTCCTCCTTCTGCTCCTCCTCCTCCTCCTCCTCCTCCTCATCATCCTCCTCCTATTCCGCCTCATCCACCTCCTTCTCCTCCTCCTCCTCCTCCTCCTCCTCCTCCGCCTCCTCATATTTCTTTTCGCCCAGGGGCGTGCAAACAACGACTGCCAGTGGATTGGGGAGTCTGGGGAGGGATGGCTGGGGAGAGGAGCATGGGATTGGAGGAGGCGTTGGAAGAGGTGAGGCGAGGAGGAGGGAGGGGAAGGACTAAGGGGGAAGAAAATCATGAGGAGAAGATGAGAAACAGGAGCGAGATCAAGCAGAAGCAAAACAACATATTTGCCCTCGGCCAACCATGCTTCCCCTGATAATTGTCCCGACTTTCACTCGCTCTCCTCCTCCTCCTCCCCCTCCTCTTCCTCCTCCTACTCCTCCTCCTCCTCCTCCTCCTCCTCCTCCTGCTCCTCCTCCTCTTCCATTGTCCCATCCTCCATCTCCTCCCATCCTCCTCCTCCTCCTCCTCCCATACCTCCCCCTCCCCCCCCATTAGCTTCTCGCTTCGCTGGAGCGGAGCGGACTGTGCGCGCATGCCGCCCGCACGAGCGTGAAGGAACAAAACAAGACCGCATTCGGGATGACTACAACTGCAACGAAAGGTGAACGTTTTCTTATTCGGCGTTTCGACATTGGGCGGAGGGGGGGGGAGGTGGGGAATTCTGGCTCTGGAACTCTGCTTGATGCAACGGTTTGCAGCATGGCGTCCTGTGGGGGAGGCTCCACCTGCTTGAAATTGAGCAGAAACAGCCAAGATCGGGGGTACGAAGGCCCGCGCCGATCGGCAAAACAGAGAATAAGAAAACTATGACAAGGCCAGAATCCGATCCACCTGCTGCTTCGCTCTTCTAATGGCGCGACCCTTTACGGTGCTCTGCACGGAGCTGCTCTGCCTCTCCTGGGTCAGCCCGAATCTGGACAGAAGCGCCGCGTACCCCCGACCAACAACCAACCCGACCCCAGCCCTGATCTCGCCTCCCTTGGGCCTCCCGAGAGACGAGAGCCGGTACCTTGTTGGCTCCTAGGCATGCCGAACACTGGATTGGCGGTGTTGTAAACGACCCTACCCCTCGACCCCTCCCGCCCTCCGACCGTCCCCCGCCTAGGCAAGACTAGCATATCAAAATTGGCGCCCCCACCACCCCGCGCCCCCGCCACACGGATGGGGCAAAAACCCCACGCGGGACGGCGCCGCACGGTCGAATCTGCATCCCCCATGCACACACACACACACACACACACACGATAACAAAACAAAAAAACGTTGTGGGACAGCGCGCCAATACCCCCCACACAAACACACACACACACACACACACACACTGCCTTCTCATCTCCACCCCACTCCGGACAGAGGCCACCCTCCGCTCGGCAGGGTATCCACGACGCCCTCTGCGCTATTCAGCGCGGTGCTGATGGGGGACGGCCTCTGCCTGCGCATTGCGGGCGTCTGCGTTTTGCGCGTCGTCGTCGTCCTAATCCTACTCACCCTGATCGAATGCTCGTCCCCCTCGACTTCGTCATCGGCTCTACCCATTGCAAACTCCAGAAGAGGTCGCACGGAAGGACATTGTTTCAACAATCGGAGTGGTGAAGCGAAGCGATCCAAGTGTCAATCACTTGAGCGAAGCTGCCGCGGAAAACGCATAACCACAGCTGCTTGTGTCCTGCAATGTTGACATGCTGCACTCCTCCAGGCATCGGGGTGCCCCGGGCTCCAGCCGCAAACGAACCCGACGAATGTTAATTGCCCGAATAGGGAAATATACGACTGCACGCAACAGCTGTAGAGAATTCGGAGGTTCAATTATGTAACGCTTACGAAACAAGCCGACGGTGGCAGCTGACCGACGGTCGGCTCACATCTGACAGATCTTCATGCGAGGATTAGAGCACCCGTCTCCCACGGCACCCTCTGCGTTTCCCAATTGCCTGCCCTCCCTTCTTACCCCTTCCTTCCTTCCTCCTCCATTCTCCCCTCCCTCTTCATCCAAACCCCCTGGAAAACTGGGGGCGCGTGCCTTACATGATTGCCACAGACGCATGTGCTCTGTCGGAGGCAAGGAGGGGAGTGTCCCGAGGAAGAAGAGACGGAGGAGGAAATGGAGGATGGGTTGGAGAGGGAAGGAAGAGAAACGGAGGGAAGGAGAGAGGAACGATCAATGTGAAAAAAGGAAACGTGACAGAAATGGGCGGAAGAAGAGGCTGCAAAGTGAACCAGACACGGCAGAAGGAGGGAACGGGGCACCACCAACTCGAGTTCGAATGCGCCGAGAAGGGGGAAAAAAAGACAGGCCAGGGCACGCGCAACTCGACGAGATAAAGAATAGGTGATCAAACGCAAAGTGAAAATCGCGAAGCGAATTATCGGAGACGGAACCACTAAGTGGCACCGCCCGAAGGCAGGAGCGGTCGAGGAGACCCCTTCCGCTCCCCCAACACGGGTTCATTCCCTAACTCGAAGGCCTCCACGTACGTCGCGTCCTCGCTGGGTGCAAAACCCTTGCAGTCGCCACACAGGCGGGAGCGAGGGGCCGACGGCTGGGCCCGAGCGCCGCACAGATGGCAGAATGTAAGGGTGGGTCCAACAAGCGCGACAGAGCAACCCCGAGCACCACCAGGCCCCACAGGGCCTTGAACGGGGAGAGGGCGGTCAGGCGAGGGACCGCATCCCAAGCAGACCAGGACCCCCAACGCCGCGAGCCTCCAGAGGCCCAACCCCGCCAAGGAGGCCCCGCGGGGCGGCCGGGGGGCACGAGGCGCCCCGACACGAGCAGCAGGGGAGGGGACCAGAAGCCGCGGCGCCTTTGGGCGCGGGCCTCGAGAGGCCCGAGCACCCCCGATCACCCTCCTCCCGCCCGGCGTGGGGAGGGGGTCGGGGGGGGGCTCGGGCACATCGGGGCTGTGCGCGCGGGCCGACTTGGCCAGCCGGCACGCCTGCAAAGGTCCGAATCCCCATGCCCCCCCCCTTCCACCCGAAACCTCACCCTCTCGAAAGCCAGAGACCGCCCAAGGCCCACGTGGCCCGATGGCGGCGGCACCTCGGCCCACTCCAAAGGCCCACTGGGGCCCGAGGAAGCGCGGGTTTTGGGGGTGCCCTCGACGCCAGGGGGGGCCCAGGGACCCCAGAGCCCGCCCCGCCAGCAAGCGGGCAGAGAACATCTTAGGCGAAAGACCCACTAGGTCAGACCCAGAGCACGCGCATCCCGCGCGCGCAGAATAGGACGTCCCAAACGAAAACCCCCCTGGCCCCCGCGGGCCGCCGCCTCGGATACACGACGCGCGCGCAGCCCGAGGGTCTTCGCACCTCGGGCGGAGACGGCGTGAACCGAGCAGCCACCACAAGACCATCTATTGCCGCGCCTCCCCCCCGCACGAGGGAAGTCAGGCGCCCTCGGCCGCGGCGGCGGCGGGGCGGCAGGCTGCCCAGGGACGGCGGGAGCCAGCGGGCCGCTCGGCTGCCCGGCGGCGCCGCAGGCCAGCGGCGCGCCGCCGCGGGGCCGCCGCGCTGTCCGCCCCCACCACGCCCGCGAAGAGCAGCTTGGGAGCGTCGCCGATCCAGGAGGCCACCTGCCGCAGTCCGGCGAGGGCCGCCCTGCGCATTTCCACCGCGGCCCGAGGCAGGTCGCGCAGGCGCCACCCGCGCTTGGCGGCCTGATCCGCCAGGTTGTCGCGGCGCTTCCCCCTGATGACCAAGCGTCGGCGGCCCTTCGCGCGCGCGAAACACAGGAGCGGCGCAAAATCAGGCCATGGTGCCACCCCGCCGCGCCCGTCGACGCAGCCGCACAGCCACTTCCAAATATCGACGCTCTCACGCCGCCGGCCGGCGAGCCAGCGCCGCCCGCGCGCTGGCCAATCAAATAATGGCCGATAGTCAGCGCGGACGCGAAGCTGGCCCACGCCCACGGCGAGCACCGGCAGCGCGGCATGCAAGTCAGCGCGCGGCCCGAAAACGGCACCATAGCATTGGCAGTCACCGACCACCACGAAGCCCCATCCAGCTCTGACCGCAACGCCCCAGCGCTGAAGCTTCGCACGAGAACCAGATGAACACCGTGCCCGCGATGATGAGATGCTCCGAGCGCGATCCGCGATCATAGCGCCAAGCGACTGGATCGCCCCGCGGAGGCAACGCGGACGGGAAAGAGTTCGAGCGCATACCCTTGGAATGGAGGCCCCCAGGCGCAGCGCGACACGCCGCAGCCAACGCACCCCCATCAACAGCGCGCTCACGCTATTCGGCAAAGGCGGGGCAGCACCAGCGCCGAGGTTGCAAGGTGCCCTGCGCGCCGTCACAGCGCAGGCAGCGAGGGCGGTCGGCGTTCGCGCACTGGTGGGGGCCCTTCTGCGAGTAGTGCTCTCCGAGCACGGCAGTGCGAAGCGCGGCGCGGGCAAGTGGGTCCAGCACCCTGCGCTCAGCCTTCAGACCCGTCTGCAGCAGACCGCGAATAGGCGCCAGCCAGGCACCAGCGGGGCGCTCGCCTGAGCCGGGGACCTCCGGCACGCCCTCAACACGCCCCTGCCACAGTAGCCAGCCAAGAGCCTCGCAGTCCCGAAGAGCAAGCCACTTCAACCGACCGCGCGGCTTCACGAAGGTCGAGAACTTCACGTCCACGCGCGCGCACTGCAAAGGCCGAAGAGCATGTCCAGCCCAGTTTGGCCAGCGACCTCGAGGAGGCGTCCGCAGGGCCTCTCGCGCGCCACCAGCTTTTTTTAAATGGCATAGCTGCAGCCCCCATGAACTGCAAACGCCAGGAATTCTCCATAACATTATTAAGCACGTCGCTGTTGTGAATAGGCCCAACCACAGACGCGCAGGCCGGCTCGCGATCAGGTGCTCGATCAAGCCGCGAAGCGATCCTGTGCGAGCTGCCCCGGGGAATGGCGGCCCAGCCCCGCTTGACGCCGAGGCCGCGGGAGACAGCGGGGCCGACGGCAGCGCGCGCAACATCCCTGAACTTGGCGCCCATGGCGACGAGGCGACGAAGTGCCTGGCCCTCCTGTTGGCCGAGCGCACTCGGCGGCGTAAAACCTGGGCCTGCATGGACCTCCAGCAAGGGTTGCGCGCGGAATCCGCAGCGCTCAAGATTCCGAGCCGCACAGGGAGGCAGCGCCCGCGTCAGACGCAGCGAGCAAGGCTTTAAAGCCGGCCACGGGGAGGCCCAGGTTCTGCAAGGTGTCGCAGGGCAACTGGATGGCGTCAGCCGACATCTGCAGCAGGCGGCGCTGCTGGGACATGAGCTGCAACGTGAAGTCGTCGGCGAAAATGTTCTGCGCGAAGGTGCAGACCACGGCGGGACACAGCTGCATGGGCCTGACCAGGTCCACGAAAGCGCCCGTGGAGGAGATCATGAGCAGCTGGAACAGCGCCACCGCGAACTGGCAGCCTGGTAAGGCACCCTGCTTCAACGCGACTGCGCACGAAATAACCCTGAGCCAGACGGGGCGACGGGGGGCCCTGCACTTAGAAAGCGCGCAGGCCAAAAGCTGGCGCGGGAAGTTGCGCTTCTTGGCGACAGAAAGTCATCGCCAACAGGTGCGACCGAAACACCTCCCGATGTTCACGATCGCGGCGGCAACCCCCGCGCCCGCGGCAAGAGCTGCCTCCGCGCGCAGAAAGAGCACGGGACGCCACGTCCAGCGCCCCGCGGTCAGCGCGAAGTCAGGTCAACCACGAGCAGTAAATCACCCGCGACGGCGCTGGCCACGCAGCTGAGACCAGGCACAGTAAGCGGCCAGGAGGCAGAGCGATCGGCCGCCAGCCACCCTTGAGCTGCACCAGAACAATGCGCACAGCCATGAGCTGAGTAGGCAAGCGCCCCCCAGCAAGGACAGGGTGGCGTCGAGAAGGAGGCTGAGGGACCCAGGAGCAAGGTGGCCAGCGCCCTGGCCCGCGTGCCACTTGAGAATCTCGGCGGCCATGCGAACTTGAGCAATGCGTAGAACAGGCAAGGTGGCCTTCGGCAGGCTGGCTGGAGGCTGGCAACGTCAGCGCAGCCCGACAGGCGGCGAACATCAGAACCGCCATCGCCATGGCCAGCGCCCTTCACTTGATCCTGGGTAGGCATTGCCAAAGCCGCCGTGGCCTGCCATAAATTAGCACGGCCACCCATCGGGTTGCCGGCCACATGCTGCACAGCCAAGACCTGCCGGCGCGGTGACTAGGTGGCACGGGGTTTACGCCGCGCAGCCCTGCCTTCACCCTCCAGCTCGGTCGCAAAAGAGCCGCACCACGAGATGACCCCGGTGACCGCGTCACGCCCAGCCGCCCGATGGCCCGCGAATTCAGCGGCAGGACTGGTAGCAGGATGAAATGCCTCAGCAGGAAGAAGCGGATGCGAGAATGAGCAGCGATCTGTCCTGGGAGAGACGCGAAAATCAGCACCCAGGAATACACCACTCTGCGGAAGAAGAAGAAGAAGAAGAAGAAAAGGCGCAGGATCAGCAGCGGCCCCAGGCTCTCCACGACGACGATCCCCCACGGACGGGGGCCCCTCCTGCTTCTTTCGCCCCGCGCAGGGGGGAGGGGGGGTAGTCTGCGCGGCCGCGGGGGCAGCCCCTGACACTCCCTGGCGGCCCCAGACAACGCCGCCAGCTGGCAGCAGCTCCGGGCCCCCTGCGGCCCCGCGCCTGCGCCGACGTCAGCGTCCAAGATGGCACGGGCGACTGGCGGGATCCCTCGTAGAAGTTGAACGACAGTTGTCTAGATCACGATCCACACGCTCATCACCTGCAGACACGAGTCGCTCCAGTCGCCGAAGAACGGGGGCCTGCAGAAGGCCCTCACGAAGCAGATCGCCATCAGCCCGCGCAAGACGGCGCGCGCGGCGAGCATCTGGCGGCGCGGCAGGGCGAGGCCCAGCAGATACACCTCCAGCTTGCCTCCAACGGTGGTGCACCTTGTCGGCCCCGCCGCGACATGGCCACATCCTGCTCCAGGCCGCGCCTGCAGGCGAAGTCCTCCTCCGCGGCCGCGACGAAGTTGGCGCAAAGTCGCCCGACCTGCCCTGCGCTTGCGCAGGGGTCGCCTCGCCGCCCCAGGCAACGCCCCGCTCGAGTGCCCCCGCGCGGTCGCGCTCGACGGCCGAGGCGGCATCCTCCGATGGAGCGCACCTCGGGAACGCCGCGGCCCAGCCAGCACCATGAACTTGACAGCCTTGGCCTGGGACGAATGGCAGGTCATCCTCGAGTAGAAGGGAGCAGCAGGCCAGCCATCATCAGGCCTCAGAGGCGACAGGGGGCCCGCGATGGACAAGCCCGCCAATCAGTAGTCTACATTAGAGAAGTTCACATGCGAAGTCCTGCACGCGCCAACGCTGGCACCAGCAACCCGAGGTCGCGCCCCACTTGCGTGAGGACGTAATCCAGGGCGCCGTCGGAGTCGAACAGGCTCGGATCACTTGAAATCGCCAGCCATGCTGAACGGCCTGTTCCAGCCGCGCAGCGCAATGAAAATCTCGAACAGCCTCGCAGCCTTCACGCCCGCCGACCACTTGTCCAACTCGAAGCAGGCGGACAACCTTCTTCGATTCCCAAGTCAGCGCGGCATGCAGCGCAGATACCCGGAATCATAGCGAAAGCCCCTGGCATCGAAGAATGCCCAGGCAGCGAAGTAACACTGATGTACCGCCGCACGAAGAGCCCAACCCCAACGGAAGGCCGCCCAGACTCGAGACGTCGACAAGGAGAACATATAGCGCGCCATCCAGCTCGAGCTGCCCATCCCCGTGCAAACTCGCCCCCATCAATACGGAGCTCCCGAACAGCGACAGATCCCATCTTTGAATCGCATCGCTCCAAACATTCACGGCAAGATCCCCATGACGAGCCGTCGTGGGTAACCAAGCCAGCGCCCTGGCGCGCAGCCCGACGAAATCCTCGATGACCTCCTCGATCAGTCCTTCATGCCCGCGACCTCCCAGGCGCCTGCGACCTCGCCAGACGGGCGAAAAGCGGCGCCCGGGGCCGCAGCGTTCCCACCTGGGCTAGCAGCGGCGGCAGCAGGAGCGCCTCCCAGGGCGGTTCCACAGGGGGGGCTCCAGCGGCAGAGGGGGTGGCCCAGCAGCACCGGCGGGGGGAAGCGCGGCGGGCCCAGCGGGCGGGCAGCAGCCGCAACCTGCAGGGCATGGGCTGCCGGGAACGCCGCACCCATGGCTAGCGCCTGACGGCTGATGGCCTCCAGCAGCTCGACACCGTGCCCGCCAGCGACTCGAGCGGAACCAGCAGCCATGAGGGACTACAGGCCGACCAGCGCGGTGGCGAGGTTGGCCAGGACCACGCCGCTGGCGCCTGCTGCCGAGGCCGAAACGGAGCGCTGGGCAGAGCCCAGCTCGGCCTCCAGAGCAACGACCTCCGCGGCGAGCTGATCCCTCTGCTAGCTGAGGTGCACGACGCGGGCCCACGCCTCGGCGAGGGCCTCCTCGCTCTGGCCGAGGCCGTCCTAGGCGTCGGCGAGGCGCTTCTGCGAGCTGCAGAGGAGCACCTCGGGCGACTGGGCCCTGCGCTCCTCGGCCCCCAACCGCGCGAGGTCGTCCTTGGCGGCCACGATGAGCGGGTGGTTGTCGCCGCACTTACAAGCTGCTGCAAGGCCTGCGAACCTTGTCGGGCGCGCACCACCGTGGGGCTGGGAGCGGACTCAGCACGTGGGGGAGCAGCAGCAGCAGCAGCAGCAGCAGCAGCAGCAGCAGCAGCAGCAGCAGCAGGTCCCCCAGGAGGCTGCGACCGACGGCGGCGCCCCGCGGAGGCCGAGCGCGGGGGGGCCTTGGGGTGCCCCGCGCCGTCGGCAGCCCGAGGGGGGCAAACTACTCTGTCGCGACCGCACTTCCGGCACGTGGCCCTCGTGCTGACGCTGGCGCAACTGCCGCATGATCGAGTGGCCACGCATGCCCACGGCGGGGCGCCCGCAGCGGCCCTCCACGGCGAGGTGCCCACGGCGTCGACGACGCTCAGCGGCCGAACTCCGTGATGACCAGCGAGACGCCTGTGCGCAGCGGCATTGCGCAGGGCGAAGCGCCCCTGAGCCCACAGCCGCCGGACTCGCCGGTGCCAGGCAGGGGAGCGCAACCTGCGCTCGGAGGATCGCGAGCGCCCGCGAGGGCGGACGGCTGGCGCAGGGGGCTCTGGCGCGGTGGGCGCCCGCTCGCGGCCGCAGGCAAGATGGCTGCGGGGGCGGGGGCCACGGCTGCCAAGCCACCTAGAAGGAGGGACAGGGAGGATACGGAGAAGGAGGAGGAGGAGGAGGAGGAGGAGGAGGAGGAGGAGGCACCACGAGGAAGACGGAGGTGAGGAGGAGGAGGAGGAGGAGGCGTGGGGAGTACAGGGAGAATAAAGCAGGATGGGGCAGGATGGGGAGTAGGAGAAAAATCCGCCTTGGGCTCGGCACGAACAGCGACGGTGCGACCACGGCGCCAGGGCGCGCGAGCAGCGCCGCCAGGCCGGCGGCTGCCAGTGCCCTGGCCACGCCTGGGTCGCTCCCGCTGTCGCCTGCGCCGTCGTCGCCGCCGCCGTCACCGCCGTCGTCCTCGTCTTCATCGCTGTCGTCGCCGTCGCAGCCGCCTACGCCGTCGCCGCCGCCGCCGCCGCCGCCTACGCCGCCGCCGCCGCCGCCACCGCCGCCATCGTCGTCGTGGTCGTCGTCGTCCTCGTCCTCGTCCTCGCCCCCGTCCTCGCCCTCGTCCTCGTCGTCCACATCGTTGTCGTCGGAGTCAAGCCCAGCGCAAAAGAGCGCCCCAGACTGACCAAGGTCGTCCCAGCCCTCGTCGTCCTCGTCGTCCTCGTGGTCTTCGTCGTCCTCGTCGTCCTCGTCCTCGTCGTCGCCCACGTCGCCCACGTCGTGCACGTCCTCGCCGTCGACCTCGTCGTCCGCGGCATCGCCATCGCCGGAGTCGGCCTCCTCCTCCTCCTCCTCCTCCTCCTCCTCCTCCTCCTCCTCCTCCTCATCCTCCTCATCCTCCTCATCCTCGCCCTCGACGCCGTCCTCTTCGCCCGCGTCGCCGCCCTGTAGGGCGACGGGGACCTGGCCCTGCCCTGGCCGAAGTCGACCTCGCCGTCGTCGTCGTCCTTGTCGTCGTCGTCGTCGTCGTCGTCGTCGTCGTCGTCGTCGTCGTCGTCGTCGTCGTCGTCGTCGTCGCCGCGCGCCCGCCGCCGCCGGCCGAGGGCCGAGGCCCCTGCGGTCCCAGCGCGGGCGCGCTGGCGCTGGAGCGCCGCCGACCTGGGAAAGGGTTATGCTGCTCCCATCGCGCGTACGGACCACATCCCAGAAATAATTTCGAGCACCCGGACAAAGATCGAAACGTTGTCGATCGAAACGCTGTCGAAACCCGGACAAAGATCGCGCGTAAGGACCGCATTGCGAGGCGGGGATTTATCCGTATCCACCGCCTGGGAGCCGACGGCCTGGTGCCCTGGCGGGCGGTGGAGATGGATACAGTTTGGCCCCCAGGGGCCCGAATATATCCATATCCACCGCCTGTGGAGGTACGCGAAGATCGACCCCCCAGGCGGTGGTTATGGATAAATTCCCGCTCGGACACATCCCATAAACAATTTCGAGCACCCGGAAAAAGATCGAAACGCTGGCGAACGAATGTCGCCTCCCAAGGCCCGACACGCGAAAACCTTCCAGTCTTGGTACTTTCTTGGTGCCGGACATTCTTTCTGGCGGTCAAGGCCAACGCAGGCTGGAACATCATAGGGCAAGGGTTGAGTGTGTCCTTTGAGGGCAATCTCCATTTCTCTGTTCAGGCCCAAGACTCTGATGAAGGTCTGATTCATGTCTGCGCTGGAACTCCGATTCAAGTCTGGCCCTCAGCGCCAACTCTGATCCAGGTATGACTGGAACTCCGATTTAACTCCACTTCCCATATTTTCTGTGTTTCTTCCCCCCACTTCCCATAGTTTTCCATATTTTCCCGGGAGTCGACGATTGATCGTGTCTGTGTATTTTTCCCTCCTGGACATCATAGGGCAAAAAATAATCAAAAAATGGTCCCCAGACTATTTTTGGACTATGTTTGAATATTCCCCCTGTAGGGGGACATGCCCGACCTAAGGCAAGGGGCGAGGGCGGCGCTCTGGCGACCCCTCGGGGCGGGGCACAGCGGCCTGGCCTGAGCTGGACCGCCGCGCGAAGCCGCATCGGCTCGGACACTGATCGGGTCGCCAGCGAAGCTCGGGGTCCACCAAAGGGGGATCCAGGATCCACCAACAAGGGCTCCCAACTTCGCGCTTCGCGCTGTGCGAAGCGCGAATAACTTCGCGCTCTCGCGCCGCCTCCCAGGGGAGGATCCCCTCCCCCGTTCCCCCCTGGCCGCATTCTAGGAGTGGCGTTCTGCTCCCGTCGCGCAGGGTGGCGCTCTCGCCCTGGCGCGTGTCGGAGGTGGAGGGTGAGGAGGAATTGGAGCCGAACCGCGAAGCGCGAAGCGCGAATAACTTCGCGCCCTCGAGGGCGCCCTTGCAAAGGGGGGAGCCCTGAGGGGAGTGGTGAGTTCGATCCGCTGGTGCATCGAATTTCCGAAAAACGATGCCCCCCGCGCGCCCCGGTTGTCAACACCTCTCGGGTTCTGGCGGCAGCCGGAGACCTCGTTTTGCTTCGTTTTTCTACGGTCTGATGCGCCAACGGACGGAACTCACCCCCCCCCTGTGGCACACACCCCTTTGCGAGGTCCCGAGAAACGGATCGACATTGGAATCGACGCGCCCAGCCTCCAGCTGGCCTCGGCCGATGCCGACGAACAGAGCCGAGCCGCACCGAATGCGCATCGCGGCCCCAGCCAGCGAATCGAACGGCTTCGAGTCGGATCCTGGGCGGCCCTGACTGGCCTGCCCCGACTCGAGACCGGGTCCATCCAGGATGCTGCCCTACCCCCCCACCCTCGCCGAATGCCAGGTGACGGGTGGAAGCGAAAGTGGCAGCGAAAGCAGTTGGGCACGGAAAGGCGGAGGGCCACAGCCGAGGGACGAAGCAAGGGCAGGGGAACGTGGGACGTATGGAAGGAGGGGCTGCCCTAATCCCACCAGCCATTGAGGGCGTAGATGGTCGAGGGCGCAGATGGCTGCCAGAGGAGACGCTGGAGGGAGTCCCGAAGGCTTCAGCCCCGGCCCATGCGGCAGCGAGGGCCGACACGCCGGCCGCCAGACGACCCGAGGCGGGGGCGGCGCGGCCAGATCTCGGCCACCCAGGCGCCCGCACGTCTCTGCGGAAGCAGCCGGGGAGATGGCCGCGGCGGGCGTGGCCCCCGTGGAGCGGATTGCCGTGTGCCGCGCACGTACGGGCCGTACTTCCGCCCGACGCGGGCTCAGAGGAGCTCGCATCGGAGAGGCTTCCAGACCAGGTCCTGCGATGCGTGCCTCGCGATGCCGGAGGTGCGGGGCACATGGCGCAGACGGTGATGCAGGGCCAGGCGCAGGGGTGTGTGCTGCGCACCGGGCGCAGGTCCATCCGCCGGCGCCGGGCGACCAGCGCAGCCTCGGTGGCGGACGCGGCATCAGTCGAGAGCAGTGGGCGCCAAGGGCCGAGTCCACATGCACCGCCTGGGAACCGACGTCCTGGGGCCCCAGCGGGCGGTGGGCATGGATATACTTTGGCCCCCAGGGGCCCGAATATGTCCATATCCACCGCCTGCCGAGGCGGCCCCAGGAGCCCGACCACGACCCAGACACGAACGCGGAGCAGGACGTGGGCACCCCGCCGGTCGAGCTCCGCCGCGCCCGTGGGCCCTGGGGCGGCACTGGAAGAGACGGCGCAGGCTCCGCGAGCGCGACGGGTCCGGCAGCGGCAGCCCCTGCAGCTCCCATCCAGGAGGGCTCCGCGGCACGGAACGGGCGGCTGTGCAGCCGCTCGCGGCCGTGCGCGTGCCCCCGCCGACGCACATAGAGGAGGAGGAGGAGGAGGAGGAGGAGGAGGAGGAGGAGGAGGAAGCGAGAGAGGAGCAGGAGGAGGAGGCGGAGGAGGAGGAGGACGAGGAGGAGGAGGAGGAGGAGGCGGAGGAGGAGGAGAAGGAGGAGGAGGAAGCGAGAGAGGAGGAGGAGGAGGCGGAGGAGGAGGACGAGGAGTGAGGAGAAGGCGGCGGCGGCGGCGGCGGCGGCGGCACAGGAGGAGGCGAAGATGCAGCCCACGGCGCGCTGGCAGCCGCAGCTGCCTCCGTGCCGCCGCCGCCGCCGCAGCCAGCCCCGGCCCAGCATTTCTGCCCAGTGCCGGGATGCGTGGCGTCGAGGGGCGGCCGACGACCCCCATGGCGGAAGGCGCACGTCGACGCCCACCTCCTCGGCCAGCTCCCCGGGCTACCCCCGCAAGCGTGGATGGCCTCCTACGGCAGATCGTGCAGCACGCGGTGCAACCAGGGCGTGCATCGGAATTGCCTGGGTCGGGAGCTGATATCAGCACCAGCCGTGCAGCGGCCAGGGGTGCAAGAGGACGCCTCAGACCAACTGCCAACTCTAGAGGAGATCATGATGGCCCCGGTCTCCGAGAGGGAGCTTAATCGGAGACGGCCGTCTGCACACAACAAGAAGCGGGAGTTCCACGAATGCGGCGCCAACGTCCTCATGCACTCCAGGGTGGACGCTTGGGATGTTGAAAGGCATCAGCGACGACACGCCGCAGCATGCTCGAGCTCGACAGGCGTGGACCGAATGGCTGATGTTCCAGAAAACGGTCATGCCAACGCTCCCAGAGGGAAAGCAAAAGAGAAACGAAACCGAAACCTCATGGCTAACATGGTTGATCGTTGGGCCAGAGGGGAGCGCCGTGCAGTGTGGGACGAAGTCCTGCAGCTCACGCAGCGCTGGAATAGGACACAGAGCGGCCAACCAGCAAGCGAGGAGCAGTGAGTTGAACGGAAGCAACCAGAGGTCATAGCCCTCGCCCGCCAGAGGCTGCCTGGCAAAGACGTGACGCTTCGAGCAAAGGATTGGCACCGGACTCGCAGCAGGCGGAAGGTACAATGCGCTTCAAGATCACAGTCGCGCCCGCTGCTCAGCGCGGCTCTCAACGGCCGCCAGCGCCGCCGGCCAACGAGCTCGACGAAGGAGTGGCGACGGCAATCCGAAGCTTCCACAGGCACGGCACCGCCATCCGTAGGGTAACAAAAAGTGGCATAAACATCGCGCGGATTTCTCGGATCGGCGCTGGGGCCCCCCGGCGGGGCCTCCGGCGCCGCCCCTGGCGCGCTCCGCGCGCAAGGGAGGGGGGTCCAGCGCCGATCCGAGAAATCCGCGCGGACCTCCGAGGTTTTTGTTGCTTATGCCACTTTTTGTTCCCCTTATCCGGCCACAGACCCGACTTCGCGAAGCAGGTGGTCGGGGAGAAAGGGCGACAAACCAAGCTGCTCCATCCTGGCGGGCATCTGCAAACTGCTTGCAGACGGACGGGCCCCAACACAGCGGCGGCCTGCCCTCGGGGGCGCCTGGGGCATGGCTCCGCGAGAGACGGCCAAGGGCGGCAGCGACGATGGCAGGCCAGTGTGCTCTGGCGAGGCCATCCGCATAGTGGCGGGCAAGGCGCTGCTGGCCACGGAGCTCGACGCGCTCCGAGCCCGTCTGCAGCCTCTCCAGCTGGCCGTGGATGTCCGCGCCGGAGTGGAGGCGATGCCGAACATGGCGCGGCAGTGGCGGGACCACTACAATGGGGACGCAGACCGCATCGAGTTGAACTGTGACCAAGCCAACGTTCACAACGAGGTGGACATCGCCGTCGGCATCGCCATCACTGCCATACCATCATCATCATCATCATCATCATCATCATCATCATCATCATCATCATCATCATCATCACCATCATCATCATCATCATCATCATCATCATCATCATCATCATCATCATCATCATCACCAACCGGATCATCACCATCGTCCATCATCACCGACGCCCATTAGCACCATATCATCAACAGCATCATCATCCGCATCAGCATCAGCATCATAATCATATGCATACTCATAGTCACTTTCAGTTTCACATTCATCATCAGCATCATCATCATTATCGTCATCGTCATCACCATCAGCAGCAGCAGCATCGTCATCGTCATCGTCATCGTCGTCCGCATCGACATCGGCATCGACATCGTTACCATCACGTCATCATAATAATGTGTCCGTCAGCACCATCATCAGCATCATCACTACAGCATCAGCATCATCGTCATCATCAGCATCAGCATCAGAAGCAGCATCATCACTACCATCAGCAGCAGCAGCATCATTGTCATCATTGTCAGCAGCAGAACCATCATCATGATTACCATCATCAGCATCATCATCATCAGCAGCATCAGCATCAGCATCAACAGCATCATCGCCATCGTCATCATGATCATCATCACACCATCATCATCATCATCATCATCTTCATCATCATCATCATCATCATCATCATCATCATCATCATCCTCATCCTCATCCTCATCCTCATCATCATCATCATCATCATCGCCCATCACCATCACCACCAATCAAAATCAACAGCAGCATCAGCATCATCATGATGATCATCATCAGCAGCATCATCACTTTCATATTCATGCTCATCGTTAGCATCAGCATCATCATCCTCATCATCATCATCATCATCATCATCATCATCATCATCATCGTCATCGTCATCGACATTGTCATCGTAGTCGTCATGCCATTATTATGATTACAATCATAATCATCATCAGCATCATCATCATCGTCGTCATCATCAGCAGCAGCATCGTCATGGCATCATCATCAGCAGCAGCAGCATCATCATCAGCACCATCATCGTCATCATCATCAGCAGCAGCATCAGCATCATCATGACATCATCATCATGATCGTCATCATCATCATCGTCATCATCATAAGCAGCATCATCGTCGCAGTCGTCATCATCATCACATCATCGTCATCATCATACTCATCATCATCACCATCATCATCATCATCCTCATCCTCATCCTCATCCTCGTCTTCATCTTCACCATCATCATCATCATCATCATCATCATCATCATCATCATCATCATCATCGCCTTCGCAATCAGCATGCGCCCTCCTGACACAGTTCCTGGTGGATACCCAGACGAATCCCGAACGTGCGGTTCCACTTGGAAGGTGCTCGCCAAATCGCCCCCGTGATCCTGCGCACACGAAGAAAAGGAAGGCTCCCGATCATGCCCTTGTGACACGGCCCCCAGCGAAGCGGGGCCGCTGACGGAGAACAGCATCTGGGAAACAGCCGGACAACATCGCCGACGCGGAGACATAGCAGAGGCCCGAGCCCCAGTCAGGTAGGCAGAACCTCCCGATCAACCGCAGAACGGCTGGCTGGATGTCACAGCGAGCATGCGCAGCACCTGCGGCACAGCGAGCATGCGGCACCGCAGCGTGTGCTTCGGGGCCAGGCCTTGCCTCAGGGCTGGAGGGCGGCCGGGCGGCGAGCTCGCAGCAGCTGCCTTTGTGTCTTTTCCCGCCCGTCCTGCCCCACGATAGCCATGGCATCAACATCATGACCACCACCATCCTCATCATCACCATCATCATCACCATCATCGCCATCAGCATCTTTGTCTACATCGTAATGACCATCACCACCATCATCGCCATCACCAACCCCATCATAATCATCACTATCATCGTCATCGTAGCCGCAATCATCATCGTCATCGTCCATAACCTCAGCGATCACCCATCACCACCATCACCATTAGCGTCGTACTCCTCCTCGTCCTCCCCTGGTGAGGGGTAACCATAGGGGGCACTGGCATGGGGGGGATGCATCGACCTGAAACCGGCGATACGACGCCGATAGATCGGCGATAGGCCCCCGATAGTGAATCCGCGCCTTCCATTGCAGATTGGGGTTGTTGGCCACTCTCGGCGATAAATGGGTGATTGGGGGTAGATGCATCCACCCGTATGCTTAGGTCGGGCATATCCTCCTACAGGCGGATTTTGAAGGAAACATGAAAATGCTCAAAAATGCTCAGAAAAAAGGCCCCAACAAAAACTGAAACTAAAAATCGTCCGCAGACTATGTTTTGACTACTTTTGAATATTCCCCCTGTAGAGGGACATGCCCGACTGAACCACAGAGACCCGAATCGGCAATCTGAGCACTTACCTGGAATTGGCAACCTCAGCACGGACACGCTGGAAGTGGCAGAGGAAGCACAGGGACGCCCGAATGGGCCATCAGAGCACGGAAACGCCGGAATCGGCACTCTGAGCACGGGCGCCCCAGCATGGGCCCCCAGCTCGGCAACCCTGGAATTGGCCATCTGAGCGTGCCTCGTCCTTCGGCGGTGAACAAACCTCCCTTTAGTAAACCTCCATTTAGTGAAAACGGCCTAGGACCGAAACCGACGGACCTGGATCCGCAAAAATGACGGCCGCGACGCCCTCTCGCGAACCGAAAGAGCCAATTCACTAATCGACGTGTCAGGTTACAACCTCCGATATTCGGCGTTTCGACATTGGGCGGAAGGGGGGGGATGGGGGGGGTCTGGCTCTGGAACTCTGCTTAGTGCGACTGTTTGGGACCGTGCGTCCTGGGGGGGAGACTCCACCTGCTCGAAACAGGCGCCGAAAACAGCCAAGATCTACTCCACGGGGGGGAGGGGGGGGTGCGAGGGCCCGCGCCGATCGGCAAAAGAAGGTCTATCGACCTCCGAGTCCTCCCCATGGGGCCGGCATTCGGCACGCCGGCGACCGCGCCGCGGCCGTGGCGAGGCTGCCGCTCCGGTGCCATCGTGGCGCGGAGGGGCGCGCGGGCGCCCGAGGTCCGCGGAGCCGCGGGCCGCCGACGCCGCACCACCAGCCTCGTGAGCGTCTTCTTGCTCGGCGTGCCGACAGTGAGCGAGGAGGGGGGAGGAGGAGGAGGAGGAGGAGGAGGAGGAGGAGGAGGAGGAGGATGAGGGAGGAGGAGGAGAGAGGAGGAGGAGGAGGAGGAGGAGGAGGAGGAGGGGAGAGGGAAAAGGACGCGGAGCTTCGGGGACGCGAGACCGTGAGGCGACGAACCGCGCGGTGACCTCGGAATCCAACGACGTCGCCGCGCGCTCCATCACCGCACGGTCTTGTGAGCGTTCCTTTATTCGGCGTTTCGGCATTGGGAGGAAGGGAGGGGGTCTGGCTCTGGACCTCTGCTTAGCGCGCCTGTCTGCAACAGTGTGTCCAGTGTGGGGGAGGCTGCACCTGCTCGAAGCAGGCGCCCAAGAGCAGCCAAGATCTACTCCGCGCGGGGGGGGAGGGGGGGTGCGAGGGCACGCGCCGATCGGCAAAACAACAAATAAAAAACGATAACCTTAGGACAGGGCATGTCATCCTACAGGCGGATTTTGGACGAAAAAAAAATCAAACAAATATTCAAGGAATGGTCAAAAAATAGTCCCCATTCCATGTTTGACTATTTTTTGCTATTCCTCCTGTCGAGGGACAGGCCCGACTTCACACCAGCCTCACGCGATCGATTGGCCGGCCCCTGATCGGGGGCTGCCGAACCCAGACGCCTCACGCGCGACCGACATTCGCGTCGGTCGGGAGAAGCATATATAGATTGAAGCAGGAAGGCGATTTGAGGACATTCGGCTCCGTCCCGCTCGTCGGCGAAGCGCTCAGAAATGCCCTGGCTCGATGCATGGAATGCGAAGTCGCTAATGGCATGGGATGCATAAAGATTCGCCTTCGCTTTCAGCCACCGACGCGCATGCCTCCCCGATAATCCACGCCTCCCGGCCTGGACGCCGAGATGCGATCCCGTGGATGCGCGATCCCGAGCGGGGCAGCCGCGCGAAGCCGCCCTGCATGCGTTGGGCCGCGGCCGAGTCGTGGATTCCTTGCTGGGCGCGCGGACTGTCGAGAAAGCCTCAAGACCGCTCCCGAAGCCCCGAAGCCGCGCCAGAAGACCTCCAGGCGGAGTCACGAGACGGTGGGAGGAGGCCAGAAGCACGGATGTCCCCGGGTTTTTCAAGCCAGTCTTTTGGGGTTTCCGCCTTTTCTGGGCAAGAGCGGCCCAAGACGGCTCTGACGGCCACCGGGATCGCACCAAGACGGCCCCAGAGGCTTCAAGAATCGCCCGATGAGAAAGGCTGTTCGGCCGGACTGGGCCAACTTCAGCCCAGGATCAAGCCAGGCTGCACGGGATCATGAGCGGGACCCGAGTCGAACCGGTTCTCCGACCCCGCATATCATTATCAACGCCGATGCTGAATTCAACCTCCCAGGAGATGCAACCGATCGGGGATCTGCTGACCCCTGTCAATCCAGACCCGGGTCAGTCAGGCTCTGCAGGATCTGGCAAAATCCTGCAGGATCCTGCAGGATCCTGCGCCCAAGCCCAGGTAAGTGCGCCCCTGGCCCTGCAGGATCCTGCAAAATCCAGCGCTCTGGCTGACCCCCGTTTGCGTTCACCCCCGTCTCTTGAGCCTCGATGGATATGGACGTGATTCCCGCCGGCGAAATCTCTCGCGCCGTGAAAAAACAACCTTGGCGAAAGACCTAACCATATGCAATTGTGAGGGCCGCGTTGTGGGTAGCGACCGCTTTCGATGACAGTACGGCCCTTTTGGGGCCACAAAACGTGTGAGGAGTGTGCCGAAACGGGCGTGGTGCTGCCATGCTGGCGCCGTCACCTTGGGGCCTTCAATGGAGCTCCCCATGGGGCCACGGAACGCGTGACGACTGTGCCGAAACGGGCGCGGTGGTGCCATGCCGGCACTGCCTCTGAGGCCTTCGGTTGAGCTCCCTTTGTCCCACCTAGAAACGTCTTAGCGGTGTCCGACACGGGTGCGGTGGTACCATACGGGCGCTGCCACTGGAGCCTTCGGTGGACCTCCCTATTGGGCCAAGAAGCGTCTGAGCGCTGTCCGAAACTGGTGCGATGGTGCCATGCGGGCACTGCCACCAGAACAGTAGGTGGAGCTTCCAATGGGGCCCCGAGACGTGCGAAAGGTGTGCCAAAACGGGCGCGGTGGTACCGTGCGGGCGCTGCCACTGGAGCCTTCGGTGGACCTCCGTATTGGGCCACGAAATGCATGAGCGCTGTCCGAAACGGGCGCGGTGGTGCCATGCGGGCACTGCCACCGGAGCCATAGGTGGAGCTCCCAATGGGGGCACGAAAAGTGCGAGAGGTGTGGCAAAACGGGCGCGGCGGTACCATGCGGGCGCTGCCACTGGAGCTTTCGGTGGACCTTCATATGGGGCCACGAAACATGCGAGGACTGTGGCGAAGTGGACGTGCAGATGGCAGAAGAGACAGGAAGAGGAGACGCAGGAGGAGGAGGAGGAGGAGGAGGGGAGGGGAAAGGAACAAGGAGACGCGGGCGCTTTCTCCTCAAAACGAGGACCCAACGCCACATAATGGTTGGGAAAAACACGACGGTGATGTGTGGAACATGTTCGGCCACCCGGGGACCTTAGCAGGCCCCAAAGCAGCTTAAGACAAAAAGCTGGTCCAAAAGCAGGGATCGAAACCTCTGGGAATCCACGTTGCGGAAAAGACGCGACGCCGTGGGTTTGGGTGCTTTCCTGATCTCGCCAAAAACCCTTTGAGCCTCATGCGGGTTGCTCTGGAGACTATGGGCAGGACGTCTTGCGGAATCCCATGAGCACCTGCCGTGTCTTTCCACGCAAATTCGGATGAGGAAAAAAACAAATGAAAACAAAAAACAGCAATAACAACAACAACAACAACAACAACAACAACAACAACAACAACAACAGTCAGTTTGAGACTGTTCGCCCTTATCTGCTCGAGTCGAATAACGCGAACTCCCCAAACCCTCGATACCCGCCCTTTTCGTCTTCGATCGAACCCCTTTTGGAGGGTATACCTTTCTTCCCTGCAGGCAGGGCCCCGGCAAGCAGCGGGGCGGCCGCGAACCGTCAGCCTGGACAGCGGCAGCGCTGATCGGCGGGGCGGCCGCGAACCGTCGACCCGACCCCAAGAGGGACGGACAGGGGACCGACCACGACGACGACGACGACGACGACGACGTCGACGACGACGGCAACGACGGCGACGGCGACGACGACGACGAGCGAAAGCGAGAGCGAGAGAGAACGACAGCAGAGCCACGAAGGACACGAAGTAGGCCACGAAGGGCGACAGCGGGGACACGAATGGAATGCGTATGGGGCCACGAAGAGCGCGAACGAGCGTGGGCCACGAAGGGCAGATAATGCGGGGTCACAGAAGGCAACGATGGGGCCACTGAGGGTAGCACCTGGGCCACGTAGGACAATCAGGGGGCCACAAAAGGCGACACCGGGGCCACGAAGGGCATGCACATGGGGCCACAGGGCGCGAACGAGCGGGGGCCACGAAGGGCATACGTATGTTGGGCCGCGGAGGGTACGGACGGGGCCGCTGAGAGCAGCAATGGGGACACGAAGGGCAGCGAGGTGGCCACGAAGGGCGACAGCGGGGCCACGAAGGGCATGCATATGGGGCCACCACGGGCGCGAACCAGCGGGGGCCACGAAGGGCATACATATACGGGGCCACGAAACACAGCGAGGGGGCCACGAAGGGCTGCAACGGGGCCGCGAAGGGCTGCGAGGGGGCCACGAAGGGCTGCAACGGGGCCACGACGGGCTGCAACGGGGCCACGAAACAAAGCGAGGGGGCCACGAAGGGCTGCAACGGGGCCACGAAACAAAGCGAGGGGGCCACGAAGGGACTGCAACGGGGCCACGAAACAAAACGAGGGGGCCACGAAGGGCTGCAACGGGGCCACGAAACAAAGCGAGGGGGCCACGAAGGGCTGCAACAGGGCCACGAAGGGCAGCGAAATCTCGATTCCTAGGTAATTTGTAAAGGAATCCTAAGCGTGAGCGCGACTCCTGGGCGCCTGGGTGTCGGGAGCGCGGCGCTGGAGCAAATTGCAAGAAAGCAAGTCTCCAGCGAGAGCGCGAATCCAGAGCGCAGGAGGAGCGATTCCTAAATAAATCGTAAGAAGTCCCAAGCGAGAGCGCGATTCTATCTAATAAAATGCAAGGACATCTCGGGCGGGAGCGGGGGTCCTGGCTAAATTGTGAGGAAGTCTCAGGCGGCAGCCGTTGTCGTCACCCGGGGGACAGGGGCCCAGTTTGAGCAGGAAGACATTCCTTGTCAAAAAACAAGGTGCGAGCCCCGGGGGGGGCACTTCAATTGAAAAAAACAATGTGCACTGGTGGGGGGATATCAACAATAATGATACTTCAAGAATGAGAGTTCAACAACAACAAATCCCAACAGTTCGGACGGCACGTCGCCCAGGCCTAGCGGGGCTCCACTGCATTGCCGGAAGCGCCGCGCAATGCACAAGGTACTGTACGGAAGAGCCCGCCCCTGGCGTGGCCTATACGATACCTTGACTGGAAAGCATGGCGGGTCTGTGGCGATCACCGCCTGCACACCCGACCAAAAGGCACATGCTTCCAGCGCGCGTTCGCATGCGCGCGTCAGTACCTCAGTGAACCAAGGCGCCGCCTTGGGGCATCTCCAACAGCGGCCCAGTGCTAGGGCTCAGTTGCCAACCGTTCTCGCAGCGCGCTCAGGAATATGAAAAGGCGACCACTGGCGTGCTAGCGGCGAGCATCGGGAGGCTCACCTCAGGCGAGGCCCCGAGGTGAGCAGGCGATCGAAGGCCTGATGAAGGTCGATCCAGGCGGACCGTGCTCGTAGGAATATGTCAAGACGGGGTCCTGACTGCTCCTGGATGCCACACAGAATACGATCGAGGTCGGGAGCGCACTCGCCCAGCGCCGCGTCTCTGGCGGCGCGGGCAGCGCGGTTGACTGGCATCCGCGAGGCGCTGCGCGAGGGCGCGTTTCCGCTCGGCGGCCGGCACTGGAGTCAAACAGATGCCTGCGCCCTGGCGGGCGGCGCCGAAGCTGCGGGCCCCCGCGACCTCGCGGGGCGGGGCAACAGCCCGATGGCAGGGCGCGCTGCGTTGAGGGCCTGGGCGCGCGACGGCACTGTCCAAGCCCGTCGGGCCCAGGCGTCGGCACTGTCCCACCTGGTGCCCAGTTCGCGACTCCACGCCGGTCCGCGTAGGTCCTCTCCCAGGCCGCTGGCGCCGGGGGCGCAGCGAGAATCAAGCGAGCGGCAAACTGCCGCGGGGGGGGCGGCAGGGGCTGAGCGGCTGAGCTACGTTCTGCGCGGTCGCGCCTCCATTCGGGGATCTTCCGACCCAGGTCAACCCAGACCCGGGCCAGCAGGAAACCAAAAACTGCAATTCCGGAAAAAAAATGCAACGCTGAACTTCGCAAACCCGGGTCAGCCAATATGCGCGGCCGCCTCGCGGCCACGAGCGGCTCGCTAACCTGGGTCAGCCAGAGGGGGCATTCGCAGGATCCTGCAGGACCCGGTGCCCTGGCTGACCCCCGCTTGCATTGACCCCCGTCTCTTGAGCCCCGATCCATGCTACACGCGCGGCAGGCGGCCCGACGCCCGGGGCGGGGCCCCGGCGGGCCCCGCCTCCAGAAGCACCGTCGCCCCGTGCCTTCTCGGACTCGGGAGAAGCACGGGGGCGTTGCACGCGGGCCCGTCTCCGGACGGTGGACTGCACAGTTGTCGCCAGGGCCCTCTGTTCCCTGGCGAACGGTTCGCCCCCGCTCCCAGGCAGGGCGAGGCGCGAGCCCGGCGGGCGGATCTGCTGGCGTGCGCTAGAGTTCGGCTTGCCAGCCCTTCGGGCAGGGGAGCCAGGGCTGGCCCGTGAGTGTCTCTCGCACGCGTCGCCGCGGCGAAGACGTCGCGGCGGGCGCCGCGGCGCGGAGCACGGCGCGCGAGCGCGTCGCGGCGCGCGCCGCATTGCCGCCCGCGCGCCCCAGGAGTTCGCGCCGCAGCGCCAGCCCCGCATCCACTCCTCCGCAAAGCCCCGGGGGGCCGCCGAGAGGGGCCCAGCCGCCCGCTGCGCGGCGCGGGGCCGCAAGGCCGCGGACATCGCCAGCGGCGGTTCCGAGCCAAGGGGTCGCGGCGCCCCGGCAGGCGCCCCGCCCTGGCAGGTGCATCCGCGGAAGGCGCCGAGCGGCCAGTGGCCTCCCGGCGGCGGCCTGGACGAGCCCGACAAACCTCCCCGTGGCACGGCGTGGCCAGGAGGAACCAACTCCGTCGGGCTGCTCGCAACCACGCCACTGCTCCCAGACGCGCCGCTAAGAGACGCGACAGTCGGCGCACAGCCCGCACTGCTCGCCTAGCTCGCAGGTGCGAGGCCGATGCTGCTGGGTCGCGTCGCGATGCTTGGCGTCGAGAAGCAGTTCCTGCAGGTGCGGCTCGACTCCGTCGCGCCGTTCAGCGTCGGGGCCCTGGTTCTAGACGTGCTGCTCGAAGACGCGGCACTCGTAGCAACGTTCGTCTCTCTCGCAGATGCGAAGCGGGCGGTATTGCGCAACGTCGCGATGCTAGATCCGTTCGAATTGCTGTGTCGGGCAGCTAATTCATGGAGCGCTGCTCAAAGACGCAATGCTCACGTCACTGTTCGCCCCACTGGTATATTGCGAGGCCGTTGGTGACGGATCCCGTCGCGCTGCTCAACGTCGCGGCGATCAACTCCGTCGCGTTGCACAGCGTGTAAGTCCCTGTCACACACGCGCCGCTGAAAGACGCGGCATTCGACGCACGGCTCGCCTCACTCGGGGGGCGTGAAATCATCGGTGCTGGATCCCGCCGCGCTGCTCCACGTCGCCGCGCTAGATTTAAACATGTTGCGGCGTTGCGGAGATGGTCACAAACGCGCCGCGCAAAGACGCGTTGCCCGTTGAACTGTCGGTCACACTCGCAGATGCGAGGCTGCTGGCGCGGGAGTGTCTGCATGCGCAACGTCGTGGTACATGACCCCGTCGCACTGCTCAGCGACGACGTGCTGGTCCCCAACATGTTGCTCGAAGACGCGGCGCTACTTGCACTGCTCGTCTCACTCGTAAATGTGAGCCTGTTAATGCTGAATCCCGTCGCAATTCTAAACGTCGCGGCGTTGATATCCGTCGCGTCGCTCAGCGTCGAGGTGCTGGTCACGGACGTGCTGCAATAAGCGGATGCACTGATCGTCTCGCTCGTATGTGCGATACTCCTGGGGCTGGATTCCGTCGCGCTTCTCAACCTCGTGGCGGTTGATCTCGTCGCGCTGCACGGCGTCGCCGAGCTGGCTGGACGCGCTGCTACGCTCGTCCTCTCATTCGTGGATGTGCTGCTGATGCTGGGTCTCGCCCTGATGCGCAACGTCGCGGCGCTTGACCCCCACTTCACTGCCCAGCGTCGAAGTGCTGGTCCCTGACGTGCTGCTCGAAAACGCGGTGCTCGTGGCACTGCTCGTCTCGCTCGTAATCGCGAGGCCGCCGGCTGGTTCCTGCCCCACTGCTCGACGTCGCGCGCTCAACTTTTTTGCGGTGCTCAGCGTCGAGGTGCCGGTCACGGATGCTGAAGGACGCGGCGTTCGTTGCACTGTTCGTCTCGCTCGCAGGTGCGGGGCTGCTGGGCCTGGACCCCGTCGCGCTGCTCAGCGTCGCAGCGCTCGATTCGTCGCGCTGCGCGGCGCTGGGGAGCCAGCCCCGGGCGCGCTACTCAAGGACGCATTGCTCATCGCGCTGCTAATCGCCCTCGTAGAAGCGAGACCGACGATGCTGAATCCCGTCTCGCCGCGCAGCGTCGCAACGCTCGATCCCTTCGCGCTGCTCAGCGTCGGTCGAGGCGTCAGTCCCTGACGCGCCGCTCAGACGCGGCGCCACCCCCACTGCTCGTCTCACTCGCGCACGCGAGGCCGTTGGCGCCGAGATCCGTAGCACTGCTAAACCTCGCGGTGCCCAGCTCAGTCGCGCTGCTCAAGATCGGGGCGCCGGTCGCAGACGCGCTGTTAAGAGGCGCGGCGTTCGGCCCACTGCTCGTCTCACCCGATAGCGCGAGACGGCTGGGGCTGGGGCCCGTCGCGCAGCTCAACATTGCAGTGCTCGATTCCGTCGAGCTGCACTGCGCCGCAGAGCCGGTCCCGGGCGCCCTGCTCAGAGGTCCAACTGCTCGTCTTCCCCGCAAGTTTGGGGGCGCTGGCGCCGGGCCCCGCCTCGGCGCGCAGCGTCGGGATACTCTTTCCCTCCGCGCCGTTCAGCGTCGACGTGTAGGTTGCTGACGCGCTGCCCACAGCCGCGGCGCCATCTGCGCTGCCCGTCTCATTCGCAAATGCGAGGCCGCCGATGCCGGGCCCCGTCGCTCTGCTGAACGTCGCGGCGCCCATCTCCGTCGCGCAGCTCGGCGTCGGGGCGCCAATCGCAGACGCGGCGCGCGACGCACTGCTCGTTGCACTCGCACGCGCGAGGCCGCCGGGGCTTGGCCCCGTCGCGCCGCCCGCCGCGCCATCACCCCGCGGCGCGCCGGCATGACTGAGGGGGACGACATGCGGAAATGCTGCCAACGGCCGCCCTACGCGCGCCGGCAACTGGCAAAATCCGCGCAGTCTCTCCAGCGGAGGGCGCGGCCACGCGCCGCGCGGAAAGCGCTGGAGGGGCGCGCGACAATTATATCCTGTCGTGCTGCTGAATGGCGCAGCTTTCGGCGCGCTGCTCGTCTCTCTCGCGGGCGCGAGGCCGCCGATGCTGGGCCCCGTCGCGTCGCCCGACGCAGCGACGCGCGACCCCGTCGCGCCGCTGGTTGTCGAGGTGCCGGGGCCGGCCGCGCTGCTCAACACGCGGTGCTCTTCGCGCTGCTCGCCCCAGCTGCGGACGCAAGGTCGGCGACGCTGGACCCCGCCGCTCTGCTCGACGCCGCGATGCTCGACCCCAACGCCGCCCAGCTTCACGGAGCTCGTCGCGCACGCGCCGCAGAACACACCGGCTCTCGTTGCAGCGCTCGCCACAGTCACGGGCGCGAAGCCGCCGGCGCCCACGCCCGCGGGCCCGCGCGGGGAGCCGCGACTGCGAGGGCCAGGAGGACAAGGCGCGCGCTCGCCCTGATTAGGCCTGCGAGGTGGCGCACTGGGCCAGTCCGAGGCGGAGCTCGGCGCATCGCGGCCACAAGACTTTGCAAAACGCACGAGCCAAGGCGCGCTGAGACCGTCGAGCACCCACGACGATAGGACGAACAACCTCTGCTGCATAACATCACGCGTCAGGAGCAAACCCAGCGCCCTGGCCAAAGCTGCGTCGAGAGGGGAAATGGGGGCCGCGGGGGGAGCGGACCCTGCCTTCGCGGACAGCACCCCCGCTGGCGGGCGCATCGTCGGCTTCCCTCTCTGACATTTATTCGGTCAGGAGCTCGCGCGCGGCCGTGCCAATTGCCTCATGCGGGGCCTCTTCAGCGACGCCCACTGGGATGTCAGGAAGATTGGCCAGCGGTCCTCGTCGGCGCCTACGCCGAGAAGCGCCCGAGCAGAGCCCGCGAAAGCGTCCTCGATGCCGCGGGCCAATCCGCGGGCCGAGCGACGCAAAAAGTGTTCGGTCTCGCCACGCGCGGGGGAAGCGGATAGTTGCGCTTGGGGCTTCGCGTCGCGGCTGCGCTCTTGGGTCCGGGAACCTGGAGCCGAGACTAGGAGAGAAGGAGAGAACGAGAGAGAGAGAGAGAGAAAAAAAAAAAAACAAACAAAAAAAAAAAAAAAAAATGACAGCCTGACGGCCACGGTTCAGCCACAGCCCACACCCCAACTCCATCCTCCTTCCTCCCTCCTCCGCTCCTCCTCCGCCTCCTCCTCCTCCTCCTCCTCTCCTCCTCCTCCTCCCGCTCCTCCTCCTCCTCCTCCTCCTTCTCCTCCTCCTCATCCTCCACCTCCTCCCTCCTCCTCCTCACCTCCTCATCTCCTCTTCTCTCTTCCTCCTCCTCCTCTCGTCGTCCTCCTCCTCCTCCTCCACCTCCTCATCTCCTCTTCCTCCTCCTCTTCCTCCTCCTCCTCCCTTATCCCCTTCTACCCCATCCGTATCCCTCCTACCCTCCCTCTTTCCTCCTCTTTCTCTCTCCTCCCTCCCCCATTACCCGTCCCCCCTCCCCGCTCCCGCCTCCCCGTCCCTCACCCCTGCCCCCTTCTCCCTCCTCTCTGCTACTCACTCCTCCTGGTTGGGGGCCTGTCGCAGCCTTGCTACCAAAGACCTCGAACGAGGAGCCAAGTTCCGATACTTTGCCCAAAGCGTCCGAGAGTCCTAGGGCGGGAACTCCCCGCAGGAGCCCAGCGGAGGAAGCCTTGGAGAGGGTCGCCGAGCCCCTTCCGCACCAAACCAAATGAAGACCAGTGATCCTCACCTCGAACGACGTTGTCGCCTGCAAGCCTCTGGAGGACCCTGGAGGACTCTGGAGGCCTCTGGAGGCCCCCAGAGGGATCTTGGACGTCCCTGGAGGTCACTGGAGGCCTACAGAGTCTTCCCAGGGCCCAGGCGTCCAAAAACCTGGGGCCTCGATCCGAATCCAGACGCCCAAACGCCCGCAAACCTGGATCCTCGAAGCTCTTTGCGACGGCGGCGAGAACGGCGAGGCTGCGGCGCGACGCCGGGTGCCAGGTCGGGCGGGCGCGGCGCTCAACGGCGCTGCGTGGGCGCGAGGCCGGGCGCTTCCGGCCCGAGGCGCCCCAAAAAAGCGCTGGCGCCCGAGCCCGCGGCGAGGGCGGTCGTGGGTCCCGTGCTCGGCCTGCCCTTCTTGCCCAGCTGTCCTCCTCTTCCGCCTCCTCGTCCTCTCGCACGGCCCGAGGGCGGCCGTCCGTCCGTCGGGACACGCGAGCGACGAGCAAGGACGGGGTCCTGCGCGAGATGGCGCAGCGGCCTCACGCGGTGGCTTACGCGGGCGGCACGCCACACTTGAGGCGAGAGCGCTCACGTGCGACCTTACGTGGGCAGCTTACGCGCCAACGTCAGCGCAAACGACCCCGTTGTTCTGCGTCGCTCACGTCTGTTCCCAGGAATACCCCCCCGTGAGGTGAGGGGGGAACAGGAGCAGGAGGAGAAGCAGCAACGGCGGCGGCAGCAACAGGCGAGTCACGAGGACGCGTGGGCGATGACGGAAACGGTAAGCAGCATGCGACACTCAAAAACTATCTCACCCAGAGCGCATCAGAGTTCATCTAGAGCAGCAGGCGGCGACGACGACGACGACGACGACGACGACCCTCTCCTAAGAAGTCGCATGCTTGGGGCCGTGGACCCCCAAAGATCTTGACCCCTTCCCTGGGGCCAAACGGTCACCCTTGACGGTCCCGGGGCAGGGAAACGGCTTCCGCAGACCGAATACAACACCACGAAAAAACCCGCCACCACGATTGCGCAGGCGACGCCTGGAGCCGAGGGGACGACGACGACGACGACGACGACGACGACGACGACGACGACGACGACGGGGAGCCCAGACAGGTGCTCTTGGGCCGCCGCGCCCTGTCAGCCGCACGCCGCCGCGCAGGCCACGGCGAAGACGCTGGCTGGAAAACCGCGGCCCGACCAGGCGCGCCCGAGGAGGGGAGTCGGCCGCGCGCACAACCGACGGACGACCCCCTCGCGTCGTGAACGAGAACACGACGGAGGGTCTCTGGCCACCTCCGGCGTCCAGAGGCCATCATCGGGCCCCATGGGCCCTTCGAGAACTGCTCCAGACGAGGAGCCAGTCCCAGGCAAGGGGTCGAGACCTCCAGTGGTCACCAGGGGGGACGACCTCGACGACGACGACGACGACGACGACGACGACGACGACGACGACGACGACGACGTGATCGACGACGACGTCTATCGGAGGTCTTCTTCGGGCACTTCTGGAGGTCCCGACGCCGCAACTGGACACGGAACGGGAAGCTGACCCGCACGGGCCTCGTGGAGGGCTCCTGAGAAGCCTTCTTGGCGACCTCCGATCACTTCTGAGAGGCCACCTGCCTTGTTCCAAGGC
>CAUYUJ010020555.1:153480-154621 GCA_963575745.1 Prorocentrum cordatum | reverse complement strand
TTGGGGGTGCCGGGGCGTGGTGGGAGCGTGGTGGAAGCGTGGTGGAAGCGTGGTGGAAGCGCGGTGGGGGGCATGGTGGGGGGCGTCGGTCGGTTTTGGGCGAGAAATGGTGCGGTGGGGGGGTCCGAAGAACAGAGGCTCCATGGGTTGGGGGTGCCGGGGCGTGGTGGGAGCGTGGTGGGGGCGTGGTGGAAGCGCGGGCTCCATGGGTTGGGGGTGCCGAGGCGTGGTGGACGCGTGGTGGAAGCGTGGTGGAAGCGCGGTGGGGAGCATGGTGCGGCGGGGCAAGGGTTTGGGATGAGAAATTGTGAGGGGTGGGGGGGCTCAAAGAAACAGAGGCTCCATGGTTGGGACGTCGGGTCGTGGGGGGAGCGGGCTGGGGAGCATGGGGGGGTGCCGGTCGGGGTCTGGGGCGTGTGGGAAGCGTGGTGGAAGCGTGGTGGAGCGCGGGGGGGGCATGGTGGAGGCGTCGTCGGCGCGTGTGGATAGACAGTTTGGGGTGGGGGGTCCAAGAACAGAGGATCAATGGGAGTGGGGGTGCGAGGCGTGGACTTGAGCTGGTGGGGAAGCGTGGTGAAAGCGTGGTGGGCGCGGTGGCAAGTCATGTGAGGGGCGCAGTCGGTTTTGGGCAAGAAATGGGCGTAGGTGGGTCCGAAGAACAGAGGCTCCATGGTTTGGCGGTTGCCGGGGCGTAGGTGGGAGCGTGGTGGAAGCTGGAGTGGAAGCGTGGTGGGAAGAGTGGTGGAGCAGCGGTGGGTCATGGCTGGGGGCGTCGGTCGGTTTTGGGCGGAGAAATGGGCGGTGGGGGGGCCGAAGAAAAAGAGGCAATGGGTTGGGGTGCCGGTTGGGAGTGGGGGAGGTGGTGGCAGCGTGGTGAAGCGTGGGGAAGCAGTGCGGGGGCAACATGGTGGGGGGACGTCGGTCTGTTTTGGGCGAGAAATGGTGCGGTGGGGGGTCCGAAGAACAGAGGCTCCATGGGTTGGGGGTGCCGGGGCGTGGTGGGAGCGTGGTGGGGGCGTGGTGGAAGCGCGGGCTCCATGGGTTGGGGGTGCCGAGGCGTGGTGGACGCGTGGTGGAAGCGTGGTGGAAGCGCGGTGGGGAGCATGGTGGGGGGCGTGGGTCGGTTTTGGGCGAGAAATTG
>CAUYUJ010020555.1:128480-148480 GCA_963575745.1 Prorocentrum cordatum | reverse complement strand
AGCTCGGAGGCGCCGGGCCGGCTGGGGGGGTCGGCGGGCGCCCGTCAGGTGCCGGCGCATTGCGAAGCTCCTCTGTCTGGCTGGTGATGGCGGAAACGTGCTCGCCCTGCTGGCGAAGCTCGAGTTCGCGAGCACGGGTGGCCTCGTCATGAAGGAAGGCGGCGTGCTCGTTGTCACTGGACCCGAGCTGCTTGCGCAAAGCCTCGATCTCGTGCTGCTCGAATCCACGGCTGTCCGCGTCCTCCGAGCGGCGATCCCTGTCGCGGCTGTGGCCGCGGCGGTCGCGGTCGCGGTCACGGTCGCGATCCCGATCAGAGCTGGACTCGCGGCGGTCTCGCCCTTCAGCTGCTTGCTGCGCCGCCCCTCTTGGCGCCGTCGGGCCCCCCTGGCCACCGCCGCCCTGCCGCCGACCACTGCCTGGTTGCGGCTCCCGGGCTGTCGCCCTCAGTCCCTGGCTTCTGTTGGTGTCCGTGCTGGCTCTTTTGAGCCTGGTGAGGTAACCCTGGCGTCCCGGTGACTTGCGCGTCGACCAGCTCCAGCTAGCATGCTCGCATGTTCCTGGCCCCTGGCCCCCAGACACTGCCACAGCCTGGCCGTGTTTGCAGCTGCCGCCTTGCAGTGGTGGGATGCACCTCCACGTGGATTGCTCATGAGTGGTTTAGCTTTCTTGTTCAACCACCTGAGGTTGCCACTGTTGGCATGCGACACAGGTACGCTGGGCTGCTTGCTCAGCCCCACGCTATGCCGTGTTTTGCTCGGGTGGCTCGTTTATCTCTGGCGCCTGGCGCGACAAGGTACAGTTCGTTTGCCTTCCCAGTGGTCTCGCCCCTGGAGTGGTTGCCCTTCAGCCGCCTGGCACACCTGGCACCTGTTTCAGCTCTGCCTTCAGTCCCCGGCGTCGCTCCTCGGCGGCAGTTTCGGCGGCTGTTAGTTCGCGCGCTTAGGTAATGAGGTTTGGCTCGTAGCCCAGGCTGACTTCGGACGCCGCCAGCGCTTCCGCTTGCGGCCGCGACGCAAAATCACCACCAGTCCATCCAGAAACGATTAGCGGGGGAGTTGAGGTGTTCAGGGAAGTGGAAAAGCATGCAGAAGAACGAAGGGCGGGGGAAGCCGTCATATACCCCAAGAGGGGCAGGATGGAGGAGGAATCGTCGTCGTCGTCGTCGTCGTCGTCGTAGGAAGAGGAGGAGGAGGAGGAGGAGGAGGAGGAGAGGAGGAGGAGGGAGGAGGAGGAGGAGGAGGAGGAGGAGGAGGAGGAGAGGAAGGAGGAGGAGAGTATGAGGAGATGAGAGGCTATAGGAGGAGGATGAGGAAGGAGGAGAGGAGGAGGAGTAGGAGTAGGAGGGAGGAGGAGAGGAGAGGAGGGAGAGGAGGAGGAGGAGGAGGAGGAGGAGGAGGAGGAGGAGGAGGAGGAGAGGAGGAGGAGGAGGGGAGGAGGATGAGGAGGAGGGAGGAGGAGGAGGAGGGAGGAGGAGAGGAGGAAGAGAGGAGGAGGAGGAGGAGGAGGGAGGAGAGGAGGGAGGAGGGGAGAGGATGAGGAAGGGAAGAGTCGGAGGAGGCGGAGATGCGGAGGAGGAGGCGGAGGAGGAGGAGGAGGAGAGGAGGAGGAGGAGAGGATGAGGCGAGGAGGAGGAGGATGAGGAGGAGGAGGATGGGAGGAGGAGAGGATAGGAGTAGGATGAGGGGAGGAGGGGAGGAGAGGAAGGAGGAGGGGAGGAGAGAGGGAGAGGAAGGAGGAGGGAGGAGAGGAGGCAGGGAGGGAGGAGGGAGAGGAGGAGGAGGAGGAGGAGGAAGAGGAAGAGGAAGAAAAAGAAGAAGAAGAAGAAGAAGAAGAAGAAGAAGAAGAAGAAGAAGAAGAAGAATAATAAGAAGAAGAATAATAAGAATAATAAGAATAAGAAGACTAATAATAATAATAATAAGAAGAAGAAGAAGAATAAGAAGAATAATAAGAAGAAGCAGAAGCAAAAGCAGAAGCAGAAGCAGAAGCAGAAACAGAAGAAGAAGAATAAGAAGAAGAATAATAAGAAGAATAAGAATAATAAGAATAATAATAATAAGAAGAATAGAAGAAAGAAGAAGAAAATAAGAGGAAAAAGAAGAAGAAGAAAAGTAAGAAGAATAGAATAGAAAAAGAAAGAATAGAATAGGAGGGAGTAGGAGGGAGGAAGAGGGGAGAGGAGGAGGAGGAGGGAGGAGGGAGCAGGGAGGAAGGAGGAGGGAGGAGGGAGGAGGGAGGAGGGAGGAGGGAGGAGGGAGGAGGGAGGAGAGAGGAGGGAGGAGGGAGGAGGAGGAGGAGGAGGAGGAGGAGGTTGTGTAGGGCGAGGGCGAGGAGGACGAGAAAAAGGAAAAAGAGGAGAAGGAAGGAGAGTTGGGTACCTCGGGGATCCTCCTGATGCCTCGTATGTTTTCTCTTGGAGGCCTCTTGGGCGCCTCTTGGGGCTGCCTGGGCGCCTCTTGGGGCCCTCCTGAGCCGATCGTGGGAGCTTTAAGGGCGCTCTTGGGGTCATCTTGGAGGACATCGATAAAAAAAAGAGGTGAGTTTCAATTCGCATCCCCTTTCGGGAGCACCGACAATCGCCTCCTGGACAGCTCTTGGAGCGCTTTTGGGGCGATCTTGGGCGCTCTTGAGGCCGTCCTGGGGCTCTCCTGGGGCCCTCTTGGCTATTTTGATGGCCATCGGAAGCAAACGTGCGAGAAAACACACATCATCGCTTTTCCTGGTTTTTTCCATCGATTTTGGCCTGTTGGGGGCCTCCTTTAAGGTTTCGGACGCCTCTCGGAGCCGTCTTGGCGCTTTCTTGGGCCCTCTTGGGGCATCTTGGGAGCCATCTTGAGGCATCGTTCGCTATCTTGCCATCTTGGAGCTCATCTTGGACTCGCAGGTGCGCTCTTGGAACCGTTTTTGGCCATCTTGGACGCTTCAACGCCTCGCGCCCCCCCCCCCCCCCGCCAGGTCCAGGGGAGGGGGTAATGGGGGGGGGTCAGGACTCCCTTCCCGCCCGCAAGCCGTCTCGCTCCCTCCCACCCTCCCTCCCAACACATACGTAGCACCCGTGGTGGCCTGAACCGCGGCATATTCGGTTGTCGTCTTTGGATTGGCAGCTACTTTGGGCGCATCCGCCGCCGCCGCCGCCGTCTCCGCCGCTGTCGTCGCCGGCCGCCGCCGCCGCCGCCGCGCCGCCGCCGTCAGCCGCCGCCGCCGCTACCGCGCCGCCCGCCGCCGCCACCGCCCGCCGCCCCCGCTGCCGAATCGCCGCCGCCGCAGCCGCTGCCGCCGCAGACGCTTGCCACCACCGCGGCCGAGCCGCTCGCGCCGCCGCTGCCGCCGCCGCCGCCGCCCCCGCCGCCGCCGTCGCCCCCGCCGCCGCCACCGCCGCAGCCGCCGCGGCCGCTGCCCCCGCCGCAGCCGCCGCAGCCGCCGCCGCCGCCAGGGAAGGTGGGGAAGGCCGCATCGACTTCGCTGCGCATGTTCCGAATTTGGAGGCAGAGTGTGTGTTGTATGCTTTTTGCAAAGGACGGTGGTGGGGGGCCGTATGGTCTCGGGTTGGCTCGCAATCGCCTGGGGGAGGGGGTGTATATCAATAGGGAACAGTGATATACCCCTCCCCGAAGAGGAAGAAGGGGTTGGAAGAGGAAACGCCCTAGACCACCTATGCCCAGAGGGCCGGTGAGATTTTGAAAGCCCCCCCCTCAAGCCATGAAGCTGCTGCACACTTCAAGCTTCAGGATCGTCAGTGGTGACGAAGTCTCAGGCGAAACGGCTGGCCTGCCCTGCCGACACGTCTGGGGGTGCGACAGGGAGTGCGTTACTTTTTTCAGACGTCCTGCCCCCTCCCCGTCGCCACGGCTGGGTTGACTTGGAAGTCCTGCTCAAAGCGTGCTCCTAGAACGGTTAGTGGGCCCATCTTGGTCGGCCTCTTGCCTCGAACACTGGCGTGTGAAGAACAACGGACGTGCCTTTTCTGATACCTTGGTCCCTGGAGGCTCGTTTTCGAGCCCCTGGACCAGAACACCCCCAGGTTAAAAAAAAAGGTCACCAGAAATCAGGAGTGTGGTCGAGAGTTTTTGATGTACGCGCTCGCGTTCGTCTCTGGGCTTCTCACGCGCTGGCAGACGTCCTGGTGCCCTCTAGTCTTGTTTCCCCATATCTAAGTGATGGGGTCTTTGTTCCCATATCCTATAGATGGTCGCGGTTTCCTTTGTTATTACTTGCCTCCTACTCCTCCTTCTCCCTCTCTCTTTTCTCCTCCCCTCTGTCGGACTTTTCATACTCACATTGCTTCATACACAGACTTACCTCATACCCAGACGTACCCAGACGTACTCATTACACAGACACGTCTCATACCAGATTACTCTACAAGTATTTAGTCTCATTCATATCAAGACTCTTACTCCTCGTACCAGTACGCTATACTCATACACAGAGCGCGTTCATACCACAGACCCTACTCTATACGACTTACATCATACTCTCACAGAGTATCCTCTTACTCAAGGACCTTACTCATACTCAGGCATACTCATACTCAGACCTACTCATACTCAGACTTACTCAACACATATCAGATTTGGAGGATGTCTCAAGCGGGGCGCTGGTTTCAGCACCCCTAAGGGGGGCCGCCAGGAGTGTTTGCACGGGCTCGTTCGCGGCCATTTTGTGGGGATGTCTCGGGCGGTTTGCTTGTTTCTGGGCCCGACATCCTTCGCTTGGAGAGCAGATTGCGAGGATGTCTCAGGCGGGGCGCTGGTTTCAGCACCCCTAAGGGGAGCCGCCAGGGGTGGTTGCACGGGCTCGTTCGGGGCCATTTTGTGGGGATGTCTCAGGCGGTTTTGCTTGGTTTCTGGTCTCTACATCCTTCGCTTTCGGAAAGCAGATATTGAGGAGGCTGTCTCGAGCAAGACGCCTCGCACGCATCATCTTTCACCCCCCAGGTGGGCCAGATTTTGAAGGATATCTCGATCGGTTGCTTGTTTTGGTGGCAGGATGTGCCCTAAGGGGTGCCGCCTGGGGTTATCTCACGGTCCCGTTCGCGGCCGTTTTGTGGGGATGTCTCAAGCGGTTTGCTTGTGTTCTGTCCGGACATCCTTCGCTTTCGGAGCAGATTTGGAGGATGTCTCGAGCGAGGCGCTCATTTTCACCCCCCCGGTGGGCACAGATTTGAGGATGTCTCGATCGGTTTGCTGGTTTTGGTGGCCAGGCTTTGGGCAGATTCTTTTCAGGAAGTGCACTCGCGAGGACTCCAACCAGGCCTCAGGAGGCCCCAGGAGACGCCCCACATTGAGGGTCCCAGGAGGCAGATCAAGTCGAGACCACAGAAAGACTCAAGAGGCCACAGGATGTCCCAAGAGGCTCCTGGAGGCCCCAGGAAGCTCCAGAAGGCCTCAGGAAAGCCAGCGGTGCCTCCCAGGCTATCATAGGCCGCAGGTCGCTGCCAGGAGGCCTCGGAAGGCAAAAGCGAGGGCCCCGAGAGGCTCCGAGGTGGAGGAGGCGTCAGAAGGCAACAGTGTGGCTACCTCTCTCCATCGACAGAGTTTACGTTGCTCCTATCGATTGGGGCCTCTCCTGGAGCACGATTCTTTGGATGTTTGCTGACCGTCATTGAGAAGTTCTATAATTTTAGATGGTCCTTCTCCTGTGTACACAATACTAAATGTTTTACTCATGTTCCTATATATTGGGCCTCTCCTGGGGCACGAGTCCTTGGTGTTTTACGCGTGTTCCTATAGATTGCCCTTCTCCTGTGGCTCTAATCCGCAATGTTTTATGTACGTCTGTTGCTATAGATTGCGCCTCTCCTGGGGGCACGAAACCTTCCTGACTTCGGGAGAGGTCCAAGAGGGCTCTGAGACCCCAGAAGAGTCCCAGTAGGTTTCAGGGCCCGGAGGCCCCAGGTCACGAAGACAGTGACGCGCTTCGTACTACTGAGGACTCATTCACACTCCAATTCATTCGGCGTTTTAGATGATGTCCATTGACCGGTCACAATGAAGGCCCGTTACTATTCGAAAGCTCTTGCGCCTAGACATTCACGGCGGACAGGTCCATGCGAGTAGATGCACATATGGGGAGCTCCACGCAGTGAATAATTATTACTTGGACGCCTCCTACTCCTTCTTCTCCCTCCTCCTCTTTTCTTCTCCCCTCCTGTCGGACTTACTCATACTCACACTTGCTCATACTCAGACTTACTCATACACAGACTTACTCATACTCAGATTTACTCATACTCATACCTACTCATACTCAGACTTACTCATACTCAGACATATTCATACACAGACTTACTCATGCACAGACTTACTCATACCCAGACATACTCATACACAGACTTACTCATACCCAGACTTACTCATACACAGTATTATTCATACTCAGACTTACTCATACCCAGACGGACACATACACAGACTTTCTCATACACAGACCTACTCATACCCAGACTTACTCATACACAGACTTACTCATACACAGATTTACTCATACTCAGGCATACTCATACTCAGACCTACTCATACTCAGACTTACTCAACACACATCAGATTTGGAGGATGTCTCAAGCGGGGCGCTGGTTTCAGCACCCCTAAGGGGGGCCGCCGGGGGTGGTTGCACGGGCTCGTTCGCGGCCATTTTGTGGGGATGTCTCGGGCGGTTTGCTTGTTTCTGGGCTCAACATCCTTCGCTTGGAGAGCAGATTGTGAGGATGTCTCAGGCGGGGTGCTGGTTTCAGCACCCCTAAGGGGAGCCGCCAGGGGTGTTTGCACGGGCTCGTTCGCGGCCATGTTGTGGGGATGTCTCAGGCGGTTTGTTTGTTTCTGGGCCCAACATCCTTCGCTTTCGGAGCAGATTTGGAGGATGTCTCGAGCGAGGCGCTCATTTCAGCACCCCTAAGGGGAGCCGCCAGGGGTGGTTGCACGGCTCGTTCGCGGCCATTTTGTGGGGATGTCTCAGGCGGTTTGCCTGTTTCTGTGCCCAACATCCTTCGCTTGGAGAGCAGATGATGTGAGGATGTCCAGGGCGGCGCGCTGCCTTCAGGCACACCCTAAGGGGCAGCCGCCGCTAGGGGTGGTTGCACGGCTTCGGCATCTCCGCCGCGGCCTCATTGTGTGGGTTCCTGGGTCAGGCGGTTTTGCTTGTTTTCGGGCCCAAACTACTTCGCTTGGAGGAGTAGATGTGTGACGATGTCGTCACGCGGGGGCGCTGGTTTAGCACCCCTAAGGGGAGCCGCCAGGGGTGGTTGCACGGGCTCGTTCGCGGCCATTTTGTGGGGATGTCTCGGGCGGTTTGCTTGTTTCTGGGCCCAACATCCTTCGCTTGGAGAGCAGATTGTGAGGATGTCTCAGGCGGGGCGCTGGTTTCAGCACCCCTAAGGGGAGCCGCCAGGGGTGGTTGCACGGGCTCGTTCGCGGCCATTTTGTGGGGATGTCTCAGGCGGTTTGCCTGTTTCCGGGCTCAACATCCTTCGCTTGGAGAGCAGATTGTGAGGATGTCTCACGCGGGGCGCTGGTTTCAGCACCCCTAAGGGGAGCCGCCAGGGGTGGTTGCACGGGCTCGTTCGCGGCCATTTTGTGGGGATGTCTCAGGCGCTTTGCTTGTTTCTGGGCTCAACATCCTTCGCTTGGAGAGCAAATTGTGACGATGTCTCAAGCGGGGCGCTGGTTGCAGCACCCCTATGGGGAGCCGCCAGGGGTGGTTGCACGGGCACGTTCGCGGCCATATTGTGGGGATGTCTCAGGCGGTTCGCTTGTTTCTGGGCTCAACAGGGAGGGAAATGACAGGAACGAGGGTGAGGAGGAGGAACACGAGGAGGAGGAGGACGAGGCGGGGGATCGTGAGGAAGGGCATGGGGGTGCGGAGGGGAAGGGGGAGCAGGATGATGAGGAGGAGGAGCAGGAGCAGGAGAAGGGAGGGGGCGGAGGAACAGGAGGAGGAGGAGGAGGAGGAGGAGGAGGAGGAGGGCGCTTTGCTCGAAGGTCCTTGACGCGAGCAGAACGTTTGTTCCGAAGTCCAGGACATATATATATATATATATGTATATATATATATATATATACATGTATTCATAAGGGGGTGACTTCGAGGGGGGGCGGTGGTTGTGTGCGGGGATCGTTGGAAATGCTCACCGTGGCACTATCCTCCAACAGGACATGCACTTATGGCCTTGTGTGGCTAAACGCTCGTCTTACATATCCCACTGCCAACTATCCTACAACATATGCACATGTGGGAAGCTCCAAAGCTACCACGGGCTGAAAAGGGGAAGGCCTGGCAGCTGAGGAGGGGGGATGAGGAGGAAGAGGCTCGCATTCAACCATACTCAAAGCTCACTCTGACTCATACGCAATCACTCGCATTAGGGGTCACTCGTCTTCGTCGGCCCTGTCGCCCACGTGGACGCGCTATTGTAGTCGACCGCTCATGAACAGGCGCTCACCACGGCATGACATAAAACATGAGATGCACATATGGGGAGCTCCACGCAGTGAGTAATTGTTTTCCTCGCCATCCTCCGTCTTTTCTCTTCGTTCTTGTCCTCCGTCACATCCTCGTTTTGTCTCTGCAGCAGATGATCTCCAACGGGTTCGGTCCCGATCCCGACCCCGATCCTCGTCCTTGTCCACACTGTCCTCCTCACTTTCCTCCGCTTCCTCCTTTCCTCCTTCGTTGTCCTCCAGTTCTTCCCCGTCCTCCGCTGTGTCCTCCTTGAAGTCCTCGTCTTCATCCTCGCCTGTCTTGTCCTCCTCAGATGTGCCCGCGATGTGGAGAGAAAAAGGAATGTCAGTTTCATCGCATATGGGGTTGCTCGCGCAACACGGGAGCCCCAACATATGAGCATTCCGATTGTCTGGTGCAGGACGCATACGCCAATTGAGAATCAGCTGAATGCTTCTGGCTCCGAGGTTTGTTGCCGTCGAGTTGGGTCAGCATCCCTCCACCACCCGAGGAGGAAAGCTACTTCTCGTCAGGTTGCACCACCAACGATGGGAATACAGTTTGGTTCGGCACAGGGACACGGCAGCAGCCCTTATATCTCTTCGGGGATGCTAGTGGCGGCAAGTATTCGAGCGATTCGAGGTTCAGACGGGTGGGCCTCGCAGTCGCAGCTGTGTCCTGCTTCGAGCCTCTCACTGTGGCCGCTACGGCTACTGGGGCTCTGACTGGCCCCCGCCAGTCGGTGCCGCGAGGCGAGTTGCGAGCGCTGCTTTTGGCAGCAGAGTATTAGGCAGGCTCCGTGGTCTACATCACGGACAACCAGAACGTGTCGAATGGCTGGGCCGAGAGACGCTACCTGCAGCCAGAAGGTGTTGATGCAGATCTTTGGCACCGTTTGGGTTCGCACTTCATGCAAAGAGATTCATCCTCATTTGTGGTGTTATTCGTCAACTCACATCTGGAGGCCAGTGACGTCATGACCCGTCGCTTTCCTTAGTGGATGATCCGCGGGAATACAGTTGCTGAAAGTATTGCCACTGCTGCTGCCGAGAGGTGCCAAGTCTTTCAGAGTGATGTGTATCGTGTTGCGTCGTGGGAAAAAACGGTTTTCTTGGTCCGCTTACGTCTTCTCATAGCCACGGTCGACACGCTTGAACGGGAGAAGGAGTTGCAGGGGCCTGGCCCCAGGAAGAAATCGAAACCCCTCCAGCCCCTCCTCCATCTCCGTCTGTTGTGCAAGTGTTCACCACAGGCCACCGCCTGGCAGAATGCGGACGTCGCTGCCTCCGTTGTTGTAGCTCCGCCACGATTGCCCGTCAGTCGTTGTGGAGGGACACGCCTTGTTTCCAGCCGTCGTATGTCAACGGTGTGGTTTTCGGGGTGGCGTCAGGGGCAAAGCTGCACTTAGCTGGGGGCTCGGTGCATGAAACGCATCAGACGCGTTTGCATGGTACCTTCAAGCTCTGGTTCTGTTCGAGCTGTGGGTATTTTGCTAGTCAGATGATCAGAGGCCTTGGGCAACCGTGCCCGAAGGCTCCGAATTCCAATCGAGCCGAGTATCTATCCAGAAGTGAGAATGGGCAATGGCCCAGGATTCTGAGTCGGGCCGAGCTCGCTCGTCGGGGGTCCTAGGTTTTCGGGATTCGCTTCGCGACTGGTCTCGCTCACTCACTCCTCGCCGCCTCGAAAGGTGGATGGCAGCGCAATCGCCGGCGGCAGTACCACCAGCAAGGCGCGGTGCTTTGTGCGCAGCCCCCTCCCCCCTCCGCATTCGGGAGGCGGAGAGGGGAAGAAGTGGAGGGCAAGGGCCGAGAGCGGGAGGATGAGGAGGATGGGTCGGAGGGAAAGCAATATGAGCGAATATGTGCACGATGATGGTGCTTCTGCAGATGATGGCGATGATGATGATGATGATGATGATGATGATGATCATGATGCTGGCGATGATGCTGATCATGGTGACGCTGGTGATACTGATGATGACCACGCTGCTTATGCTTATCATGGTGTGTACATTGCTGCTGCCGATGATGATGGTGAGTGTGATGATAAGATGCTGACCGCGACGAAGGCGATTACGTAACACCCCACAGTTGCGGATAAGTGGGTTGTATGGGTGGTGCGTGGGCTTGTCTTAGGTGCGCGCACGTGGTTGCCGTCGAGCCAAGTGGGCCTGCGTGGGCTTCATCTTCTTTCCTCTGTCGGTGGCGGGTCGCCCTCCTCCTTCTCTCACTTCCTGCTCCTCCCTCTCCTTGCTCCTCCCTCTCCTCCTCCTTCTCTCCTCCCTCCTCCTCCTCCTCTCTTCCTCAGTCCGCATCCTCGTCCTCATCGTCGTCGTCGTCGTCCTCTCCATCTCCCCCTCTCTCTCCTCCTCTTCTCCTATTCCCCTTTCCTCTCCTGTTCCTCCGGCTCCATCCACTCCCTTCCTCCTTCCCCATTCGCCGATGCCTTCCCCGATCTTCTCTCTCCTTTCCGTCGTCGTCGTTCTCCTCCTCCTCCCCCTCCTCCTCTTTTCTTTCTCGTCGTCCCCCTGCGTCCCCCCCTCCTGTTCCTGCTCGCCCCCGTCTTCAGCCTCGTCGTCGTCCTCGTACTCGTCGTCGTCGTCGTCGTCGTCGTCTTTTTCCTCTTGCTCCTCGCCCTGCTCCTCCTCCCTTCCTCCGCGGCAGCAGGCAACTGGATTGTCAATGAACGTGTTCAGACACAGCCCCGCCGCAGGTGCTGATGTGCTGTTGTAGAGTCGGCGTGGGCCGGATCGGGGGAATGGCACGGGGGCGCTTTCACAAACTGGTGCGAGCAAGCCCGCCGCAGGCGCCGATTTGCGTGCTCTGACAAGTTCAGCGCGGGGGGGATCGTTTGTGGGCCACCTGGAGCGATTGCAAAAGAAGCCCGCCGCAGGCGCCGAAATTTTGGCTTGTTCAGTGAACGTGGTTTGGGCCGCGGGTGGGTCGCGGGATCTCCACTTCCACCTGGAAGGAACTCGAGAACAGCACGCCGCAGGCGCCGAACATTTTGATGTGTACACTGAATGCGGTTTGGGTCGCAGTTTCTCCATCGGGAGCGAATGCAAAAGAAACCCGCCGCAGGCGCCGAAGTTTTGGCTTGTTCAGTGAACGTGGTTTGGGTCGCGGGTGGGTCGCGGGTTTTCCACCTCCACCTGGAAGGAATTCAAAAACAGCCCGCCGCAGGCGCCCACACCATTGATTTATACACTGAACGCGGTTTGGGTCGCGGGTGGGTTGCAGGTTCTCCACCTGGAGCGAATGCAGAAGAAACCCGCCGCAGGCGCCGAACATTTTGGGTGGGTCGCGGGGTGGGTCGCGGGTGGGTCGCGAGTGGGTCGCGGTGGGTCGCGGGTGGGTCGCGTGGCACGTGCCGCCGGTTTGGGGAGTCCGGGCGGGTCGCAGTCAAGGCCCACCTGGACGATGCGAAACACACGTGTGTAGGCGCGCGAAAATTTGTAGTGGGTCGCGGAGGGGTGGTCGCGGATGGGCTGTCGCGAGGTGGGTAGGTCGCGGTGGGTCGCGGGTGGGTCGCGGTGGGTCGCGGGTGGGTCGCGGGTGGGTCGCGGGTGGGTCGCGGGGTGGGTCGCGGGTGGGTCGCGGGCGGGTCGCGGGATGGGTCGCGGGTGGGTCGCGGGTGGGTCGCGGGTGGGTCGCGGGTGGGGTCGCGGGTGGGTCGCGGGGTGGGTCGCGGGTGGGTCGCGGGTGGGTTGCGGGGCGGGTCGCGGGTGGGACGACGACAACAACAATCAATAACAACAACAACAACAACAACACCAACAACAACAACAACAACAACAACAACAACAACATCAACATCAACACCACCAACAACCATAATCCGCACCGCGGAATTCCATTTCCGCCACGCACCCAGGGACAGTGAATGACCGTTCGGTTCAGCCCCCTCACTCCGACGATAACAATATTTTGATGATGCTGCTGATGCTGCTGATGATGCTGCTGCTGATGATGACGATGATGGTGATGACGGTCCTATGATGATGCTGATGCTAATGTTGTTGATGGGTGATGATGATGGTGGATGGTAGTGATGGTGCTGATGCTGATGAGGCTGCTGCTGCGGATGGTGATGATCATGATGATGATGACGGAGACAATGGTGAACATAATGATGACGATGCTGATGATGATGCTGCTGGCGATGATGATGGTGCTGCGGCTGTTGCTCGTGTTTGTGATGGTAAGGACACTGCCGCTGCTGATGATTGCTGTGCAGCTAACGGTAATGACGATGACGTTTGCGATGTCGATGACGACGATGATTGCGCTGCCGCTGCTGATGCTGATGATAATGATGATGCTGATGCTGATGCTGCTGCTGACGATGATGATGATGATGATGATGATGATGATGATGATCATGGTGGTGCTGTTGTTGCTGATGATGATGCTTATGGTGCTGCTCATGGATGTTGCTGCTGCTGCTGCTGCTGGTGTTTATGACGATCGCGATGCTGCTGCTCATGATTGTGGTGATGCTAACAATGACGACGATGACGATTGCGATGCTGTTGATGATGCTGATGATGATGCTGATGATGATGATGACGATGCTGAGGATGTCGACGATGACGATGACTATGATCATGATGTCCGTTTTGGTGATGAGGGCGATGCTAATGATTCTGATGATGCTGCTGTTGTTGATGATGATGATGATGATGATGATGATGATGATGATGATGGTGGTAATGATGATGATGCCGACGACGACGATGGTGGTAATGATAACGCTGTCGACGACGACGATGACGACGGCGACGACGACGATACGGACGCTACTGATGCTGATTATGCTAGTGATGATGACGCTGACGCTGCCGCTGACGATGCTGCTCATGCTGATGCTGATGCTTATGATGCTGATCGTGATGCTGATGCTGCTGATGATGATGATGATGCTGGTGATGATGCTGATGATGATGATGATGATGCTGATGCTGAAGTCGATGCTGATGCTGAGGGTAACCTTGATGACGACGACGATGATGATGATGATGATGATGATGATGATGATGATGACACGGAGGATGACGACGATGATACTGATGATGATGGTGATGCTGATCATGACTGTAATGCTGAAGCTGACGCCGACGCTGACGATGATGACGATGTCGATGACGATACATTTTATGCTGATGATGCTGATGCTGCTGATGCTGATGCTGATGCTTATGCTGCTGCTGATGACGATGCTGCTGATGCTGCTGATGATGGTGATGATGACGATACTGATGCTAATGCTGATGATGATTCTGATGCTGATGCTGAGGCTGGTGCTGACGCTGATGATGATGCTGACGATGCTGATGATGATGCTGCTGCTGATGACGATGATGGTTCTGACGTTGAGGAGGAGGACGATGAGGAGGACCATACTAATCCTAGTAGTGGTCATTAGTCCTAGTAGTGGCCAGAGTAATAACAATGATGTTTTATTATCATTGTTGTCATCATTAACAGCAGCAACACTACCAACAATAATACTAGTACTAATATTAATTATTCTAATAATTACAATACTACTTCTACTACGACTACGACTAAGACTACGACTACGACTACGACGACGATGACGACGACGACGATTACTACGACTACGACTACGACTACGACTACGACTACGATTCCGACTACTACTACTTTTATTACTACTACTACGACTACGACTCGGACTACTACGACTACTACGACTACTACTACGACTATTACTACTACGACTACTGCTACTGCTACTACTACTACTACTACTACTACTACTACTACTACTACTACTACTACTGCTACTACTGCTACTACTACTACGACTACGACTACGACTACTACTACTACTACTACTACTACTACTCCTCCTCCTCTGTTACTACTACTACTACTACTACTACTACTACTACTACTACGACTACTACGAGTACTACGACGACTACTACTACTACTACTACTACTACTACTACTTTTAGTGCTGTTGCTACTACTACGACTAATACTTCTAATATGACCACTATTACTATTACCGCTACAAGTAGAGATAGTAATTATTGGTAGAGAAGAAGAGGACTAATGATGATAATGATGATGAGGATGCTGCTGCTGCTGATGATGACGATGACGATGCTGATGATGATGATGCTGATGAGGATGATGCTGATAATGATGATGCTGATGCTGATGCTGATGATGATGATGATGATGATGATGATGATGATGGATGATGCTGATGTGATGATGATGTTGATGATGATGATGATGATGATGTGATGATGAGGATGTGATGATGATGATGATGCTGATGTGATGATGATGATGATGATGATGATGATGATGATGTGATTGATGATGATGATGATGATGATGATGATGATGATGATGATGATGCTGATGATATTGATTGTGATGATGATGATGATGATGATGATGAGGATGTGATGATTGATGATGATGATGATGTATGTGATGTTGATGATGATGATGATGATGATGATTGAGATGGATGCTATGCTGATGCTGATGCTGATGATGATGATGCTGATGATGAGATGATGATGATGATGATGATGAGGATGATGATGATGATAGGTGGTGGTGGGATGATGGTGATGGTGATGGTGATGACGATGGTGCCGACGGTGATGATGACGGTGATGACGTTTATGACGCTGACGATGCTGACGATGATGTTGATGATGGATGATGTTGATGATGATGATGATGATGATGATGATGATGATGATGATGATGATGATGATGATGAGGAGGAGGAGGAGGAGGAGGAGGAGGAGGAGGAGGAGGATCAGGAGGAGCAGGAGGATGAGGAGGAGGTAGTGGATGAAGGAGGAGTAGGTGGAGGAGGTGGAGGAGGAGGAGTAGGAGGAGGTGGTAGAGGAGGAGCAGGTGGTGTAGGAGGAGGAGGAGGAGGAGGAGATGAGCAGAAGGAGCTGAGCTGAACAGCGGCCTGAAGCCAGTGGTGCTTCGAGAGCGCGTCGGCGACGGCCCAAGAGGCGGCGACGAGGAGCCCAAGGACACCACCCCGAAAGCAAGCTGCCCAGGCGATGGCCCCCTGAGGAGGGAGGCCACAGCCAGGCAACCCGCGGCCCGCGGAGACCCAAACCCCCAGCAGCCGCCAGCGGCCGCCCCGCGGACACCCCGAACGGCCAGGTCCCCCCCATGGCCCGTTGACTCCTGCGTTGAGGAAGTGAGCCGCGACCTGGACCACGAGCGCCTCGATCTCGTCCTCCTCCAGGCCGGAAACCACCAGGTCCTCGGCCAAGGAGGCGCCGACGGCGCTTGCGCCCAGGATTTCGTTGACGTGGCACCCCATCAGGCCCTGCTCCAGCATGGCCTCGACCAGGGGGGGTGTCCGAGCCTTACAGCAGGTGGAGCGTGCCCGCGTCCACGTGTTCGCCGAACTCGAGTTCGTCGAAATAATCCTGGAGAGCCTTGGCCTTGGCCTTGAAGGTCTCTGCCAGCGCTGCATAATCGTCATGAACAGCCGCGCCTCTGGACACATCGCTGGGGCCGATGCTGGCCCGCTCCTCGTCCATGTCCAGGCCGACGTCCTTCGGCACCTCGTCGATGCCGTAGTCGGACTCGTCGGCCCACTGCACGCGCGTCTCCAGCTGGATGCCGAAGTCATCGCGCAGCCTCCCCTCCAGCTTGGGCAGCTCCGCAATCCGCTGCACAGCAGACAGCTCCAGCTGGCCGAACTGGAAATCGTCGTTGTCGAACTGCGGCGCCACGGTGCTCAGCAGCGGCACCTCCCCGACGCCTCCCTCTACGACGACCTCCTCCACGATCTCTTCCCCGACGTCCTCCATCTCCTTGGTAACCGTGCTGTCCGAGACCTCGGCCAGCCGCCAGCCCGCAGCAAAGCCGTCCGCAGAGGCGACGGCCTGAGAGCTCCAGTCTGGCGCAAGCCAGCATCCAGGCGCAACCCCGATGCCGACGTCTGCCAGGTCGAACTTGCCGTGCACGATGCCAGTGTCCTCCGCGCAAGGCTGCTCGGCCTCTGCCTTCGGGCTGCCACCGCTGCCCGCGAAGTCCAGAAGCCGTGGCCCCGCCGCAGCCTTGGCAATGGCCGCAGCCGAGGAGCGGGCGAAGCCCTCGGCGGGCGCCTGCGCCGCGTGCCAGGCCGCGTTGCGGCGGTGGCGGCGGCCTCCGCAGACGCGCTCGCCAGCAGCCGCAGCTTGCAGCGCCGGGCGGGCGGCCAGCTCCTGGTCCCGCCAGGGGCCTGGCTCGGGTGCATCCCCGCCGCCGCAGATTCGCCGCGGGCCCGCCTCCAGCGCGTCCAGGCGCCGTTTCCTGGCCGCTCGGCGCGCCGCAGTGGGCACTCTCTCGAGACTTTCCTGCTGTCTGAGAGCCGTGGGGCGCCAAGGCTTCGGCAGCCCTCCGCAGACGTCTCCACCCGCCGCCAGCACAGCCGCCATCGAACGGGAAGGCGCGCGCCGAACCCGGGAAAAACAGCTCGAGCCAAAATGGCTACGGATGAGCAGGAGGAGTAGGAAAGGAATATAAGGAGGTGGATGAGGAGGAGGAGGAGGAGGAGGAGGAGGAGAAAGTGCCCACGGGCACCTCCGCATGCCTGCTATCTCTAGGGTCGTCTTGGAGCGGTGGAAGCCCGAACGAGTTTGGCCTCCCAGACCCACTTGGTGCTTCTTGGAACCCTCTCGTGGGTCTTGCGGCTCTCTTGGGCCGTCTAAATTCCATCTTGGGCGTCTTGTAGCGATCTTGGGGCGACTCGGGGCCCTGCTGGATCGTCTTGGGAGCCTCTCGAGGCCGTTTCGGGGCAATCTTGCCTCTGGAAAAGTCACGCGGGAATACGCGGCAACACGCGAGACGCCCTGGAAGCGCCTAAGCGTGCCCGGAACTCCTGGCTACTTGAAGCAGAGTTTTACATAGACCCCGCAGTTGCGGATGAGAGTGAGGGAGCGATTTCGTTTTTACGCATTGCATAGCTAGCTCACAACAGGCGCAGAATTTTCGTCAAAGCGTTGTGGGTGGGTCGCGATTGGGTCGCGGGCAGGTCGCGGGTGGATCGCGGGCGGTTGCGGGTGGGTCGCGGGCGGGTTGCGGGCGGGTCGCAGGCGAGGACGACGACAACAACAGCAAGACACCAGACAAACAGCAATCAAGAAGCTGACAAACATCATCTTCATCGTGGGCACGCGCGCAGTGATGGTGCAACAATACTGCTTGGCCCTCTCGCTCTGACGATCCTATAATCCATACGTTGAACTCTAAGGGTTCAGAGGGCACTCCAACTCGCGCCTCGGGGCGCGGTGGCATATTTGCTTCGTCTCTGGCTTCGCACCAACCCAAACTGCTGGGAAGACGTGTTACACTCATGGAACAAGCGACAGGATGAGAAAGGGGAGGAGGCAGAAGAGAAGGAGCTAGGTTGGACGGGATCAGAACATCGTGGGCTGTGGGCAGGGCGTGCGCTATTTTTCCAAGTAAGCTCCCATACATGAGTTTTTGACCCTGTCTCGGAGTACTTGTTGGACGTTGCCGCCCCCTGGCCGGTACTTTTGCACGCCCTTCCGCACGGATGAAACTCCGCATCCGGACCCGCATTTGACTCGCTTCCTGCCTGTGCAACTTGCTTGTCTGCATTCTTGCTTCAGTGCTCGCTCGCTAGCTTGCGTGCTCGCGTATTCCGTTGCGTGCATGCTTTGCTGCTTGTGCCTTGGCCAGCTTCGCGGCTTGCGTGCGTTATTGCTTGCTTTGCTTGCTTACATGATTGCTCACGTGTTTGCATGATTGCGTTCTTGCTTGTTTTGCGCGTTCGCGTGCGCGCTGGCTTTCTATACCGGATTGCGTGCGCGCTTGACTATAAGCTTTCTTGCATGGTTCCTTGAATGGTTTCTTGCTTATCTGATTGTTTGCTCGATTGCTTGCTTGCCTGCCTGCTTGCGTGCCAGCTTCTGTGCTGGCTTGCTCCTGTGCTTCCTTACGTGCTGGATTGCTTGCATTCTCTCTATGCCTCATTGAACACTATATTGCTTCATTGTCGCGTCCGCTTGTTTTGTGGAAATATTTTTGATGGCTTTGGGGCATTATTGCTCTACTTGCTTGCGTGCCTGGCCGAACTCTTAAACGCTTGCTTTCACGCATGCTTGATTGTGTGCCTGCTTGTCTGTTTGACAGTTTGGATTCTTTCTTGCATGCCTGTTCGTCTGCGTGTGTGTGTGTGTGTGTGATTGCTTGCTAGCGTACTCGCACCGCTTCTCATGCGTCCTTGTATGCAGGGTTGCTTGCTTGCATTCCGGTGCTACACTACGGCCGCCTTTGTGTAGAATCACGGTTGATAGATGTCTGCAGGATCGGTTTAGATTGGAATGCGAGATGAGCGCAGGGTCCATAAGTACCAGGTCGACCCTTGTGAATTTTGTTCGGGAGACAGCGCTCCCTTGAACAAATCGCTTATGTGCAGAACGTGGACGGTGACTGCAAGGCGAAGTGCAGGCCTGCGCTCACAAAGGAACACGTATCATAGTCCCTGACTTTCTGCGAGCGCACCGCGCCAAAACATTGTACGTTCGTTTCGGAGGAGATGGGTAATCAAACAAGTTTAGCTTTGCCTCGCGGCTGCCAGCCACAACATCACCGAGCTTAAGCTCCGTAGTCGTCTTGGCCCAGGCTACTGGCTCAGTTGCGCAGTTTTGCTGGGAATATGCTGGGTCGCACTCGAGCGCCGCGTTTCTCCCTGAAGCGATGAGCAACCCATCAATTTTCGCCATCAAGGTTCGCAAGCTGGCCTTGCAGGCGCGCAATGCTGGCCTGCCTGGAGCCGTCCTTCTCCTCGGGAGTTTCGCAGTGGCCCTCCAGATGTGCTCTGCGGGTCCTCTGTCCTTGCTGCGCTATGCGCTCTCTGTGCTCTTCGGCTTGGCGCGGCCAGTGCCAGGTGGTATCCGCAGAGTCAGTGGCTTGCGCGTGCCCGCGGGCATCGGCGGTGCCCATCTTTCCACCGTGGCCTACGTGCGCGACGGAGGGCCTGCGCCATCTCTCCTCATTCGTACCCCCTACGGTAAGCATATCATCGAACTTCTCGGGTATACTGTAGCTTCTCAGGGCTTCAATGTGATCATACAGGACTGCCGTGGGCGCTACGACTCGACAGGCGAGCAGACTTTTGCTTCATTCGAAGACGTTGACGGCGTCGCAACTTTGGACTGGTTTCTAAAGCAAGGGTTCGAGTGGTACGATCCGACTCGTATCGTCATGTTCGGTATCTCCTACCTTGGTATTGTTCAATGGGCAATGGCTGCGGGTCTCGCACGAAGACGGGCGGCTGCTGCCATTTGCGAGAATAGTGTCGAGGGATCGAAAGATTCGAGGTTGCTTGCTATAGCGCCTTTGTTCGCAGCCTCGCGCACGTACGATGTATTTATCAGTGGTGGCACCTTCAGGGTAGACTTTTTCATCCGCTACGTGCACTTCATGCTGAACATCAACTCGCGGGCTAGCCAGGCACGGCTTCCAGCTGCCTGCGGCAATTCCAGGACTTGTGACAGCGCAGCGCCGATCACGCTGCTTCTACC